>CM055268.1:6367373-6967373 GCA_029237695.1 Conchocele bisecta | reverse complement strand
GTCAAGATATGTGCTGTGAATGAAGAAATGCGGTTTTGGGGACTTGCGACCATTATAGATCCGGATGAGCCTGTGCATCCACACAGTCTAATCCGAATCTGCACTGTTCACCATTTCATCAATGAAACATCCGTCATGCGTCTAGCAAGCAATATAAATCATTATCAAGCTGCAGCTCTTTGATCAGGAGCTACACTCGTCATAAATACCATAAGCCCCATTTCTCCAGTCACAGCTACATATAAAACACTGCCACTGACCTGTTGAGGACCTGTTCTACAAATTCATATTAAAAATTAGGAGGTCGAGCACAGCTCAGCCTCGACCAATCAAACTTCCTAATTTACAGTACGAGAACAGAGTATGTGTATAAGTAAGTTTAGGTGTTGATATATGAAACATAGCTACTCACTCGTTGAGGACCTTCTTGTAGGCACTCTGTATCATCTCTGTCTCCTCCTGTGTGGACGTTATACTCTGCATACTCTCCAATGTCCGGTCACCACCGGGCGCCACTGACCGCGGCCGCGGTGGCTGTGGACTCACTGACCGCCCCCGACCTACATGCGGGCTCACCGATCTCTGCCGACCTCCATACGGGCTGTGTGACCTTGACCTTGGCGGCTGTTGGGAGACTTGGGTAAAACTTTCGTTTTCTGTAAGCTCTTCGACAGTTGTGAGAACTTTAGGTTTTGGCCTGACTTGAATATTCTCTTCTTCGACTAATACATTATGAATGGGAGCATTTTCAGTTTCGTTGGGTTTTGGCTTCCTCGATTTGCTGTATTTGTGCTCCAGTAACCAGAGAGCGAGGATGATCAGCTGTGTGGGGACCTCGATCCGCATGGTAGGTTTGAGAGCTGGGTGTTTGCCATGGAGGCCGAGCGCGTGTTGTTTGCCGGCCCAGTGGTGCAGCCAGTCGAGGAGATGCTGCAGGGAGAGGTAGCGTTGCCCGAAGTTCACGTCGAGGATCCAGTGGACGTCCTGGCTGTCCGCGGGGTCGCGGTACAGAACCTCCTCCGACTGGAAAAACCTTGACGCCATCCCCGTCATATTGGGCTTCCCACGCGACGGCGATGCTGGCGGTCGGTTCCCCTTACCTGGCGAACCTTTAACCAGGGAACCATCACTCTCCACACGGAGAATTCCCTGGTTGCCGTGGTTACCGGGTGACTGGAGGACATCCCCAGAGCTGCTGCTACGGAACAAGCCTTTACCCTTCTGGCCGGGGGAGTTAGCTGGGTAGGATGAGTCCTGTACGTGGGACTCACTTTGGCTACGGAAGAACTTCGCTCTTGGTGACGCCAGGACAACAGAACTTGGACGTCTCTGATACGTCTCCTTGTCTTTTGTCATGAATGCTTGGAACTCGGCTTCCCGGATCTGTCTCGAAAACGGCATCAGGATCGTGTAGTTCGGGCTGCGACCTTGCTCCGACTCCACCTCTACAACCTTGGTGAAACAAATCGCATAAAACCTGTCCAGAAATTCTACATACAACTTCTTCGTTTCAAACGGCCTTGACCCGATAAATATCCCACTGTGCTGAGACCCTGAGGGGAAGGTATTTTCATTTTCCTGAGGATTAAACACAAACTCATCGTACTGTCCGAAACACTTCCTCTTCTTCTTCAACACTTTCGGCACGACGTCACACTGTTTATGGTAATACACTGACAAAGTCTTTGCCCGTGGCGACGCCTGGTAGAAGGTCACGGACTTCCGGACGGACCCGTCATCGTCGTCATCGTCCCCGTTCCTCTCCTCTTCACCGTCGTTGTCCACTTGTGCCGACTTGCCGTCGTCTTCGACACGTGCCGACTTACCGTCGTCCTCGGGCACAATATCAACACTCTGCCACGAGGTGAGCAGTCGCTCCAATTTCTCTTGGACCTCGGCGTCAAGTGACTCGTTGTCACAGAAGTGCTCGGCGAGGATGTCCGCGGTGTCCTCGGTGGCAGGCAGCTCCAGGATGAGGGAGAGGATCACCTTGTAGACGCTGCCGTCGTCCGCAATGTACCGGCTGAATGCAAGCAGGTGCACCGCCCACTTGATGATCGTGAAACATTCCTGCACCCAGTCCTGACCCAGGGTCGACTTAAGGCTCTCCTGTAGGCATAGGGATGGTGGTGAAGCTCAGGGGCATGTTTCACTATTAGACCTGGTGCCAGGTCCATACCACACCAAAGTCACTTAGCCCCTTCCCCTAAAATAGGATTACGAATAATAGTAATTACTCACATAAGGGGTATAACCAGATTCAACTGTCACATACAAAATGTGAGGGCCAAACCAGGTCTCCAGTCAGAATTCCAGTAAGGATGAACCCCGATCGTTAAATTACCGTTAATACCAGTAGACTTCCTACAGTACACACATTATTTTTCGTGCGCGACCCACCCATCCCCACGATCTTCCTCAGCGCGGACATGTCACTGTGATTCGTGGTGATGATTATTCGCGGTGATCGTCACCGCGACCGTTCAAAATGGTCACCGTGACTGCAACCAGCGAGGCCCTAAGGTTGATTCGCGGTGATTCCCGGTGACGGGAAATATGCAGGCAAGGTTTTCCTACCAATGTACGGTATTGCATGTTATTTTTCATGTCACCTTTTGTATCGTAAGTACATGTATATACAATGCATATATGCGAAATAATATAATTTTGTTCATAAATATGCAAGTACATGTACATGTAGTGGCTGATTAATTATGTCAATGATGTTAAATGTGTTTTAAATAATTAATGGGTAGTTGATTACAAACACCATTAAATAAAATAAAAGCCGTCACTGTACAGGCGTAATCATCATAATTATTTCATAATCACTTAACGTGTATTCACTTAATCACACAAGTAATGGTCAATTAAATAATGGAAATGTCTCAAATATTACCAGCATCGGCATGACCGCGGTCGGTTAATTATTTATTTGAACGTCAACTAAGTATAAACAAGTAATACCTACGCAAAAATACTCCAGGCGAAAAATACCAATAAAATCAATTCACTAATTTACAATTACATTACGCAAACACGTCTTATTTGGAATTAATAAATCACTGAACTACTTTCGGCAAGGGAGATAATCAATATCACGCGAACTATTTTCATACGAGCCAAGCGGATTGTTCTGTTTATGATTAGTATATATAGTTTTAAGCTATCTCCTGTGATATATAATGATACATTACTTTGTTATGTTATGGGTACTAATACATGTTGTTTCAATAGCGTATCTCTGTAACGGTATCGTTGTAGATGGAGTTGAAAATAATTTAATAATTATTACGTTCAAATGGTTGCGTAATACTGATAGCACTTCTGTATAACTGTGATTGTCGTAAATGGCGCAATAGTCGTGAGGTTAAGGTCGCCGACTTCAATGATTTAATTACCGATTCCCGAAAGGGTCGGGGGTTCAAATCTCGACGTGGTATATTTTTTTTTCTCCATATATATTATTTTTGTGATTTTAATATTTTCACAATTTTATGATTTTAATAAAAATACCTATAAGTTGATAGAAACTTACCAACAATGAAAGTGTCTGTTTTTAAGTAATATATACACGGACAGTTTGTTACTTTTTTTTTAAGTTTAAGTAATATATACACAGACAGTTTGTTACTGTTTTTTTAAGTTTGAGGTACTGTCTATACCATATAATGTTTTACTGTCCCAAAATCAATTTTTTTGGCTGTCACAATTAATTAATTTTCGGACAGCAAACATTTTTTTATGAATTTTAAATAATTATTGACTTCCATCTGCTCACAACACTGTTCGAACTGCGTCTGTGGCTACCACGACCAGAATGCACTGGCCGCAAACACAGTAGCCATCAGCGTCTATTTATTAAATTATTATTTTTCATTTTATTTGAATTCCGCGTGAACGCTGCATTTTGTGTCAACACCATTTACAGAAAATATTGGTGATTTTCTAAACGAATATCGGAGAAATGCGGCTATATATTTTGTCAATTTTCAACACCATTTACGGAAACAAATTACTGATTTTCTAAAAACAATATCGGCGAAGGTGTACTGAACTACTCTTTATTTTAAATAACCAGCCGTCTAATAGATCTGTGTATAATCTAGAGTATATCGTTAATTGTCATGTTGTCTCCGACAGTGAGGTGTTGCGGCACACATCAAAACGATACGTCAATTTCAAAACATTGCCTAAGGGTCACAGCTGTGTGGTGTCTGTCATCAGATCAACACCTCGTCACACACAACTACGCATTATCGATTTTTTTCCCCACACAAAGCGACGTGTATTTACAACTAGATCTGTGTAATGTGTCGGGTGTAGCCAAAGACCATACATAAATTCGTAATTAGTCACAGATGTAGCCTTAAAATATAATCGATTTCCTTAAATTACGTCCGCAAGTTGACAGATATTTCAGAGCAGACGTCATCGTAATTTGCCGTTATTTATTTCCAAAATTAGCCATATATTCTGTAAATGGCGTTGAAAGTTGACAATAAATTAAGACCAGATCAGTACGTTAAATCGCTATCGACGACAACTGACGATCTGATGAGAGATTATACCGTTTACGTGTATCCAATGTTAAATATACATCGTTATTTTGTATGACTTTCGTAGTTTTTACCGAGAAATTCAAACCATTTCCAATTATTGGGGAAAATAATATCATGATTAGCACACCGTTTCACTAAGCAGCGGCTACTCAGGGAATGGGATCACAAGGTCTATTGTTTACACTGGATTAATGGCGGCCCCCATGAGGTCTCGGGTAAATCTTATTTTTAAATAATACGACTGTGGTTTCTTCCTTTTAGTGATGACCATGTTCCAGCCGTTAACACTTATTTAGCAGCATTATTTATGTAGTTAGTCTGAACATTCTGCAGAGAAATTTGAATAGGACGGAATCGAGCGTTGTTTAAACTTAGTCCTGTTCATATGCACAGGTCAAAATATGAACTGAAAATGGCGCTTTGTGTGACAGAAATCCGTACGCCGACGAATAAAAAAAATATTTTGTTATAAATATCACATATAGCGAAACAGCGGTAGCATCTACTGTTTTAATAATATGCATACATATTGTAATTAATGTTTAATAGTGATATACTTATGAATAATATACGATACTATGTTTTAAGGCTGTGTGATTTGCCTCAATATAAGCTGGATTAATTAATATTATATTCATGCGCTTCATGAGAACATCAATACATTTAAAATATACAAATATTACTTAAAGGGGTATCGATATGATACATTTTAATAATATAAATATTGAAAATACACATTACAATCGCTTACAACATAAGTTATTGATCGAAAATAGTCACTGCATCGTGACCTATTTGACCGCATTACCTATTGTGCGGGTACCTCATCATACCCCTGTTTACATAGGTAACTGGGGGTATAGTGAGGTATGCTCGCTAATACAATGTTTGCGTAATGAGTTTTCACCTCTTGCTTTCTTGAAGTTAATGAGATACGATTAAACCCAATTTAGTGGACGTATTTATACAGTGTACATATATGAACATAATTCCCCGTTAAGTTACTATTCGCTATTTTTGTAACCATACCTGTACATTAGGAAACATTTCAGAAACCGAAAATTGCGTGATATATTTAAAATATCTATCTGTAGAGGTATACTATTTTATGAACAATTATTTAAAATGTCTACATTGTTTGCATTTGTATAAAAATTTAATATATCGCCGTCGTATACGAAAATACGGAAAACAATGTATATAATCTCGGAATTTGAATATTTTATTGTTCCCGTTTATTGAAATATGTCACATGTCAAAACATGTGAACATCCTAATTTCACAAACCCGACTGAATCTCAAGTACATGTACTGACACATGCGCGCACTTAATTCATGGTTTCTCGTACAAAAAAAAGTATTATTTTGCAAATGTACATGCATATATCTGTACAGGTAAATACGCAATCGCGGTGATCACCCGTGAACGATCACGGCAAATCACCGCGATAACGTTAGGGCAGTGCATCGCAGTGACCGGGGATGCTGTCACTGCGACCCCACTGTCTGAAACAGCGATAGCGGAGGACAGGCAGGCTATGTCCGCGGTGATCGACCACTGTAAATATGTTTTGTCCGCGGTGACACAGTGACAAAAGAGCACACAAAAAATGTGTACTGTATGTACCTTTTTCTCGACGTTCTCATTGCTGAGTTGTGCGCCACGTCTCCTCAGCTGTAGGGAGAGTTCATCGCGGACATGTAGCAGCCACAGGATAGTGCAGAAGTCGCGGTACGCGGCCAGCACCTGGTGGACATTCGGGTCATCTTTGTAGTCGACGATCGTGGAGCGGAATACCTTGTATTGTTGCAGGATTTCTGGCAGCTGCAGGCATGGACCTTCTGTTGTTGCCTAGATACATAAAAAATATTTGGTGGTTTGGCCCTTTCATCTCTAAGTACATGAAATGGACACACCCATGTTATTTTTCAGGCTATTCCATTTATCAGAAAGGGGTATAGGTTTTATAAATATGAAGACATCCACAAATGGTGCAGATCCTGATGAGACGGCTCGTTACATGGATCTACACAGTTTGTAAACACCACTGTGAAAATGAATGGGTTTAACGTCCCAGCAACAGCTAGGGTCATATAGAGACGGAGCCACAGTTTAAAGTCTCATCTGATAGACCAGTGGGATGGAAATACTATGAAATTATTTTGATGCCCTAGGTGAGGTTTGGATTCCGGATTGGAAGTTAGGTGTTCTAACCCCTGGACCATAACCCATCCCGCCACTGTGGAGGTCTGTCGTTTTGAAAGGGTTAGTATAAACATGAGATGCTGGCGATAACATTGTAGTCGACGATGGTGGAGCAAAATATCTTGTAGTTGCAGAATTTGTGGCAGCTCTACGCATGGACCGTCTGTTGTTGCCTGCATAAGTTCAGCATAACATGAAATACCGGTGATAACACTGTTAGCTAACAAGAACATGAAGGTAGAACGTTCTTGATACTAAACCAGAGTGCCGAAGGTCACAATGTACGTCTGTCGAGGAATACCCAGTAAACAAGGGAGATACCCATCAACATCTTTTGAAAATCAATAGGGTTCTCTTGCCATGATAAACGCGTGTACACAATTTGGTCATGATCTAACAAGCAGAACTGGAGTATTTTGAGGAAAAGCTGTGCGAGACACGCCATGTGATTTAGTACCGACGGACATCTGCGATATCTCATGATATACATTTACAGAAAATGGGATATTATCCGTAAATCACTTCATAATTTGACACAACTGTCAGAATACATGCGGAATATGTACTCTGAAATTTTAGTAAACTTTTGACTATGTTATGGAAAAATTGTTAAATTTTGTAAATATATTTGATGAAATAACGCAGTTGTCAGAAGGTACCAAATCACATGGCGTGTCTCATACATGTATAAGAAATAGTGCTCATTTAACTCAGTAATATATCGCATTTCATCAACTCATTCAGTAAATTATTCACAACTATTATACATGTTTATAGCTCTGGGGGCCGTTTCACTAAACTTTGTACGACTAAAATGTTCATAACTGCAAAGTTATGATAGTCTGTAAATTTCACATTAACAATGTTTTCTTGTGAACAATCCATAAATTGAAATTTGCAGATGATCCTAAATTTGCACTTACAATCATTTTACAAAGTTTAGTGAAACAGCCCCCTGCTGTGACTAAATACCCAAATTTATTACATGGGAACTAGTTCGGCAAAATCACAGACGAGGCGACCGCCTCGAGGCGACCGCCTCATCTGCCTCATCTGCCTCATCCTGGTTAAGTCCCGTCTTCTCAAACAGACAGATCAAAACTATGATCTATTGTTCTTGCACTAAACCTGCAGCAGTCGCTTGAATGATAGTCACAGACCATGATCACAAGGCATATGCCATCTCTACAAAGCACAACCGTCAAGTACCTTGAACTGAGCGGCGCGTTCCTGCACCCTGAAGAGCTCCTGGATATACCAGCGGGCAGTGGGCAGGGTGAGGTGGGCCGAGGTCAACACGACCAGGATCAGCTTGATCAGCGAGGACATCTCTACACGCAGCTGCTTCTCGTACTCCACGTCTGGGTTGTCACGACTCTGTAACATCGATTGATTGATTCACTGATTGGCTTTTTTCTTCCATTAGCGACTCTACGACAATTGGTTAATCAAGTTTTTCAGCTTTTCAAAAAACGTGAATACACCAGTATGGCAGGGAATATGCAAATTCAAGGGTATTCATCAATGAAATTACAATGTCGTGACTACAATGATTGGTTGATTAATTGATTGTGTTTTTTCATCCTTTCAATAAACGTGAATGCACCAGTCTGGCAGGAAATACAGCAATTTAGCAGTGATTAAGAAAAGTGACTTATGGGTTTTGCGACCAGTCTAGATCTTAATCCGCTAGCACACGTCTGTAGCTTGATAATGTTCTATATTGTCTACCAGAGGCGAGGTGGTGGTGTCATTGACTGAACAGCAAACAGTGTAGCCCCAGATCAGACTGCGCAGATGCGCAGGCTGATCTGGGGCTACGCTGGTCGCATAACCCAAAAGCCCCATTTCTCGAGTCACAGCCACAAATTAGATTACCATTCCAGCATTGAATCTAAAATACTTTGATGTTCTTACCACACCTGGTCACTTGACCACAACTTAAATCATATACAGAACAGGTTTAAGAGGGCGAATATCTGTCAGTAATTGTATATTTTGTAATTGCACCTGACTATTGCATGTATAATTATGTACAGTTTGTGGGGGATGGACCCGACGCACCACAAACCTATAACGGGGACAATAAATATGTTCCAAACCTGAAAAAAAAAAAAAAGTATCGGACACGTATGTGTACCTTCCAAGCCTTCCATGCACCATCCAAAAGGAAGGAACTTGCAACATGTAACCAACTACAGTATGAACAAGTAAGAACAAAATGATATAGATCCTAGGGGTGTAACGATACGCCTATCTCACAATTAGATACGTATCGAGATACATAGTTCACAATACGATACATCCCGCGATATTATTCACAAAGTACATGTACATTTTCAATGGTCTATATACTCGATATAATGCATAAAACCGTATGGAAAATTTATCAAGATCGCTGTACTGATTTGTGTATATTCTTCCCGATAATTTAATGTTAATATTTGAAAAAAATACTAGAACCTATCATCTATTTATAGCTTAATTTGGAATTCCAAAGCATTGAATTGTGAAAAATGTATCGAATAGAATATCAGAGTCTCGTATCGTTATCGCATATTCGGCAAAATATCGCACTGCCTCGAATGTTTGGTGAATCATTACACCCCTGATATATCCAGAAGAGCCGACATTCAAATGAAGATCCTAATGACCTTCCACACAATTTCAGGCATGGCCCCGTTGTCAGTGAGTACCCAGTGTGACTCACCTGTTCCTCGGGCGCGGGCTGTGGGCAGTACAGGGGCGGGGCAGGCAGGTAGAAGTCGCGGGGCACGAGAGCAGGCAGGCGGGTGGCCACGCCCTGCAGCTGGTGGAGGAGGCGGGCAAGGAGCCCCGGGGCGAGCTGCACCTGACACATGATGCCCGCGGTCAGGATCTCCTGGACCGTCCGGGTCAGCTGGGGCAGGTTCGTGTCCTCCGTGGTCGGCAGCATATCTGCAATGGCAGTGAAATGGTAGTCTAATGGGCTGCCAGAGAATACCAACACATTTATCAATCAAGGTTAGGAAATCCACGGGATATCCGAGGCTCTCCTACTGTTTCTGAGCCCAGCCTGACAAATTGATATTTCTCTCTGATGACAACGCTTGTGATTGCAAGACATCCAAATGTGTTAATGAGTGCTCATATGTCTGATTGCCAGTGACTCCTCACTAAACTGGACACCCTAGGGACATCCCATGGTATGGAGAGAACATTTCACTGTATACCGATGGGAATCTATACATTTCCATGAGTAGGGAGGTATCTATCAATGTAGATTGATTGATTTAATAAAAGTTTGTGTAACCCTTTCAACACCACAGGCCTGTATAGTGGTATTGGCAAACAGTGTAGATCCAGATGAGCCGGCTCATGATGAGCCGTCTCAACAGGATCTGCACTTTTTGCAAGTAATTTTCACATTTTTGAGAACAAAAACACCATCTTTTCATAAATTGGGAAAGGGGTGGGGGCGGGGGTCATGGATTTGCTGTAGCACAATAGAGGATCATCAGATGAATGCATGTATGAAATATCAAAGCGTTCCCTGTCAAGAAACAGAAGTTACACAACATTTACCCCAACGTTAAGTTTATGAACATGCTATGTTTGTGACCTTGACCTTGGGGTAAGGGTTGGGTCATGGATTTGCTATAGCACAATAGAGTATCATCAGATGCATGCATGTATGAAATATCAAGGCGTTCCATGAAAGGAAACAGATGTTATAAGACATTTACCCCAACGTTAAGTTTATGAATGTGCTAGGTTTGTGACCTTGACCTTGGGGTAAGGGTTGGGTGGTGAGTCGTGGATTTGCTACAGCATGATAGAGGGTCATCTGAGGAATGCATATATGAAATATCAAGGCGTTCCATGAAAGAAAACAGATGCTATAAGACATTTACCCCAACATTAAGTTTATGAATGTGCTAAGTTTGTGACCTTGACCTTGGGGTAAGAGATGGGCGGTGGGTCATGGATTTGCTATAGCACGATAGAGGGTCAGCAAATGAATGCATGTATGAAATATGAAGGCATTCCCTGTAAACAAACAGAAGTTACACAATATTTACCCCAACGTTAAGTTTATGAACAAGCTAAGTTTGTGACCTTGACCTTCGGGTAAGGGTTGGGTGGTGGGTCGTGGATTTGCTACAGCATGATAGAGGGTCATCTGAGGAATGCGTATATGAAATATTAAGGTGTATAAGACATTTACCCCAACGTTAAGTTTATGAATGTGCTAAGTTTGTGACCTTGACCTTGGGGTAAGGGTTGGCTGGTGGGTCATGGATTTGCTACAGCATGATAGAGGGTCATCTGAGGAATGCATGTATGAAATATCAAGGCGTTCCATGAAAGGAAACAGATGTTATAAGAAATTTACCCCAACGTTAAGTTTATGAATGTGCTAAGTTTGTGACCTTGACCTTGGGGTAAGGTTGGGTGGTGGATCATGGATTTGCTACAGCATGATAGAGGGTCATCTGAGGAATGCATGTATGAAATAACAAGGTGTTCCATGAAAGGAAACAGAAGTTATAAGACATTTACCCAACGTTAAGTTTGTGGACGCCAACGCCGACGACGCCGGGGGTATGCCATAAGCTCTTATGCACTTCGTGCAGGCGAGCTAAAAATGAGCATAATAGCATTTACACTTCGCAAATTAAAACATAGAAAAAACCTGCAGGGTGTTGACATTCATACTTCACTATATTGTTAGCGAGAGACAATTCTACAATATGACACAAAAATATTAGCATAAACTTACCTAATAATGTGCGTATTAGCAAATATTTTAGGTCACTCTCCACGAAGTAGAAAATAAACGCTTCAAACACACATTTGGAAAGACTACTCTGTCATAACTCTTATGTAATGCAGTGTAATGAAATGTAATTAGAGTTATGTTCTTAGAACTATCACCGTCCTAGCCTTCCACTCCATAACTACCCAAGTGATCCTGGTAGTAATACACAGGGACGTACACTGTTGCCGGGGTTTCGTGTTGTCGGCGGGCGCGGCGTCTCCCAGGTCTGCCTTCATGAGGACACCCAGCTTGTCCTGCAGGATCAACTCCGGGGAAAGATGGTCCGGCAGCTGTAGGGGCTTCCTAGGTCTGTAATACCGCAGGATATATGTGGCTGTGACTGGAGAAATGGGGCTTATGGGATTTGTGACCAGTGTAGCACCAAATAACAGTATAGCCTGATAATGATATTGCTCGTTAGAAGAATGACGGGTGTGCCATTGATGGAATGACAAACAGTTCAGTAGCCTATTTCACCAACATTGCAAAGTATACTTTGAGGGAGAAACTTTCAATTTAAGGATAAATTTATTAATTTTTATTATACTGAATTTATTACATTATCACAGCTATTTAATAAACTCATTATAATAATTCTGCATACTTTTAAATCATCAAATATATGCAGTCGTTAGTTCTATATGAAATAATGCATTTCGGGAAAAATAAATGATTACTCACTCAAAGTATACTTTGCTAGAAAAGTATACTTTGCAATGTTGGTGAAATAGGCTACTGATCCTGATCAGAACAGGCTGATCTGGCTCTACACTGGTCGCAAAACCGATAAGCCCCATTTCTGCAGTCATAGCCACATATACAGAGAACAGAAGGCTAGTGTCCTTTGATATCCAGTTTATCAGGAAAGGCTATGAAACATGTAGGAAGTATTCGGCATATAGAGATATAATTCAATATGTGTACAATCCAGGATATATTGCTTCATGACATATGAAACAAGAGTAACAAATATTTTATTCAATTTGAAATAGAATTTAATTCCCGCTGTCAACAAGTACAGTTGGATGTTTAAAAGTACCACAATAAATTCTCCAAAACTGTTGTATATTTATATAATATCCAGCCAAAAACATACATCAATTAAATTTCATATAGGATGCATATTGAATTTGAGGTATTTGTATCCAAGACATTCTAATACTGTTAGAAATTCCCAAGCAAACACTCACTTGGTAACAGGTGTTGAGCGATTTCAAAATGATTGATTAACCCACTTCATGCCGTATACCCATTCACAGGTATCAAAATTTACAAGCATTTTATCTATTTTCTTCATTTCTCAATGAAAGAATATGATGTTACCATTCATTTGAACCGTCTAGACGAGTGAGTGCTAACAACATATACTTCTGTCCATAAATAAGAAAAATATAATTTTCAGTCTCAAAAATATTTGTATCTTCAGCATGAAAAGGGTTAAATGATCACTCACTTTGTATAGAGGTGCTGAGCGATCTCCTTATGGCTGTCGTGGGCCACAGAGAGCAGAAAGGCCGTCTTCCAGTCGCCCATCTTGCCTGCGAACCAGGCTGTCTCGCATACAAGCCCGCTCAGTAAGAGGTACTCCACGGCCCGCTCTGTCGTCCACACCCCGCTCAGCTCTTCTCGCCGGACCACGTTGCTCACGTCCTCGTGGTACTGCGGGATGATCCGACTTTCTGATGGCGAATGAAGAAGAAACAGGTCAAGAAACATGTGCATATAGTCCAAAAGTTTTAATGTTGTTGACAGTAAGTTTCATCAGGAACACACATAACGGCTTCACAATGTAACAAATAAACAATGCGACTTCAGGTTATCAACACTCATTCGTAAAAAATAAGAGTATTTAAGGCAACAAATCACAGATAAATCAGGTTTCACTGTTTCAAGAGCAGTCCAATGCGGGTTTGTAGGTTTGTACACATAGCATTTTCTCTCATAGTGTGAATGTAGCATGTGTAGGAGTGAGTGAGTGAGTGAACAGGGTTTAACGTCCGCTTTTCTGACATAGAGGTACAAGCCTCAGGGAGTCTACACGCAGACGGGTCAACGGGGTCGTGTCCCGTATCCACCTGTCCGAGGGGGGTAAATCCCAACTTCAGAACTCAATATTTACAATCAAAATATATATTCAGTCCTGAAATTAGAACAACCTGATCTGGTGCCAGGCCCTCGCCACACCAGCATCATTTATCCCATCCCCTAAAAGTAATAGGATTAGTGCTAATCTTACTTTTATATATGGGGCATAGCCTGACTCAACTCTCACATACAAGAAAGCCAAAAATGTACATGAGGGCCAAATCCGGTATAGTGGGTTCCGGAAAGTATGAACCCAATCGTTAAGCCAGTTTAGTCGCCTTTTACGACAAGCAATGGCTACTGCAGCACTATTCTCAGGATCAGTTGATCCCGCCCCGGTGCCTGCACGGGGCAGCATGTGTAGGAATAGAGATGAGATCACTGCCGGACTTACTGGTGGGTACGGAGCCCATGTGTACGGAGGGCAGTGGCTGGGCGCTGTGGGGCGGGAATATGTACATGGTGGAGTTGCTGAAGTACGCGGCCATGAAGCGCGCCATCGTCTGTACTGTCTGCCGGATAGACTTGTTCTTGATACACGGCACCAGCTCCTCCTCTTCCGAATCCTACAGAAACCAACAACATTGCTGAAGGTGTACTTAACCCTTTCAACACCACAGGCCTGTATAGTGGTATTGGCAAATAGTGTAGATCCAGATGAGCCGGCTCATGACGAGCCGTCTCATCAGGATCTGCACTTTTTGCAAGTAATTTTTGAGAACAAAAACACCATCTTTTCATAAATGGACTAGTCTGAAAATCATTTTGTGACAAATGGATCGGTCCGGAAATTAACATATAAAAATTCATTCCAGTTACTTAGGGGTGAAAGGGTTAACGACCAATTAGGCAGACATCCATGCTCTAAAGTTAGTTGTCCCACCTTCATACCTGTACTTTGTCTGGTTCTCTCTGGCAATTACAGAATTGATTGTATGGGGAATGGAAGGCACCTGAATAGTTTATTTATGGGTGGTGGGGTTGAAAAAATGAAAAGTCAGGGTGGGGGGGGGGGGGGGGGGGTGCAGAAATTTAAAACAGATGCCTGCATGTCATCCCCATTGAGGCATTTGATAGTTATGTTGCAAAAGCTTCAATGCAAAATGCAAAACAAGTAAATCTGACGGAGTGTAAGCAACTTTAACTCAAATATTGGAAGATGCATGTATGTCCTTGTGAAAACGTGGCTGTTACAGGGTAGAGGATTTATTGGTGTTTAACGGCTAAAGTCATTTAAGGCCGGGACAACGGGTTAAATTCCGCATTTAACCTGCTGCATTGGGGTGGGGGGGTGTACCTGTGAGCGGTGGGAGACGAGGGTCATCAATGGGGGTCGACTGCCGTCCTCGAAGGCAGGGAATTCGTCGGAGGAGACGGCGGTGTTGATGCTGGCCTGCAGGATGAGGCTGTCGATGAAGTCGACGGCCGCGCCCAGCTCCCTCTCCATCAAGTGGGTGTACAGCACTGAGTGAAGCATCCGTGCTGTCTTAGGGGTGTCCGACTTACTCGCATCTGCAATATGCCATATGTATATAAGAAATGGTGTTTCTGCAGTTTACAACATATCTTTCTAAATAAGCAATTTTAAGAAATTTCTATGCGTGGCTTACAAATTGCTGAAAACTGCTTATTTAGGTGTGTCGTTAAATAAAACCCATGTCCCAGAAACCCCATTTCTTATATATTTTTAAGCCGGAAGGACAAAGTGAACGTGAATTAATTTAACGTCCCAGCAACAGCTAAAGTCATATAGAGATGGGACCACAGTTTAAAGTCTCATCCGACAGACCAGTGAGATGGAAATACAGCTGAATCTCGCTATCTCGATATCGTTTATCTCGATATACCTGCTTATCTCGATATACGTCCCAGGTCCCGGCAAAATTCCCTATATAGATCATATATTTTACTCCTGATAACTCGATATCGGATATGTCGATATATCGGTTTAGTCGAAGTGGAAATCGAATCCCGATAGTATGTTTCCTTCATATTTGTATTCTGATATGTCGATGCAAAAATTAAATGCCCGACGGCGCCAAGTCTGAATCAGCGCGATTATCTCAGAAACCAAAGACACCGACGCCGCTAAAATGCGTTTAAAGTTGCATGACCAGTTCAAGCAGCTCACTTAAAACCATAATTAATCAATTAAACTTAATGTGATATCAAATCTCCTTTAACAGAAAAACAAATTAAACGGTGTAGCAATAAGTAAATCGTCTGTTAATTACAAAAACAGCTTAGAATAAACTGAAGCCGCGATTTATGAAAACCTGGAAATAAAGTAAAGCGGCATTTCTGAAG
The DNA here is from genome assembly GCA_029237695.1 of Conchocele bisecta. NCBI lineage: Eukaryota > Metazoa > Mollusca > Bivalvia > Lucinida > Thyasiridae > Conchocele > Conchocele bisecta. The sequence continues at coordinate 6,951,412 of CM055268.1, read as the reverse complement.
CGATTATGTTCAGATTTTTTCCCCGATAAATTTGGCGAATTGTTATCTCGAAGTTCGGATATGTCGATATATTTTCCATCAGTCAATTCGACTTCGAGATAATGAGAATGACCTGTACTATGAAAGCATTTTTCACGCCAAGGGTGAGGATTGAGCTCACAGCCTCCAGTATTGAAGTCCAATGCCATATCCCCAGGGCCATGGCCCATCCCTGCCAGTAGGACAACTGGAGAAAGTGATCAGGGGCTCACGTATACCTTCGGCCGCCGCCTGGACCGACAAATAAAAACTTTAACGCACATATTTAAAAAACTTTAACAAAAAAAATTTCTATGTAATTTGACCTTGACCATTGATATGAAGGCCGCATGGGTGTAGTATGAAATGAAAATATGGATGATGATAAAGAAGTATATGAAGTTTGAGGTCAATCCGACTTACCGTTACACAAATAATGGGTACCCAAAAACTTGAACGTAGACGGACGGACAAACGGACGGACAGAATTACGAAAACTATATACCCCTCGACATACGTTGTATGCTGGGGGTATAAATATGTGGCGGTGACTGGAGAAATGGGACCCTGACCAAATAGTACCCTCATGTAGCCTGATAACAATCTAAATTGCTTGTTCAAATAAATTGTTTGTCTCGCTCCAATTGTTGGCGAAAATAATCTCTACATTTGTGACATGTGTAGTTTCTGATTTGCTACTCCCATAGTGTAATAAGGGAGTGAGTGAGTGAGTGAATAGGGTTTAACGTCCGCTTTTCTGACATAGAGGTACAAGCCTCAGGGAGTCTACACGCAGACGGGTCAACGGGGTCGTGTCCCGTATCCACCTGTCCGAGGGGGGTAAATCTCAACTTCAGAACTCAATATTTACAATCAAAATATATATTCAGTCCTGAAATTAGAACAACCTGATCTGGTGCCAGGCCCTCGCCACACCAGCATCATTTATCCCATCCCCTAAAAGTAATATGATTAGTGCTAATCTTACTTTTATATATGGGGCATAGCCTGACTCAACTCTCACATACAAGAAAGCCAAAAATGTACATGAGGGTCAAATCCGGTATACTGGGTTCCGGAAAGTATGAACCCAATCGTTAAGCCAGTTTAGTCGCCTTTTACGACAAGCAATGGCTACTGCAGCACTATTCTCAGGATCAGTTGATCCCGCCCCGGTGCCTGCACGGGGCGTGTAATAAGGGAACCTACTGTGTGTAGGGTAAGGCTCACCTGCAAGCATCTTCAATTGATCTTTCCATGCCTCGATGGCCTGGGTGTGCTCCCCATCCACACTCAGTTTGTCCCCTGGAATACAGGAGGGGTGGGGGTTACAGATTGGGTATAGTTTGAGTATAGTTTGAGTATGTACTCTCATTCTCATGCTCGAAATCGATTGGCCGAGGCTGAGCTGTGAATCTATGAATGTGTGAAGTTTAATGAAAATATTCCAAAGTGTATTTGAGCTAGGACAAAAATTCAGTGATAGAAACAACAAAGGGCGATAACTCGAAAATTAGTAAGGCAAGAGTTGTTATTATTGTGCGTGACACACCTTCGGGTCAAGGTCATGAAGTTTTCATGAAATTAGGCCAAGAGGTATTCAAGTTATGACCCAGAAATGGAAATGTCTACGGCTGACTTGGAAGCACGCATCAAATCCATAGTATCCCCTGACTTTCATTCGGGGGATACAATAATACAGAAATGTTATCAAAATATGGATGTATTCTGACTAAAACATCATGGTTGTATAAGCTACAGGAAAATGCCTGCGGTAAAGCTGAATAGTTGTAATAAATGGATGTTGACCACAGAGTATACGTACTTACACATGTTTGCTTCTTCAGATAGTACATGCACTGGTAATACATACATGTATATGCATTAGGTTTCTATACATAAAATGTAAAGATGAGGTGTATGGCATATGGTATGTTTTAACCCTAAGAATGCCGGAACCAAAAAATTGCCGTCAGCTGTTGTTTCATAATTTGCCTTTTCTCTCAATAAAAACATGGTTTGGCAGCACTTGAGAATCATTTCCAATGGAAATGATTCTAAAGTGCTGTCAAAGCATGTTTTTGGATAAGAACAAGAGCTGTAGGAGAACAGCATAGCTCAACTACGAGGGTTGTCGATGTACACATAGCTTGACAAACAAGGTGGCCGTGGCCTGCATAAAAACCTTAACCAAGGTTGACTAAAAACCTTAACCAAGGGAAATTAAGTAAGTAATTCAAGGTTAAATGTAGGTCAATTTCAGATATAGGTCAGGGGTTATTGATGTACATCACTAGGAGATGAAGTTTTCCATGTATGGTTGCTGTAGGCCCAGGAGTATTCCATATACAAGCTTGACTAAAAACCTTAACCAAGGGGAAATAACTAAGTAATCCAAGGATAAAAGTAGGTCAAGGTCAAATATAGGTCAGGGATTATTGATGTACATCACTAGGAGATGAAGTTGTCGAAGTATGGTTGCTGTAGGCCCAGGAGTATTCCATATACAAGCTTGACTATAAACATTAAGCAAGTTTGAGTACAAACCATAACCAAGGGGAAATAAGTAAGTAATTCAAGGTTAAATGTAGGTGAAGGTAAAATATAGGTGAGGGGTTATTGATGTACATCCCTATGATAATAAGTTATCCAAGTATGGTGTATGTATGCACAATAGTATTCCATCTACAAGCTTGAGTAAAAACCTTAACCAAGGTTGACTAAAAACCTTAACCAAAGGTAATTAACTAAGTAATTAAAGATTAAATGTAGGTCAAGGTCAAATATAGGTCAGGGGTTGTTGATGTACATCATTAGGAGATGAAGTTGTCCAAGTATGGTTGGTGTAGGGCCAGGAGTATTCCATGTACAAGCTTGACTAAAAACCTTAACCAAAGGGAATTAACTAAGTAATTCAAGAGTAAATGTAGGTGAAGGTCAAATATAGATCAGGGGTTATTGATGTACATCCCTATGAGAAAAGGTTGTCCAAGTATGGTGTCTGTATGCACACTAGTATTCCATGTACAAGCTTGACTAAAAACCTTAACCAATGTTGACTAAAAACCTTAACCAAGGGGAATTAACTAAGTAAGTGAAGAGGAAATGTAGGTCAAGGTCAAATATAGATGAGGGGTTGTTGATGTACATCATTAGGAGATGTAGTTGTCCAAGTATGGTGGGTGTAGGGCCAGTAGTATTCCATATACAAGCTTGACTAAAAACCGTAACCAAGGGGAATTAACTAAGTCATTGAAGAGGAAATGTAGGTCAAGGTAAAATATAGATCAGGGGTTATTGATGTACATCCCTATGAGAAAAGGTTGTCCAAGTATGGTGTCTGTATGCACAATAGTATTCCATGTACAAGCTTGACTAAAAACCTTAACCAAGGTTGACTAAAAACCTTAACCAAGGGGAATTAACTAAGTAATTCAAGGTTAAATGTAGGTGAAGGTCAAATATAGGTCAGTGGGTGTTGATGTACATCACTAGGAGATGAAGTTGTCCAAGTATGGTGGGTGTAGGGCCAGGAATATTCTATATACAAGCTTGACTAAAAACCTTAACCAAGGGGAATTAACTAAGTAATTCAAGAGGAAATGTAGGTGAAGGTCAAATATAGATCAGGGGTTATTGATGTACATCCCTATGATAAAAGGTTGTCCAAGTATGGTGTCTGTATGCACACTAGTATTCCATGTACAAGCTTGACTAAAAACCTTAACCAAGGGGAATTAACTAAGTAATTCAAGAGGAAATGTAGGTGAAAGTCAAATATAGATCAGGGGTTATTGATGTACATCGCTATGAGAAAAGGTTGTCCAAGTATGGTGTCTGTATGCACAATAGTATTCCATGTACAAGCTTGACTAAAAACCTTAACAAAGGTTGACTAAAAACCTTAACCAAGGGGAATTAACTAAGTAATTCAAGAGGAAATGTAGGTCAAGGTCAAATATAGATCAGGGGTTATTGATGTACATCACTAGGAGATGAAGTTGTGCAAGTATGGTGGGTGTAGGGCCAGTAGTATTCCATATACAAGGTTGACTAAAAACCTTAATCAAGGCGTGACGGTGACGCCGACGCCGGGGTGACAACATAAGCTCTACTTATTCTTCGAATAGTCGAGTTAAAAATGGATAAACAAAAATAATCAGCAAAATTGATTTCAGCATAGTAAGGGTTAATATATTCTATTACACTGAACTATATGTGCAAATCAGTGATGATAATGTGCAGCCTCTTCCAGTGGTCAAAACTAAACACAGAAATCTACAACAACAAACAAACATATCCATTTACCACTGTCTAAACACACATGAAACAATGATCACTTTTTTGTGTGTTATATTGATGGCAAAACCATCACCAGTGCAGGGCCTGAAAATAGCAGTTTTTATCAGTAGGTCCGTGACGTAACAAGGAAAAAAGTGAAAGGTGAAAGTGAACTTTTGGAAGGTCTGAGAGGATAATCACTCGAAAAACATGTCTGTTTCATGCGAAATGACTCATCACACCATGTGTAAATCCTTGACTGTGGCACCATAAATTATCTTATAAGACGATAATCAGAACTGATTTAGTATCACCACTGAATGATGATCGCAATTTCAATTTTATCACAGGTCCGGCGGACTTGTTGCTTGTAAAATACAAAGGTCCGACATTAAAATTTGCAGGTCCAGGATCTCGGACCAGTGCTATTTTCAGGCCCTGTGAGTGTATTGCAGGTTTCGTAACTAAATATGCAGTTATTCAGCCACGTGATCAACCTTCTGAAACAAGAAATCAGTAACACTGGTGATGGAGGATGTACACTGAAAAACTTCAATGCAAATTTCTAAGTCATTTCATCATGACCTTGGGAACAGGGGTGTTGATGACAAATAATTTTCAAGCTAACCAGAGTTACAGCACAGGTGATGGGAACAAAAATAATCTGATAATCTCTCATTGTATAATAATATACTTTTTATACTGTCATGTGATTTTTTTCCCGTCACCTGTGACTTACGGTAACAGACTTTGTAGGTAGCAGAAAACTCATGCAGTAGTAGTAAGGGAGTCAAAATGATACCACCTACCGTGGTATCGTTTATAACCCTCTATAATACCCCCACCACCCCCGAAAATCAAAAAATTGGTTAACGAGGAAAATTGGGTCTCCCGACAGCAAATTTATGAATTTTTGGAGAAAATAATTTTGAGAAGAGGGAGTCCCAATTATATTGGTAATTGACTTTTGAAAGTATATATTGGTGTCATAAATACATCATGTTTTTCACGTCCAAATTGAACAGATACATTTCATAGGTTATAATAAAATATTATAACAAAATGGATAATAAAATAGAATGGGAATTGGAATTTTGTAATGTCTTTGGTGTGAAAAATATTACTATAAATTGAAAACATTATGCAGAATCGAATACATGAAATATCAGCGTAATTTATTACGCTCCGATAAAAGCGTTGCATTTACAATATTATACCGGCAATTATGTCGCCGGTACAAGGATCAAATTCGTGAAACGAAGCGACTAAATAGGATCGGAGAACAACTACCGGAACATCATAAAACTAATTTTATAAAACCGTTTAAAATCAACGATTCGTTTACGGATATGCGTTTCTACAATCATATTGTAATGGATTTGAAAATTCTAATTGGAAATTGAACAGAAAAAAACGAGTACCAATATTATTAGAGAAAATGGATAATACAATACAATTTGAATTGAAAATTTTTAATGACTGTGTTGAAGAAGTTTACGAGGAATACGGGGGTTATAATCCTGTATATAAATTCTATAAAATGAGAACACTAGGCGATATCGAATATATGAAATACCAGCGTAATTTATTACGCTCCGATAAAAAACGTTACATTTCCAATATTATACGGCAATTATGTCAACTATACAAGAGGCAAATACGAACATTAAGACAGATAATGCGTATCGGATATGAAACTAAGGCGTATTATACAAAAATTTTAAAACCCAACGATTCGTTTACGAACGTACATTTCTACGATATCGCTTATAAATTTATATTGTAATCACAACACCAAGCAGACGACAATGTTTCACTTACACGTGTTATAAACACACAAATTATGTGTCCTACCTTACACGTATATTAAGTGTCCATTTTATAGAGAGATTACACGATTATGTCTTCCGGGATGAAACATAAACACACTATATATATACTACACACACGTGGGTGTGTATTACACAACCCGCTATCGATATTCCGGAATGAAACATAAACACACTATAATATATACTACACACACGTGGGTGTGTATTACACAACCCGCTATCGATATTCCGGAAGTATTACATTGTGATTGGTTGGCATGTTTTTTATTTTTTTAATTTTACTTTTAATAATTTAGAACGTTATAACCTATATTATTAAATAAAAAATGAACTTGTTATATATAAAACAAATAAAAATAAACGAGTAAATATTTGGTATTGCACAACACGGTTTTAACTTCATATATGTAAAATTAACAACAATACTTTGTCTTGGGGGACGCCCCTTGACGAAAAATGAGCGCTCAGTGCTTCCGTGCACACACTTCCAAGGTTGCCTAGACTTTCGACACTGGTTCCTAGATCAGCCGATAGATGGGGTGTGCTGTACAGGCAGCTATTACACCCGGCTAGCCACAACATGAGACGAGTAAGACAAAGACAAGATCAGACAAGATCAGAAAAGGTGGCTAGCCGGGTGGGCCCAGAAGGGTTTTGCTGGCGTGGGTTAGAGCCTCGGTGGAAGCTAAAAAAAAATTATTTTTTTTCTTTTTAAATTGTTAATAATTTTCCTAAAATTAATTAATAAATTGTTTACTGCGACAATATAATTAATTTTAATTAATTTTTATATTAAAATTAAAATTATTTTTTAAAAAATAAAAAATCACAATGGTGCTGTAACATTTCTTTCGACTTTATCTCCAAGTTTTCCCTAAATTTATCCCAATCAGTACACTCAATCTTGGGCATGGTGGCGCGTGCCTTGATTCTTATATCATTTTTTAATTTTTCATATCTCCGCATTTCTTCCACCACGGATTCAAACTCTAAATTTGATATTTTCTTATCGGCCAACGCTTTGGACACCATAACGTCGATGCTATTTTTCTTAGACCTGGCGAGAACGGATATTCTATCATGTTTTCTACATTTTTTCTCGAGTTTTCCACCCGACGCCCTAATTACCATACACAACAACCCAGAAACGGCCGACACCGCACATAAAATCCCCGCTACGGGAACCGTTATAATGGTGGATATAGTTGCAGCTGTCCCCGCCCCACACAACACAGAAACACTCGCCAGAGCCGTGCTAGATACTTCAGCCATGTTCACCGCGCGCCTATATTTTTTAGCGTTTCTTTTTCTATTTGTATATTCTCTAACTAAAATATCCTGCATAGCGACGATATTATTCAACCTAAAATCTGAACTTCTTTCGTTAATTGTACACAGTGTTGATGGAGTGGTATTGACAATTGGAAGCGTTGATTCGTTCATATTTAAATTTTACAAATTTATTTCAATATATTAGTATTTACACAATAAGTTCAATTAACAATGAGACAATAGTGGAAGAACTCTCTGAGTCACCGATTTTTGTAACAAAGTTAATAACACTACCTTGGGAAAGTCTAATTCGATCATTACCGGCGAACGAAACAATCGTCGAACTATCTCCAGAGATTTTAGTGACTCCAACCCCCCGTTCTTCCCCATCTACTACAATATTTATCGCGACCGCGCCCACAGGTTTACCATTAGCATTAACCGAGCAGACCGCCATTTGGATAACTTCACCTGCAGCTGTCATAGTGTATCCCCCATATTTATTACTCGCTTTGGCACCGAACGAATATTCATAGTGCCCCTCAACCAATGGGCCCCGCTTCTCAGCCCAAACTGTTATGACACGTTTTGGTGTTTTCATTGTTTTCACTATTCCGGCAAGCGCCCTGTTTGGCGTTATATGCCTCAGTACGAATCTCATAAGAGGCCTCCTCAAGAGCTTTGGTCGCGGCTATACGATCATGTTTCAGTTTATCAGAAACTTCGGTTATTTTTCCATCTAGTTCGGTAAGTGCCGCTTCTCTGCTGAGAGAGTCCTCTAAGCGCAACGCATCATAAGCCTCCGTAATGGTCGCCTGGTGGCCTTCTAAGGCTTTATCAATACCCGACCGGGCCTCTTTTTGAAATTCGGTTATTTTTCCATCTAGTTCAGCAACCGCCGCCTCTCTGATGAGAGAGTCCTCTGAACGCAACACCTCATAAACCTTCGCAATGGCTACCTTGTGGTCTTCTCTGGCTTTCTCAACCCCCGACCGGGCCTCTTTTTTGAAATTCGGTTATTTTTCCATCTAGTTCGGTAAGTGTCGCTTCTCTGTTGATAGAGTCCTCTAAGAGCAAACACCCTATAGCTTCCGTAATATCCGCCTGGTGGTCTTCTCGGGCTTTCTCAATACCCGTTCGGACTCCATCAAGATCAAACCGGGTCTCTTTTTTAAATTCGGTTATTTTTTCGTATATGTCAGTAAGTGCCGCTTCTCTGTTGAGAGAGTCCTCTGAGCGTAACGCCCCATAAGCCTCCGCAATGGCCTCTTTGTGGTCTTCTCGGACCCCCTCAACCCCCGACCTGGTCTCTTTCAGAAATTCGGCTATTTTACCGTCTAGTTCGGTAAGTGTCGCTTCTTTACTATGAGAGTTCTCTAAGCGCAACGCATCATAAGCCTCCGCAATGGCCTCCTCAAGGTTCGACTGGTGGTCTTCTCGGACTTTATCAATACCCGACCGGGTCTCTTTCGAAATTTGGTTATTTTTTTATCTAGTTCAGTAAGTGCCGCTTCTCTGATGAGAGAGTCTTCTGAGCGCAACACCTCATAAGCCTTCGTAAGGTCCGCCTGGTGGTCTTCTCGTGCTTTCTCAATACCCGACGTGGCCTCTTTTCGAAAATCGATTATTTTCCGTCTAATTCAGCAAGTGTAGCTTCTTTGCTGAGAGAGTCTTCTAAGCGCAACGCATCATAAACCGCCGTAATGTCAACCTGGCGGTCTTCTCGGGCTCTTTATCAATCCCCAACCGGGCCTCTTTTCTAAATTTGGTTATTTTTTTACCTAGTTCGTTTAGTTCCGTATGCGTTTCTTCACGACTTTGTGTATTCACAGCCAGGGCATATTCTCTAAGTTGTGATAGTAGACTTTTGTGAATCTCGTCCGTGGCCCTCGATATAGTTCTATTGATCAAGGCCTTTGTTTTTTGGGTAGTTAAAAAGTCGCCCTCTGTCGGATGAATCCCCTTCTGCCGGTTCCAAATTATTTGAATTTGTCACCCAATCGGAAGAACTACCTGGTCCGTATATACTCATTTTCAATAATGTTGATAATATATATTACGAACATGCGTTTAATTCTAAATAATTAATTTGAAATTTCTAGGACTACCGAAATCGGGTAATCGTTCTTCAACTCTCGCCCTTTATCATCGAGAATAGAAATCTTCAACTCGTGGATGTGTCCCGATTCCAAAACTTTCATCTCGGGGTGTGGGAAGTCTAAGGTCAGGGTCCCACCATAGAAACAGTCGCTGGCGGGCACGGTTTTCAGTAATATGCTGGGAGTGCCGTCTACCGTGTTGTACGATGTGTTCACCCGATCCAGGTGCACCCCGAGAGTTTTCGTGACGGCGAAGTTCACCGGGGTCGTGCCGACGTGCTCGCCAGGATCAAACACTCCGTCATCGTTGTAAGGTATGTTATTTTAAATCCTAACAGTGAGCCCAACCCCGGTGAGATCCTTAAACGCCTATCAACGGTCAATGTCGTGAGCCCCGTGGCTTTCGAGATTGCGAGAGTGACTACACCAGGAATCTTCTCCGCGACAAAAGCTTGGAGATCTCCGAAACTCCAAAGACCCTGAGGTACTATAGCATCTGGTGGACTTCTGAATCTATTTACGTCTATTCTATGTGGCATATCTATGAGGAAGTGTTCGGAGTCGGTGTCTGATGCGAACAAATCAACGTCCCCGACTTCTGTTGTGAAAAACTCGAGCGTTTCAACGTTTTTCCACCCAAACCGTGAAGGTGATTGATCTGAGGCCTACCCGGCGTTGTCCGCAGCAGTTGTCTATTAACTTTTGAAGTTCACAACTCCCTTTTTTAACATTAGTGATAGTAGCAAACATAATAATATCTTTCAATGGATACAAAAGCATTTAGCTTTAATTCTAATGCAAAGTACGCGGTCGGAGGTAAATACACGCAAAAAGACGTTGTTAACCTTATACACCCAACCGTAACGGTTAGACCGGACAGTGGCTTTGCCACCAATTTCCCTAACACGTTTGAGAAATATAGGCTGCCCAAGATTACTACGATGGAGTCGGTAAACGGGTGGAAAGCCACACCGATGCAGTTTTGGCAGAACCAGCTAAATTTTGCTGTATGGTGCGCAACATCCGGGTGTGGAGTTTCACATAAAGACCATCTGACATCCAAGAATGTCATGCTCCGAAGTGTCTACAAATTTCACAACGTATTATACTATTAGGAGGATTCTCAAAGAACTAGGTATTTCTCTACCTCAAGACGACGCCTGGGATCCCATTTCCAACGCATACGACCGTATGGCGTTTGAAAGATTGTGTAACGAATTTAACGTTTCAAAAGACGCGGACTGGAGGCAGAAAGCATTTCCTACCACCACCGGCCTCGGGGGACGTTCTCATTCGGGGCCAGTCCGGGAATTGGACGCAGACTGATTTTAGACACGATTACTCCGGTGACCACATCATCAGTCGGAACGCCGGGAATTTTTGACCCCGCGACTATGACTTTCGGGCCAGAAGTGTCTGGAGGTCGGCACTGTGGCGTGTTTTCTTGTAAAATGTTACCTCCGAAACTGGCTCACGTCGATTACATACAGCAGGCTGCTGAGGTTCAGAACGCGTGGACCACATTTATGTTAGATAAGGGTCTAGGGTTCACGCAGGCCGGGGTTACTCGCGTCAACGAATCTATTCGCACGTACGTCTGGGCCATCCTCGGCGCACAGAAGCAAACTCGCAGTTCTATACTGGGCACGGGAACGGCGTTTGATGCACAAAAACAATTCTTGGCACTTGTAGAGGACGCCATCTCAGCTAAGGTTGACCTGGAGAAGGCGATCAAGAATTATCAAGACGTTTTGCAGACTGCCAGCACCCCACCCAGTGGAACTATGTATTTGGAATAGGTCTTTATATGGCGCCGAGCAATATGATACTACGAGACGACCCGGTTGATGGGTTACAATAATCAGATCGTAATCGCCACCGCCAATCAAAAAATCGAGGTCACAACGGTAACGTGAACACGGATATCATCAAGCGCACCCCCAACACGATCGGGTTCAACAGTGTTGAGGGAACCGATTTTCATAAAACAAAACCCACAAAACAAAACAAAAATGGATACACATCCCTCAACACAATCGAACCCAGTACCCCCAATTCGTAAATTGGATGCACCATCGAGTTCCATCAACAGACCAATCGCGATTGGAGAAACACCAATCAATCACAGATTGGGTGAAATTGGAAGCACAACACACGAGGAGGAGAAATTAGCGCTCGTCGTCGCCCTCGTGGCGATCGGATTATTTGCGCTTTGGTTTTAGGAACTCTCTGGCGAAGAATAGTAGGAGACCGGCGATTGCCACGATTAAAGCCCAAGTATTTTTGGCTAGCCATCCGGCCGTTTTTGATAATATAGATAGCAAGTAAGAAACGATACTTCCGATCAGTCCAGGTATGTGCGGCAGCCGCCTTTTCGGCTAATTTAGCCAGGAGACTGGCGAGGGCTTTTAGTTGTTTTTTTACCCACTCCTTGGCTCCGCCTGATGGCGCGGGTGGTGGTGGTGTGGGTGCTGGCGCGGGTGGTGGCGCCGCACCACCAGTGAAAGCTAGAACTATGGTCGATATAGTCATGCTGATAGCAACGAGGATGCTTGCTATCGATGAGCCCCTGTTCTCTGAATAGAGTGCGAAGACGCTCACCGCATTGTCGTACGCTCACCGAGTATCGTCTCCTCGCGCAGTACCCTCGAGATTGTTACGCGGATCCGACTTATTTGGGTGCGGAGTGTCTCACGGTTAGTCGAGGCAGCCTCCAAACGAGCTGCTCTTTCATCCCGCAACGACCGCAAGCGTTTGTTGATCCGCTCGGTAGATTCTCTATCACCACCAGCTTCCTCCAGTTTTATTTCTTCTAGCGCGATATGTTCATCCAGCGACGAGAGTTTGGCGAGGTTAAGGACCAGTTCGCCCCGTATTTCCCCCAATTGCGATTGGACGCTGAACGTGGTCTCCATCGTGTTAATAGCGTCGGTGGCTACTCGAGGGACATCGCTGAGCGCGACCGTTTCTATCGCGGAGGCCGTTTTCGCCATCGTTTCGTCGGTAGACTGTAGGGCCTCTACAGCGCGGGTAGGCATAATTGTTTTACCCCTCTTCCAATCTGGGAATCCTAGTTCGCTCTTTATGATTTCGCCACCCGCCCCAGGTTTCCTGCAACGGTGTTTAGCGATAGGGGTTTTCCGTTCTTCATGTTGACTATTGGGAGATTTGGTTCCGCTTTTAGTCGCAATCTACCGTTCAGATCCAATTCGAACTTGGAGTAGTCGCGACCGACAGATGGGACCACACCTTTTTCTGCCAAACCGTTGTAGTAGTCGTCTACAGCTCCCTCGAGTAATTCCCGACTTTGACCAACGCTGCCGGTAGCGCCACCTAATTCCCCCTGATTGGATTGGAACTGGAGGTTGTATCAAGGGTGTTTCGTCATTATAATCATCTATGTCATAATCATCCTCATCCACATCGACGTAATAGTCTCTGCCGATTTCATCCATGTCAATATTGTAATCAGCCATATTAATTTCTTAAAATTAATTATGTATTAAAGACAAAACCATACGGGTTTAATATAGATTCACTAAATTATGTCTTCGAGTCAATACGGTCGCAAACTCAATCCATACCGCAGACTGCGTGAGCCCCTCGGGGCAAAAGGCGTGAGACAGAGTGTCGTTATTACGAACAAACCCATCGACGATCGACCAGAACCAGCAGCTCTTGGTCCGCTTCCCCAACCTCGGAGCTAACGACGTCATTGTGCCGGGTACTGTTCGCCTCGCTTTCACTATTTCGCTTACGTCGACGGACGAGGACCGAACCGTCGTTCAGAACCTTGGTCGCGCCATCGTCAAGAAGACCATGATAAATGATTTCTGGTAATGAGGTGATGTCGATCGACGACAGCGACGTCTACCATTGTTATCAGGACCTATGGAAGACGGCGCAAGAGCGCGAAAACGCTGTCTATCAGGGTATTGACACCAGCAAAAATAAGAACGTAACCAAACTTAGAATCGGGGCTGGTAACAAGGTAGATAACAACGCGAGTGACAATGCGGTCGCGGGCGCTTACGGCAGCCGCTTCTACATCCCGCTCGACTTTGAGTTGCTGGAGAGTCACATGCCCTACTATCAGAGCGCTTTGGCTGACCGCCTCGAATACGAACTAACGTTCAACGACTACGGCCGAGTTCTCATAACCAGCGACCTGTTATCGACGTATACGATCGATAATGTTTCGCTGGAGTACGACATGGTCACGATGCCCGAACTCGTGCGATTGATCAGAACCCAGTACGCCGGGCGCGTTGCCATACTTTACAACCGAGTTCTTCGTCATCGCAAGATGACGAAAGACAAAGGCGACACATTGTGGAATATTAACGTCAACGTACCCGCTCGCTCGATGAAAGGATATAATGATGTTGTTCGAGGATGCTCGGTTCGCGTTCGGTGCTAGAAAAACCGACAAATTCTATAACCCCAAAATCACGAAGGTAGAGGTGACGATCGAGGGAGTTCCCAATCAACTCTACAGCGCGGGTCTTCGCGCGCACCAGCAGTGGGACGAAGTAAGAAAGCAGTTTGCTGCCGGCTCTAAGCGCTCTCCGGAGGTTGCAGCGGTTGCCAAAGACCTGCATCTCTCGGCCGTCTCCCTCGCGGAGTTCCTGAATACCAAATACGCGTTATGGCTAGACATGCGAGCCGCGACGACGACCCAAATACACGGCAGCGGACGCCAAGTTGAGAACGCTAGCGAGGGTGTGACGATCCAGATAACCAAAGAGGCGGACGGAGCCGGGCCATTGAACGTGTACTTATATATAATTACAGACGCACAACTCAACATCGAAGATGGCCGATACGTCTCAGCACTCTATTGATTTAATAAAAAAATCATCTAACGATTTATTAATTAATAATTTTGAAAAAATTAAGAAAATTAGCAATCATTCTAACGATTTATTAATTAATAAATTTGATAATTCTAAAGAATTAATTAAGAAAATTAGCAATCAATACCAATTCACGGTTGGAGATGCCCACTCTGCCATAATATGTGGGCAGACAGGATGTGGAAAAACGGTTTTCATCCTCGACTTGCTCGAGGAGTCCTACCGCGATGCCTTTCGTCACATTGTGATCCTGTGTCCCACTGTGCGGCACAACGATACTATCAGCGGCGAACGTGGATATGGACCGACCCTGAGGTATACGTTATTGACCCGGTGATAGGCTTCACGATTGGTTGCGTGGTTTATACCAAAGATTCCAGGGTGAGCCCACCCTATACGTGATTGACGATTGCTCGGCCAAGGCGGCGATGACCAAAAAGAAGGACATGCTCTCCGAGCTTGCATTTTCTGGCCGCCATGCTAGGCAAAGCGTATGGATATCCACTCAAAAGTACAACGCCGTCCTCAAGGATCTGCGCGAGCAAACGAAATGGGTCGCCCTCTTTCACTGCAAGGACCGAGACTCATTCGATGACTGTCTTCGAGAGAATGACGTTATCCCAACGCGCGAGGAGCGCCTGGAGGTTCGACAGATGCTTTCGGAAACTAAGCACGCCAAGCTTTTGCTAAAGACTGATCAACCAACTGCTTACGAAGTTATCAATTAATTTTATAATTAATTAGCAATTACTGAACAAATGCTGAACAATGCTGAACAATGCTTAGCAATTGCTGAACAATGCTGAACAAATGCTTAACAAATGTTGAACAAATGCTGAACAATGGTTAACAATGTTAACAATTTGGTGCTCCGCTGCGAGCTTTTTTGCGAGCATAATGGAGATCATAAGTATCGGGTGGTGCGCTGCGCTTGCCAATATGTTAAAGTGATGAGACTTGTTAGAATAGTTAAATTAATTTTAAGAAAAATGAACTGCGACGAACTTCTCGATCAGCTAATAGAAGAAACCTCAACTCCGACTGCCAACATAGATAATGATCCGACAGAGCAATCGGAATCAACTCCAACGGCGGTTGGTATTGTTGAGTGCAACGACTCCGAATGAAAATGAAAATGCGGCGCGACGAGAGCGGCTAGCTGCGCTGGTTGCTGGGGACAATCGGAGCATTATCTCGGTAGGCGTCTCTCAGTTTTTCAGGTGGATAGATGTCAGATGCGGAGATCGATAAAATGTATGCGCGATACGAATCCAAATTGGGAGCGGAGATGACAAAAACTCTCGGATCGGCGGCTATTCATTTGTACGCAACCGCCGTTAGTATACTTCTCCCTATACCAAACACCGCGGGATTGATTGACGATCTAGAGACTGACCCATTTTATAGGTCACACTCTTAGAACAGAGCCTGCTGCTCAATTTATCACAAGTTTGGAATGTACTTAGCTCCGCTGACAACCGCGTTGACCACGGGTAAACACTGTCAATTTGGACATATATTGCCCACGAACTATAAGCCCTAAATATTATAAATGATGACACAAGACACACCCGCGAGAGTGACGGAGTTGAACCCGATTGCTCCAACCCAATCGAACCCGAGTGTTACTCCGCCACTGGATGACATACCGCATATAAAAAATCCCAAAAGACAGGCAGCTGGCGGGCGGCGGCTGCCACCCGAAAAGTTAAACAAGATAAAATACTCGCCGAGCTTCGAGAGGCTAAACTCCAATCGAGATTGGGGTTGCAATCGGGGACGGAGACAGCAAAACATCTGAAGACAGAGTTGAGTACAACAACACCCCCAATTCACGAATTGGAAGCACACCCAAATTCTTTGAATTTGTCACCCAAATTCGTGAATTGGAGTTGGGTTGTTGGTGGTGGTCTGGCAGTTGTTGGTGCCCTGTGCGTGTGGAAATACCCCATATTATCGAAAAAACAACCAGCCAGTGTTCAGAAGAAAGTTACGAAACACCAATCGCGATTGGATGCGCCCCATTTTAAACATTGATCGCGACCCCTTTTATATGCAATAATGGCTGAACAAGACGGTACAATGTTAGTGAATGCGCTTTATCACGCCGTGGTGATATCAGTTTCAGTATCGGGTATGCTCGACTATCAAAGATGGCCCTAGGAGGATCCGCTCCCAAATTGGACTTTACTGTGAGAGACGTAGGGCTCGCGACCTTAGATGTAGCGGCCGCAGTTTGGACCCGAGATTATCTAGTTAAAGCTGGAATTCTACCAGTTAATATATGGAAATAAATGGCTTCAATCGCAATGATGATAGGTGTGCGCTCTTAAACGCATTTGCGTTCACGGCAGCAACTTCTATTCTCTAAACTACAAAACTCGAACGCGGATGAGGAGAGTACGCGTCACGATTTAGCTGTAGAACAATTCAATAGCGCAAAGGAAGCGTGGTCGGAAAAACGAACCGCCCATCTTGACTGGGTCAATGAAGAGCTTCGCCGCGAAAATCACGCCGCACAAACTTTTCAGAACGTTGAAGAAGCCAACCGCGAGTACGCGCTGGCATATCCGCAGAAAAGTCTCGCGCCGCTGGATCGCGAGCCCCAACATTTCAGATTTATATGTACCGTCAGAGGCCCAAAAAGACCGCGAGATCGCGTTCATCGTCGTGGGAATGGGTGTGGTGGGTCTCGTCGGCTACTATATTCAATCGAGATTTTAATTAATTATTTTAAATAACTTTTTTTATAAATATATATATAGAACGATGTCAGTTGACAAACTTTATTTTGCTATGATTGATGTAGGCTACACTGCCCTTAAACACCGCATAGCTGGTGCAAAGGGTATGATTCGTCTGGCCCGAGATTCTCTCGAGACGTGGCGGGAGGACGAAAAAGCGGCCACCCTTTTCGCAAAGCGGATGTTATATTCCTCCACCAATCCTGGGGGATTAGATTTTCCCAATTTCCTTCAGAACTTAACCCCCAATCGCGATTGTACTTCCAAGGTTTATTATTATCGACGCAGTTACCGGACGATCTGGCGAGGGCATGTTGGAGATTGTCAGATATATTAGAATACATCGCATACGATGAACACGCGCAAACTTAATACCAAACTATCGGTTCGCCTAACGCGCAAGCTAGCGAACACGTACTATAGCCCCCGCGGCTACTGGAAGGGACTCGCTGCCATCAAGAACCTCGCGGCGGCGACCAAGGTTTCAGAAAAACGCTGTCAAGGAATGGCTCAAGAAGCAGGCCATCTGGCAGATCTATTTACCCGCGCCTCACAATATTCCGCGCGCCGAAATTCGACGTGCCGGTACCGAACCAAGTTCACCAAGAGGATCTCCTGTTTTTCTCCCTCACGATCGCGTCGGTCGTAAGACGTACAAGTACGCGCTGACAGTCGTTGACGTAGCGAGTCGTTATAAGGGGGCTGAGCCGTTGGCCACTAAAGAGTCTAAGGAGGTGGCCGAGGCTCTCTCCCGAATATATAAGAGGAGTCCTCTCAAATGGCCGAATCTTCTCCAGGTCGATCCCGGCCGCGAGTTCATGGGCGCGGTCTCTCATTCTATTGTCTAAGCACGAAGTTTCTATCAGACGCGGCCGCGTCAACATCCACCGGGACCAGGGGATCGTGGAACGCTTCAATCGAACCCTGGCTGAGAGACTGTTCGGACACCAATACGCTAAAGAACTTGTAGACCCTCATTCGCGATCGACCGAGTGGGTGGCCAGACTGCCCGCCGTGGTCTCCGCACTGAACGGAGAGGTGACCAGATTGATAGTTAAGAAGCCCGTAGATGCCATCAAGTTTAAAAGGGTGACGAGCGAGCCCTCTGCCGTCTCGCGCGGGCGACCCGTTGGTTTAGAGGAGCAACGGCTTCCATCAGATATTGATGTCCGGTACCTCTATCAACCGGGAGAGCTCGAAGGTGGCAGCCGCCGCGCGACTGATCCGTGTGGTCTCTCAATGTATATCATCTAGATCGATCTATTACCAAGCCCGATGAGCCCGTGCTCTACTATTTGGATGATGGGCCATCTCGAGGGTTTGTTCGCAAAGAACTTCTCGCGGTGCCTTCTGACACCCAGCTACCCCGGATCGTCAGAGTCTTTAGATTGCTAATTTTCTTAATTTTTTCAAAATTATTATTAAATAAATCATTAGAGAGGTTCTGTATGTATTCCGTCTGGTAACACACGTCTTTTATCGTAGTATGCCGAGAGTCCTAATTTTTGTTGACAGTACGTTTTCATAACACCGTCTTTCATTTTAAATCCCCTATTTTGTGCTACATCTATAATGTGTTTTCCATCTTCTGTAGTTTCGGTTAGTACTCGTTTATATCTATCCCAATTTAAATTGTTAGTTCTCTTGGACATTCCTTTCGCAGAGTTTTTATTAATAGAATTAAATTTTTCTACAAAATAACACTTACTAGATAACGCTATCGCCCTATCTCCGCTAAATTCCATTCCTTTTGAAAAGTCCGGGCTCTCTTTCGCTCCATTTATCCCAAGCCAACCATTTCTTTTTTTCTTTTTCAAACCCGTCTAGTAAGTTAGGTCTAATCAATTCCTCTATCGTTTTTCCACTAACTCCTATATACATACTATCCGTATCCATCTGTATTAATTCAAAGTCTTCTCTTTACGTATTTGTCAAGAAATTCGTAGTAAAATTCCAACATTCTCAATTTAGCTAGTTGATAAACCGCTATTCCACAATGGAATGGTCTCTTTACCGCACACCTGGGTTTTCTTGAAGATATTTCGTACGCATCTCTCCTCTCTCCCAAATCATCAAAATACGCGGATCTTAATGCTTTGTCAACACAGGTTTCGTTTTGTGTATATGTCGTATTTAAATGTCTCTCCGTTGCCTCTATCATTTTTCCACAACACGAGTTTCCTAATAATTTCATTATGTCGGCTACTGGTTTCTTATTTGGTTCTACATCGCCCGTTCGTCTTGCGGCTGTAACTTCTTTTGCGAACCATTCGAATGGTTTTCCGCTAATATAATCTATAACACGATGAACTCCCGTTATTTCTAGGCCGTGTTTTAAATACCATTTCAACAGTGGCGCGTACAGCAATACTTTGGTGGCCGACATAGATCCCACCAATTTTCTTCCATTTCCTCTAGTTCTTCCAGTATCTTCCAAATATTTTATCATGTGTGTGGGAACTTCATCAACCTCTACTTCTCTGTTTATAAATATTGGGGACATTTCAGAAAACTTATCTTTTAAGTTGTGTGGAACTTCTATATCCACCTCCGCAAACCCAAACCAGTCTCCGGATAAAACTCTTTTACAAAACTTTTAATAAATTTAGGGTTATGTGGTATCTATATGGTGTATAGTTTTCTCTCCCACACGGCATCTCTTTATTTAACGTAGATAAATATAACGCGTTTGCGTTGTACCCCAAAACAGCCTTGCACGGTTTGGAACCCACTCTAATATTTGAAACACCAGCTTCTGCATATCGTGTAAATACTATTGATGGACCGCCAACTAGAGCGTCCTTCTCATCATTTCGTATGTTTCTTCTTTTGGTGCATATAGAGCATCCTCCGGTATAATCGTCTTTGAAGATTTTTGTTCTTTAATGGTTCCTCTCAATAAATATTGTATAGCTACTCCAGGTAGTGTTACCGCATCTTTGAAATATCCACACCTCTGTGTTTATAAAATTCACACATTTTTTCCACCGCTTCTAGAACGGTGCTACATCTAAATTCGTTATATATTTCAACCAATCTACTAAAGTTTTCATATTATTTTCTTCGAAAATTCTACGACATTTACTTAATTCTGTTTCATCTATTAACATTTTCCCAGATAGTTTGGAATACCAATTCTCTATATCCGGTAGTCCTGGGTAATCCAGTTTGTCTGGAGAATCGAACCACTCATAAGGAAAGAAAGATTTCTGTCCTTTGCATTCGTAGGCTTTTATCCAACTATCGTAACTTACACCGGGTCCTAGATAAAGTATTACATCAAGAAATCTAAACTCTGGAGTAAATAGAAATATTGTTGCGTTTGCACGTTTTCCGACCATTACTTTCTTTGTTGTTGATGCCAGTTCGCCTACTAGGTATTTCTTTATTAAGTTTATATCGTACTTACTGCTGTTAAAACCTATAACCGGTACTTGCTCTATCCACTGTTCGATCTTGGCGATTTGGTTTTTACGTAAATGTTCTGTATTAAACCCATATCTTGACCACACTTCTTCTCTTATAGCTTTTCCCCTCCAGACTTTCAAATCTTCTACAAATTTTTCTATAAGTTTTGTGGGATCTTTATCACAAATATGAGTTACTGTTCCTGAGAAATTATCTCCTATACTAACGCTTACCGGAACGTGCTCAGCTTCGTACTCTAGATTATTACCGAGAGTTTCAAATTCTGGGTTGAGATATGCTCAAAATCGTATACTATCTGATATGGATAAAGAGTAGTGTCGCAACCGATCTTTATGTCTTTACCAGTTCTTTGAAATTCGCATTCCCACATAACTACTAGGTTGAATTCTTTGCTTCTTCTAATAAGTGTATCTCTTCTCATAGTGGATGGGCGTTCTTCTTTTCTATGCTTTGCATGAATCTCACACCCGTGCCAGTAACAGCCGTGATATTGATATACGGTATTGGTTTCTGGACAGTATCCATCTACTGGAGCTCCTAAAATCCATCTTTCACCCCCGTGTCCACACTGTTCGTGGTGAATGTGAATTCCCTCGCGCTTTTCCACAGAGTACATCCAATCGATCGCCCCATAACTGTTAGAACTTTTTGGGTAGAACGCTTTCTCGAACGACGAACGCGGGCGCTCTAAATAATTACCATCACATATTACTTTTGTCTCACCTCTCATACATTTTGGCCCGTGTCTCTTCATATTACTCGCTTTCGTGAATTTCTGCTTGCAATTATCGCAGGCGTAAATTTTAGATAGGTTTTTAAGGTTTTTTATCAGAAATGCGTGATTATTAAACAGTCCTATTGTCATTGGTTTATTACCTATTGCCTTATAGTGCACTGGTACCTTTTTCAACCACCATACGTTACATTCGGTTGGTTGATATACTTCTATACCGATTTTAAAAAACTCTTCAACCTTTTTCAGATCTGAAAAAGGAATTGGTGAAACCACATTACTACCAAAATATTGCTTACTAAGTTCTTTCGCCTTTTCTGTACATCTGTCGGGTCTTTTATACTGTCATATGCATAGCTAGACACCTGAACAGACAAAGGTCGTCATTATACTTATCCAAAGAATACATACCTTTTTTATTCTTCAGCCATTCTGGAAGTTCTCCTCCTGCCGCTTCTTTGGATTGTAGTCCCAAATCTTTTCCCCTACTACCCTGTATTAGCTTTACGAAAACCTCTATACCCATCTTACAAACTTCCACTTTGTATTCGGTCTGTCTATTTTATCGACATTATTCGTGTTTGCTCCTTATCTGACAGCCATTTTTTAACGGTTTTTCATTGATGAAAAGTGGTTCGCTACCACCGAGATTTTTGTGCATTATTATAGTTACAGGTTTTCCATTTTTAATTTCCTCCATATGTTCTAGCTTGTAAGAATATGAATATCTCAAATAAAAATTGGTTGTTAGATACGGAGCGAGTTTCTCGGACATGCGTTCAGACTCGTTAATGTTAATGTTTTTATGAAAGGATAATGTAACTACACGTCTTCCATTTTCTACCTTTTCCAATGTTTCATCGTGAGCCCCCAATATTTCTTCACCTTTTTCCACTATCACGCGAACGAGAGATCTTTTATTTTGTATTGGGCCACCTGTGTGTCTAATTTGGGACAAATTATTGGTGCTTGAAGGTTTTATTACACTAGCCCTTAACTCCGCAATACTTTCTTTTTGAATTCTGTTACCAACTTCATCCGCTAGTGAGATGTTTGTAAATGCCCCTCTTTTATAGGCGCGGGTAAACCGCTTCATAAACGCCTCATTCTTTGTGGCATTTATCAGCTTTGTCACCCCCTAACTCTCAACCGTGTACTATAAGTAATCCCTAGAGATTCGGCTTCTCTTCTCAAACTTTCTATTTCTGCTCTAGTTTCTGGCATTATCATATTTTCTGTATTATACTTTTGTATATATACTTTTGTATAACCTATAAAATTTATCTGTTCAATTGGACGTCAAAAATTTACATAATGTTTTTTTCACGTCCAATTGAACAGATAAATTTTATATACATATATAATGGAGTGTGTGACTTGTTGTAAGAGGTTTACGTGTAAAGACTATCTACGAAGGCATCTAGCGAGACGTAGAAAGTTTCCTTGTGTCCCCCCACAATTTCAATGCCCCAGATGCCCTTGTAAATTCGTTAGTGCCCAAACTCTTTGTAGGCATAAGCAACTACGCTGTCAGGTGGCTAAAGGTGAACGTGGTAGACTAGAGCTGGTAGAATTAGTTGCTGATCTGCGAAATATATTTAGCTATATCGGAGAAGAAAAATGAGGAATATAAACTATTGTACTTACATGAATGATTTCGACTTTTTTCAAAAGTCAATTACCAATATAATTGGGACTCCCTCTTCTCAAAATTATTTTCTCCAAAAATTCATAAATTTGCTGTCGGAGACCCAATTTTCCTCGTTAACCAATTTTTTGATTTTCGGGGGTGGTGGGGGTATTATAGAGGGTTATAAACGATACCACGGTAGGTGGTATCATTTTGACTCCCTTACTACTACTCATGCAAATCTTTAAGTCATTTCATCATGACCTTGGCACAGGGGTGTTGATGACAAATAATTTTCAAGCTAACCAGAGTTACAGCACAGGTGATGGGAACAAAAAATAATCTGATAATCTCTCATTGTATAATAATATACTTTTTATACTGTCATGTGATTTTTTTCCCGTCACCTGTGACTTACGGTAACAGACTTTGTAGGTAGCAGAAAACTCATGCAAATCTTTGACAGACAGACCGACAGATGATTGATGTGATCTATTTGTGTTTAATGGCCTATCAACAGCTAAAGTCATTTAAGGCCGGGTCAACGGGTTACATTGCATTTAACCTGCTGCATTGGGGGGAAATCCCAAAATCAGAACTGAATATTTACACCAAAATAGATAAGAAATTCAGCCCTGAAATTAGAATAACCTGACCTGGTGCCAGGTCCATACCACAGCAATCAACGTAAGGAACGACTGACAGACAAACAGACAAACAGACAAACAGACAAACAGACAAACAGACAAACAGACAAACAGTATGACGCACCAACAGGGAGTAATGAGCAGTTTCCATGGTTTAAGAGTGATGAAAAAGCTCATAATAAACAATGATACTATGAGCAAATATGGAATAAGTCAATTGTATTATTTGTTTGTGTTCCTGAGTCCACCCAAGGCTGTAACTGCCAGATGTTAGTTAGGACGGAAGACAGGGTAGCGACTGCATGTACCCCGAAGTCACCAGAGCTCCAGATAAGGTGCGTATTTGTGTAAATACCCAATTAAAATTGCCATAAACCCAATTGAAATCAGAAGTACATGTAGTGAGTATCAAAAATCAATGAAAAATTTGTGATATCTTTATCATGCTACAGAAAACAATAAACAGACCAAAAATATACATATTTTCTTATTTTCCCATGAAAACACATCTTGGTATTTCATTAGAATTGTCTCCAAGGAGACAATTCTAATGAAATACCAAGATGTGTTTTCATTTAGAAGCAAACTGTTCAATAAGTGCGGTCTGCTGATGTGTAAACAGTAGTGTGAATCTATTTTACAGAATTAAAATTTTGATTGGAGACAATTCTAATGAAAATACCAAGATGTGTTTTCATTTAGAAGCAAACTGTTCAGTAAGTGCGGTCTGCTGATGTGTAAACAGTAGTGTGAATCTATTTTACAGAATTAAAATTTTGAAATACCCAATTGCTTCAGAAATGATGGAGTGGTAATAGTGTTCATCTAGCCTATAAAACGTGCAACCTATCAAAGTGCTCCATATTCCCCATCACACATTCTTACGCAAATATTCTGCTATCGCTTCTTCTGTTACGCCGCTATCATTTCTAGTTTGGACATATTCCTTTTCATTTGCCATTTTACTCGCAACACCATTAAATGCTTCGGTTCCACTATTGGTTTGTGCTGTCATTTTATTTTTGTCTGTCAAAATCTCTGACTCCCCGGCTGTGAGACCATGATCACCTCCGCCGAGATAAAACTCAGCCTTGGACACCTGAAGGCTGGCAGTTTGTTTAGCCGAGGTATGTTCATGTTCGGTGTGACTGACATTCCGCGGGTCGACATGAGGGGCAGGTCTGGTGTCCATGAACCCCATACCAGTCCCCTCATCAGACACAGGGAAATCATCACCCTCAGACAGCAAATTAAAGGGAAATGTGTGCCTAAGCCAAGCTGAAATGGGGAAATAAAAATACAGAACAGTCAAACAAGATGTATTTTGATTAAACATGGCATATGTAGTGTTTATAGATAGCAAATTCAGGCCTAATATGAATCTGAAGTTAAGTATGTTGTAGACGCTGATGAATCAATTTTATCAGTGTCAAACTGAATCTGGGTCTACACTGCTCGTTTATTAAGGTGACATAGCGATAAAACAAATATTATAGGAATGAATGGCCTTTTTGTGGAATTTATCGGGGTATAAACTTGGAAAAGTCGCGGGAATACTGGACGAAGGCCGGAAGGCCTCGTCCAGTATTCCCGCAACTTTTCCAAGTTTATATCCCCGATAAATTCCACAAAAAGGCCATTCATTCCTTATAATTCCAGCATTTGAAATAAATTCATGAAGAAAATGTGTTTATTTTCCGTTTTCTTAAGAATTATTTGAACTGCGCCTCACGGTTACGGAAAGTAGTTCGGCATTGGAGTTTACTGGGATATAAATTTTGGACAGAGACTTGCTACAGACCAATCAAATGTTAGGGAATTGTGTAAATATTTTTGTGCTGGAATTATAGCAGTGTCGATCCTGACACACATTCAGGTAATTCAGTGTGTTTTGTAATCATGAACAGGCATTATCATCCGCGTTTGAAGACAATAAACCGTAATCTAAACTAAGCACATACCCTGTTCTGGGTGTCTGGTTTAGAGAGGTTCTACTGTATACAATCAGAACGTTTATAATCATGAACTCTGGCCCCACAGTGGGTAAAGCATGGCACTGACAACTATATCCACCCGGTTCTACCTACCAAACTACTGAAACAATTTGACTGCTATAAAGTACATTTACCTCGGAAAATTGCACATTATAACCCGGCCATGTTCCATCATCGTATCTGAATATATTTTGTAGTCAATTCAAGAAAACGTACATGAATGTAAGTTTGAAATAAATCAAAAACAGAGACAGCTATATCGACAGTGACATCGGCAGGCAATTTGCAATAATTACCCAGGGTATGCATGCATTATTGCATCAAGGTGGCTCCAGATTGTACTGGTATATTTACAAACTTGGTTCCAACCTGTCGTGTTCGTTCGTGTGTGCACTTACACGCTGACCCCACTGTATATTGGCTGTGACTGGAGAAATGGAGCTTATGGCATCTGTGGATATTCTCATCTTCTAGCAAACTCCTAAGGCCAGTAGCCTATTTCACCAACATTGCAAAGTATACTTTTCTAGCAAAGTATACTTTGAGGGAGTAATCATTTATTTTTCCCGAAATGCATTATTTCATATAGAACTAACGACTGCATATATTTAATGATTAAAAGTATGCAGAATTATTATACTGAATTTATTACATTATCACAGCCAAAATGGCTGTGATAATGTAACAAATTCAGTATAATAAAAATCAATAAATTTATCCTAAAATTGAAAATTTCTCCCTCAAAGTATACTTTGCTAGAAAAGTATACTTTGCAATGTTGGTGAAATAGTCTATTGATAAGCATCATTACGGGTGTTTTATTGACTGAATAGCGAACAGTGTAGGCCCTGATTCAGGCCGATTTCTTAAATCACAACCACATATGAAACATGCCGTGCGATTTTATACCTTCGGACATCTGCGTAATTTCATGAAATACATTTACATAATTTACAATATATTCTGCATGTACTCAGAAAATTTTGTCAACTTTTGACTTTATTTATGAAAATTATTGTAAATGTTGTATGTTGTAAACATATTTCATAAAATTACGCAGATGTCCAAAAGTAAAAAAATCACATGGCGCATCTCATATTTGGTAGATGCGAGCCAAAATAGAAGATTCACATGACAAACATTACCGACCGAGACCCGCGACTGGTACGCACCTATGGACAGTTTGGACGAAGCCCGCCGTGGGGTGACCTCGGTGTCCGAGTCTTGCAGTGTGAGCCGCACGCTTGCCATCAGCTTCTCCAGATGGGCGAGTTCCCCGGCGTGACCCCTGGCCGACCCTAGCTGGGCCTCGTATTGCAGCAGGTGTTTGTATAGCAACTTCCACGACCCTGCCAACCTGTGGCGGACAAATATGAGAATATGTGTTATTTCATTACTTACATTTACAAAATTTAACAAATTTTCCATTTATAATGAAGTCAAAAGTCAACTTCTGAAGTCATTTACGGACAATATCCCATTTTCTGTAAACATATTTCATGAAATATTGCAGATGTCCGTAGGTACATGGCTTGTCTCATATGTGGTTGTGACTGGAGAAACGGGGGTTATGGGTTTTTGCGACCAGTGTAGATCCAGATCAGCCTGTGCATCCGTTATTCCATCAATGAAACACCAGTCATGTTCTTAACAAGCAATATAGATCGTTATCAGGCTACATGTGTGTGCTATTTTATCAGGCGGACTGCAGCAAGTGCTTGTACAGCAGCTTCGACAATCCTGCCAATTTGCGGTGGGCACATAAACATGACCGAGTCATCATCTTGTGTCAGGCAGGGACTGTGGAAATGGGGAATATGGCATTTGAGAAATATATTGTCCAAAGCACCCCCATACAGCCATAGTCCAGTGTATGAAAGTTTTTGCCCTATTGTATTACAGTAGAACCTCTCTAAACCAGACACCCTGATGTCCGGTTTAGAGATGTTTCACTGTAATTGCGATGTTAGAGCACTGAAACACATGCCTGTGTACATTCCAATCATGAACACTGATAAACATCAGCGATATTTGACAGTGAAATCATAATTTAACACATCAATATCGCATGGTTGTTCGGTGTAGAGAGGTTCCACTGTAGAATTTTTCAAAACTGATTTTGATTATTTGCGATATCATTTGGAAAAGATTCAGAGCACAAGCTGAGTCATCTCTGCACATACTCTGAAATTTGACATTTCATTCATATTTATTTAGAAACAATATCACAGAAATATGGAGATGCGATGACACAGGCAATTGAACACACAGGTCATGTTATAGAACGATATGAGTCTACTGAAAAAATGGACTAAAATTTGCAAATTGAATAATCATTATACTGTTGACAGCTGTCGATATAACAATATACACGTTCAATAATATCCCTGCAACTTAAGATATTAGTACGATGGGGTGGAATCACTGTTTAATGTCAGGATAGATGTGGGATTGGAATTTTATAAACATCTAATATAATAACTCTATTAACAGACATCCAAAAGTGGTCTTCCTGATGGTTAAGCTGTGAACAGGATAGATCTAAATTAAGTTGCGAACAGGAGAGATCAAAATGGGATTTCTGGTAAAAAACCACAATGGCCACAAAAGTATGTTGGTTAGATTCATAACATGCGAGTGATCTTGTGTTTGTATATGTTCACTACATTATGATGTGTGTGAACAGCATAGCCCAGACCAACCTGCCTATCAGGGATCTACGCTGGCCACTATTGTAAAGGCCCTTTTATCATTTGGCGGCCATGTTTACCTTTTGCCAGGTAGCTGCCCTTGCTGGTTGAGTTGTACCTCCTGTAGACCGGCAGTGCCCCCTAGTGGGCTGGACTGTCTCTCTACCCGTACCATCACAGCTGGCTCAAACCGCTGCTGCATTGCCTCCCCTTCCGGGGTACCAGTCTGGCTAGCGGAGGGAACCCAGACATACGTGCGATTCAGACTGGTTTCCGCATGCTTCAACACACTGTAGCAGCCGAACAACGTCTTTAGTCTGGGGTCTGTTGCTTCTAACTCCTTACTTGTCAACATGAGGGTGATAGTTTTGTGAACCAGGCGCAGTATAGTGGGGATTAAATGCTGGTTGTACGTGTCAAATCGCAGCAGCTGTAGAATGTTTCTGTAGACCACGATGATGTTGTAGACGCGGGGATTCTGTACAGCGGAGTTCTGTCGTGGAGTCAGGATGGGAATGATCGCCTCGACGGCCGGACAATCGAGTACCACACTGAATATCTTGGTGAGATTGTGGACTGTCTGTTTGGCGAGGTTGTCCACCTCTGCCGTCCACATGTCGGCGTAGGACACAGCGAGTTTCCACGTAGAGACGAGGATCGACATCGACTCCTCCAAATATCGCAGCAGGGCCTCCGATGCATCCAGGCCGGAGAACGTCGCGTTGGGATTGACTGAGATCATCTCCGGCTCCCCAAACACAATCTTCCCCGCGTCCATGTCGCCAATGGCTCCAAACTCATCGAAGCCAAACTTAGATGTCTCCGCCATACTCACTTCACTGTCATGGGTGGAATTCAGAGAAATTTCTGCCAGTTCAAATTCATAGGCCTTGTTTATTTTTCTCTGCTCTGTTGAACCCTTTGGTGTGGACTTCTTGCCTAAAATGAAAATGTGTCTTGCATTAACTAGCATCAACAACAATCACATGGTTGGACCAGTACAGCAAATGAGCAGCGACTCACGGATACCCCCTGGCCGGCGACTTAGTCCTGGCGCCGGTCTATACACCCGCTTCCAATAAGAGGGAGAATGTTTGACTATTGAAAATTGTTACTTTCTCCATTACCATAATATTTCTCACTGGTGATACCAGTAGTTTGAATTATGCGGTTGACAATGAAAAATGGTCGCCATTAGGAATTTTAAGTTTATTTATATCTCAGTAAATGATTTACATAGAGGTTAATTGTTTATGCCTATATCCATGTTTTAGTTTAAAGGTACATGATCAGGACAAAACGAAATGTTAAGTTTATGTGTTACGGACGGACAGACAACTGGATGGGAATACGAACAGTAAAGACATTTTTGGCATACTACCTAAGATGACGAGTACAAAAAATATAAATAACGCATCTGGGTAAACGAGTCAAATAAATTGGAATTGAATTAAACTAACTTTCTATGTCAATTTGAAACAAACGAAATACAGATCAAGACAGATTGAAATAAATCATGATTAAATCTTCCCACAACCTTAAAAGGTTTTAGGTACACATAATAATAATGGATCAAGTACCTTTAGACAATTTATAGGCGTCTG
The DNA here is from genome assembly GCA_029237695.1 of Conchocele bisecta. Taxonomy (NCBI): domain Eukaryota; kingdom Metazoa; phylum Mollusca; class Bivalvia; order Lucinida; family Thyasiridae; genus Conchocele; species Conchocele bisecta. Next base: position 6,921,583 of record CM055268.1, on the reverse strand, counting down.
CAACAGTCATGTCCAGGTCTTCCTGTCGGTAAACCTTCTTCAGATACTTTGCCGATTCCAGAACCATTTCTCTCATCAAGGTCACGCATGTCATCTCAACAGGAAGTTGGAGCACAGTAACCAGGAAGCCATCAGAAAAAAGCAGTATGGGAAGGCTCGGGTGAGTAGCCAATGAGAACTTCTGTTGCATTGGGTCTTGTTCTGCAGCCGATGGTTCAACCCCTCCCTGGGAGTCACTGGAATAGGGAAAATTACAGTATGATTTACAAAGAACCATTGTGGCTGCATGCATATCTCATTATCTGTGGCTGGGACTGGAGAAATGGGGCTTATGGGATTTGTAACCAGTGTAGATCCTAATCAAATAGCACACTCCTGTAGCCTGGAAACGATCGATATTAGAAGCATGGCAGGTGTTTCATTGATGGAATGGGAACAGTGCAGATCCTGATCAGTCTGTGCGGATGCATAGACTGATCTGGATCTACATTGGTCGCAAATCCCACAAGGCCCATTTCTCCATTCACAGCAACATATAGACAAAATACAGTATGATTGACAAAGTGTCTGGTGGACAAGCATGCATATTTGCCGGTGACACTTTAAACTGAGAATGAAGTAGACAAATGCAAACTTGTTCCCAAGTGAGATGTGAACTATTATTTAAATTATTATCACTTAAACAATACTTGTTATAAGCAAGATAATTACAATGCAATCAGTAATGTATGGCATAGGTCTGCGGACAAGTACAAACAAGCAATGCAACATGCTAAATATACACAAGTTTACATGGGAAAATTTATCCTTTCATTGACGTGTATAAATAATATGGTTTATTCCAGAATTGTAATAAACTTGGTTATTTTTGCTGAAAGTGTTGTTTTCCGGTATCTGAGCCTCGCTTTGATGTCGTCAAGGTCGCATGCGGAAGAACTCTGTTCTCTTCGGCATTATTAGCAAGGCACATGGTAACAGCGGAAGACCTTGGTTTTCTTCACACATTGTTTATCGCGTGATCGAACTCAAGCAGGCAAAATTTAAGCGCAAATTTGAAGATCATTTTCACGTCTATACAGTTGTTTTAGGCTCTTATTTAATTCACGCCTACGCGTCATGCCACGAGGACGAGGTGTCAAGCGTCGGGGCGACAAAGCGGGCCCCGTATCTCAAAAGAAATCTGCTAATCCGCCATCGTTTGGTGATCTTCCGGACGAGGACAATGACAACGCGGGTAATGGACAACAACATGCATTAAAATCTGTTATCGATTTCGAAGAAATTTTGAGGGCGAGTGCCGTTTGTAACTTGCCCTCGTCAGTTTCGAGTACAGGGTGTGGTGGTGTACTAGATAATGATTCGGTTAGGGAGACCCCGTCACAAGATGTGTTTATTGAGGCAAACTCTACACAACAGTCCACTACGCAAGTCCCTTCATAAATTTCAACTGACCGTTGCCCTTCTGACGACATTTTTATCCATGTTCCACCCTCTCTTAGACAGCAGATATGTCATGGAGATTACGTTAACCTGGCTCTATTACTAAAGGGTGATCTGGAACTCAATGATCTTTGTAGTGGCAGCACTTTCCGTCTTGCAGCAGATGGCTCGCTAGAGTCCAGGCCGAAGGAGTGCAAGGACCGTATCTGGTCGATCGATAGATGGACTGATGCATTTATCATTTACATGGCTATATATTTGTCTGTGCATCCAAACAAGGCAGTGCAGATGCTCCATTACATGCATAACATTAGGGACTGTGCTGCCAGACAGGGCGGTTATGGCTGGCGCGCGTACGATGAGCAGTTTCGGTTGAGGCAGGCATCGACGCCGGTAGCATGGTCTACCATCAACAACGAATTGTGGTGGCGCTGTACTCAGGTGCGAGCTACACCAGACGCAACTACGCCTGCTACTGCTGGCTCCACATCGCAATCTATCAGGTCATACCCCTGTAGGGAATTCAACAGGGGGGTGTGCCGGTGGCCTGACTGCAAATTCCCTCATATTTGTTCCAAGTGCGGCTTGGGTCATAAACTGTCTCTATGTGATAGCACAAGTCAGCCGGAGCATGGCTACCTACCACCCACGCCAGTTGCGGCTCCAGGTTTTAATTTTCGTGGCCAACAGAGGGGCAGTCCATTTCAGCGCGGACGCAGAGACCCTCTCACTGGATATCGAGACGGTGACACCTGAGCTATTTAGACAGGATGGCATCCATCTATCAGAAATGGGCATTGTTAGGTATCTGGGCACCATCAGGGAGAAAATTATATCTATAATATGAATGCTTAGGCCCCAATGCGAACACAAGTCCATGTAGAATTTTGGCCTGATTTGCGTAGTTTGGCGTCTTGCGTTTTTGGTGCAGTTATTTTTTGCGTTGTTGCATTACAATGGTTGCATTACAATGGTTGCCTGTATATTTGGTGACCTGTCTGATTTGCGTTATATTGCGTCTTGCGTTTTTTGTTGCACCATAGTAGCTGTTCTATTTCGGGTTGCATAGCAATGTATACGAAAGCATAGATATATAACTTATTATGCGACAAATCTGGAAGTTTTAAGTCGGGCACATGGTCGCCTCCTGGCTGCCTTCATTGGGGACCAAATTATTCTTGTTCTTTATTTTCTAGTCATAAAATCCCAATTATTCTTGACCTGCCGGAAGCGCTAATCGTGTACCACGGCCGGTCAAGGTCTCTGGTCGTGACCGTTTTATCCCAAACATGTAATTATCAATTTAAAACAACTTCAGTCTTGTTCTTTATTTTCTAGTCATAAAATAATATGGTTTATTCCAGAATTGTAATAAACCTGGTTATTTTTGCTGAAAGTGTTGTTTTCCGGTATCTGAGCCTCGCTTTGATGTCGTCAAGGTCGCATGCGGAAGAACTCTGTTCTCTTCGGCATTATTAGCAAGGCACATGGTAACAGCGGAAGACCTTGGTTTTCTTCACACATTGTTTATCGCGCAATCGAACTCAAGCAGGCAAAATTTACCCACCCACCACGCCCTGGTTTTGTTCAATACATGCGAGGCTTACCAGACACACTGATCAGTTGTTTTCATACATTCATTGCCGTGATTGCCATGGATATTCGAACACCATTACTGTAGGAGTTCTACCTGCTTTAATTCAAGTATGTTTCCAGCGAGGCCTACAATTTGGCATTTTGGTTTAGATGGCAGACAGGGTGGACTCTGATCGGACTGCTCTCACAGGAGCAGCCACGTCTGGGTCTTCACTGTTTACTCAGACACCGGTGTTAGAGTGTTCCGGGTTGTTACGGTAATCCGGTTACACGACGGCGTTTGGCTACCTGCTGGAGCTGCATGCGGTAAATGAACTATTCCGTGTCAATTTCCAGTTAACTGATATTCCATAAACCAGAAAAGAGGTCCAGACAATTTACAAACCTTTTAATTAAGGTGTGTAGTGCTAAAAGGGTTAATGAATAAAGTGGGGACAGGGTCCTCTGATGCCACACCAGCACAGCCTATGTTGGGACTACTGGTGTCCGTAGTAACCATTTGGATAGTAAAATAGCTATTTGCTACTAATATTTCATAAATGGCTTCTGAAAACTAAAAAAATATTTGCAAAAAGTACTATGTTTATATTGGAGCAAATGTAAAATAATACATGGTACTACTGTCTGTTCCACGTTTTGCTGCTGACGACCTTTTGGACATTAAACACATTAAAACCAAAAAAAATGTTAATGTAAGTACTTTTTCATCAATAACAAAAGAAGTCACCCTCCTCAAAAGGATTTGATGAAAAAAAATTATTTAAAAAAATTTGATGAAATTCCGTAAAATTGAGGGGATAACCATGCTTTGTTTTTCGATTTGGAGCGGTATGTGGGATTGGAGCGGTATGTGGGAGGTTTTATGGTCTGTGAATCAGTTTTACGGCGACGCGTCTCAGACCATAAAACCTCACACATACCGCTCCAAATTGAAAAACAAAGCATGGTTATCCCCATTCTAATGCACCTAGTGTGCTCCCCGCTTTCTGCAACATCATAGCATATCACAAACAGTGATATTTTTCATTACGTCAGCAGGTTGTTGTCGTCATCGATAACCGCCTCACACCAAATGAATTTGAAGAAATGTAACTCCGCCGAAGAATATTCCCATTTAAAATAGAGATTAACGGGACTTTTTTTAAGACATCTATACATTTATTCAACTGTAATGTTTATTTTAGCAATTGAATTGCTTTTATATGTGTAGGTGCAACAGTTATTTGCTTTTATTCATTTAAAGAAAATCCAACATTTCTGCATTGGGTTCGTGTGATTTTACAAAGGAAATGTCAACAACTTGCTGTGTCAACAGGCCTAGGGTTTCCCTGGATTTACGCCTACTTCAGGTGATTACCCATCTGCAATACAGTTTATTATGTATAGTCATGTATGTGCACATTGGAATTCGTACAGTTATAGGCTGGTACTGGCATATTGAGTTTGCATTTGAGCACTTTATTAAATTCTTCTGTATTTTGGGCGGGTGGGGTAATATTTTTGGGAATTTGTTGAAGGGCATCCACACAGAAGTCACGTTTGTCAGTCGTTGGTAGATTCTCTTTTCCGCTTTGGGTTGTACATGTCAATATGGCAGAATGGATAACCGAAAATGTACCGAAATTAATTTGGAAATATTTTCATTCCTCGCCACTGGCCATTGTTTACAAAAACGCGTAGGGTTACATAAATCTGTCAAGTTGTAAAACACAGACTGGTAAAACGGAGATTTTATATGCTGTGATTTTTCATATTTTATAGGCTGTGATTTCAATTGACCAATCAGATGTGTCCTTTCTATTTTCGGTGCATTAGAATATTGATTTTATTGCGAAAAAACGATTTTCATATGGGAATTTAACATGGGGGTTAAAAATATACCGTAATAAATAAAATACATTTTTTTTTTGTAGACCGACTTTCAAAATCTAACTTTTGTTTTCTTTGTTACATCATTTCCAAGCTATCTAGACAGGTTTCGGAGTCAATTTCCATTTTTTTTTTAACTCCTCCCCCTCCTCTTCTGCCTCTTTTTCCCCCATGTTAAATTCCCATAGGAAAATTGTTTTTTTATGCCACCGGGTTTCGAAGAAACGGGTGGCATATAGTGTTTGGACCGTCCGTCTGTCCGTCCGTCCTCCGTCCGTCCGCTCTCCCTGAAGCGGCCAGTCGGTCGCCCGAGAAATCATTCAAAGTGTGCGGTATTAGTAATGACTTATCCGGTAACGAACAGAGTTTGGTACGAAGCGACGACGCGACTTCCGCCTGTAGCTACGATAGCGACTACAAAGAAGAATTTGAAGGGTTCGATAGTGGGGATCTCGTTGCAGCACTTGACAATCTCGAGCGTGATTAACTTGGATTAACATTTACACTGTGAACTTACCGTGCCGTAGTTGAGACAATAACACTATACACACACCATTGGAGATGATTCTCATATGTTGACAACACATGTCTGTTTTATTTTATTTTTTATTTTATGTTTGTACATCATCCCAGGCGTGTTAAATCAAAATATCAAAATTGTTAAACTATACACACAACATTGGAGACGATTCTCATTTGTTGACACTAATTCTTATTTTCACTAATAAATTTACCTGTGTGTACATCACCCTAGGCGTGTTAAATCCATATGTGAAATTCGTTCCAGGTCACAGCATGTATAAACAAACATTTTACAGTGCTCAAGATAAGGTGCATAATTTGATCAATTCGGGGCTGATTTTATTATTTCTTCGCTAAAAATTACAAGTAGGGAGTCATTTGAAATCGACTCATTCATTGAGACAATTCTAAAGCACTCCAAACTTGCCATTTTGATGAGAAATTAGAATTGTAGCCTCAAATTACGCACCTTAACTGGAGCGTTACATCGCACAGCCAGGCGATAAGGTAGCCTAGCGACCACCCTTTGAAGTCAGCTGTAGCTGTCAGACTATATGACGTATTTCCACTCGCTTAATGAAAAACACTCCCCTTCGACCTAAGGTCGCGAAACCAGTCCGTATATTGGAGATGTGTATCACAGGCTATTAGCATGAACCCAGGGACCCACAAACCACATGCAAATGTTATATAAAACATGTCCATTCTATCAAAACAAAACATTTTCTATCAAGGAGATGATTATTATAATTTATAGCCTTATGTAAGTGTGTAATTTTATGGACATTATTTCATTTATTCACCAAAAATGGCAAGTTGGGGTGATTTAGAATCGTCAATTGAGACGATTCTAAAGCACTCCCAACTTGCCTTTTATTTATGGACCTCCAGTTAAGGTGCAAAATTTTATCTGCAAACTTGATTATCTCGTGCACTGACGCAATGACCTGTTTCATAAGTGTTGCAATATGTGTAATTTAACATTTAAACCGTAAGGCTTTTTATATCGCTGGTACCTGTGTGTACGCAGTGTCAAAACATCGATCGATAGCCATGCTGGTCCAGGTAAGCTGTGTAATTTGATGGAATATTTTTATATTTATTCACCAAAAATGCAAGTTGGCAAGTGCTTTAGAATCGTAAGACGATTCTAAAGCACTCCCAACTTGCCATTTTTGGTGAATATATATCAAAATTTCCATCAGTTAAGGTGATTAATTTGAGGGAAATTTTAACTGGAAACTGGGATTTAAGAATGCAGAATATCCAAAGTGCATGTTCTTCCAAATATGTGTACACACTCCAAATGGATTCACACAATGATGAAAAAGGGTTGTCCCAAAACTTAATACGAAAAAATTATCGAATTTTACGCTGATTTGAGGTATGTCCCAAATCTTAATCTCCCAAAAATAATTATTATTGTAAAAAATAGAGGTGTCCCAATACTTCCGGTGTCCCAATACATACGGTAAATACGGTATATCTTAATGAACTCCATCACTTCTGAAAAGCCCAAAAAAGCAATAAAAAATTGACACCCCAGAGGGTGATGGTCAAAACCGTTCGTCCATCCAAACCCCACAAACAATGGCTGACTAAATTTCCCCACAAGTACATATTGTACTTCACTGATCAAACCCAAATACCCCACAAGTGCATGCAGGAGACATAAGAAAACGAGAGCAAGTTAGTATAGGTGGGAGATAACACCTTCAGCATTGTTTGCACCCCACAAATAGCACCAAAAAACCCCCATAAGACTTGGCCAAATCCCCCACATGCAACAAACCCCACAACGTCACTTCAGGGAGTACGTCCGTCCGTCACACTTTTCGGTTAACCACTTTGTCACAGTTTCTCAAATATGCTGCAGGTGGCATCCGCGTTCGACAAACGCATTTCTTGTTCGCTATTAAATCAATATTTGGTGGAATTTCATCAAACAGACAAATTTGGAGAGGGTGACTTTTTTATTATTGGTGAAAAAGTACTTGCATTTAAATATTTTTTGGATTTAATGTGTTTAATAGCCAAAAATTGATCAGCAGGAAAACGTGGAACAGACAGTAATTCAAAATCCCAGCGCAGGTAACCTCCTACCTGATGATTATAGCGGGGTGGAGTGGGAGGTAGTGAGCCGGCCCCATGTTGACGTTGCAGCCGTCCGTCTGGACGATGATTGGCTCCCCAAGTCGCGGCACAATACACACGCTGCCGTTACGCAGGATACACGCGAGAAACAGGCTGTCTGACGTCCATGCTATGTCGGCAACCCAGTAATGTCTGCAATGGAAAAGTGGAAAGTGGTAGGGTTTAACGTCCCAGCAACAGCTATGGTCATACGTGGCAGTGACTGGAGAAATGGGGCTTATGGGATTTGTGACACATGTAGCTCCTGATCGAATAGCACTCTCCTGTAGCCAGTTACCAAACTATATAATATTGCTTGTTAGAAGCATGACGGGTGTTTCATTGATGGAATTGCGAACGGTGCAGACCGCCATCAGACTGTGCGGATGCGGATGTAGAATGGTCAGAAAACTCATAAGCATCATTTCTCCAGTCACAGCCACACATATGGACGGGACCACAGTTTAAAGTCTCATCCGACAGACAAGTGGGATGGCAACCCTATGTAAGTATTTTTCAAGCCTAGGGTAAGGATTGAATTCACATCCTCCAGTATTGGAGTCCAAAGCCATATCCTCTAGGCCACGGCCCATCCATCTGTAATGGAATGGGTTAGTAAGAAGATTAAGATGATAGATTACTGGTACTTCCTTTATGAATCAAAATATTGGTTCCAGCATTATATTATTCAACCAAAATGAAATATATTTCCAATAACATTTGTAAATTTATGTAAGAAAGAAACAAGGATGTCAAATGACAAAGTATCATACCTTCCGGTTTTGTTTGGGTCGGCGACACCACAACCCTTCAGGCTGGCTACCAACACGGTGTCTGTGAGCGGCGACACAAACAACATGGCCGATTGAGCTGGCTGTCTCTGATTGGCTGCTATAGCAAGCACCTGCCCATTGCCGCTGTAGCTGGTGATGTACGTCCCCGGGGTGGAGAGAGACTCGAAGCTGGGGTGCATCTGTTGGAATGGGTATTCTAGCAGGCTCCACTCGGCACTGAATATCGGCAGGCTGAAATCGTTGGTCACGCATTAATTACAGGCAAGCAGATATGTAGTAACACCTAAACAGCCTACTAAAAATAAATATTGTAAAATTGGGAAATATTGCATACACCATAAATATTTGGACAAAATTTATTCTGCGAAATGCACATTAATATTTGGTGTCTCACAGCAAGGAATATCCAAATATTTATGGTTAGTATGGTTGTAATTGTATATTTTGTTTTCCCAATTATTCACTTACTACATAAATGAACCTGTGCACAAAGACCAACGTTTGAATTTTAGGAGAACTGACAAGGTTGTACATTTTCCCAAAAGCACTTCATGAGACACGCCATGTAATTTTGCACCTTAGAACATGTGCAATTTTTCATGTAAAATATTTACAGAAACTGTGATATTCTTTTGTAAAAGACATAGAAAGATGAATGTTCATAGCAAACACGAAATAGAATTCCTCATTTGCTTTGAAAATTTTGTCAACTTCTAACATAATTTACGGAAAATATTGTATAATATTTTTCATGAGATGTCACACATTTTCTTGGGTACAAAATCACATGGCGTGTCTCATATACAGCCTATGGCTTACTTTTTGCCAAACGACTCTGTCGGGTCGGGGAATCTCAGGAGTAGAGTGGAGATACTGAGCATCGAGCCTCGGTTGTAGACGATGGACAACTGACAGCAGCTGCCAAACACCTGCAATGGCAATTACATGGTCAAACTTTCAACCTTTACACAGACTGGCAAATATATGGTCATTTTCAATATAGTCTTGCAATCATACTTTATTGGCACGGAATTGATCGTATGGTGGATTTGTTTGAAATTACAGTCGAGCACCAGTATCTTGAATATCAGTATGTCGATGATATCCCCTATCTCGATGATTTACTAAAGTCCTGAATTATATCCTTATGTGTTTAATATAAATTTCATCGGCTATCTCGACCATGCCTTATCTTGTATATGTTCTCTATCTCGACTGGTCATTCTGTCCCCTCCGTATAAAAATATGTTAAAATTCTCTTCGCTATCTCGATCACATAAACGCTTGGATAAATCGCCTAAGTGCCTGGCTGCCAAGATCGATTTGGTTGACACGAATTTTCCAAACATAATTCACACCTACCTTATGTTGTTTGCTTAATTCATCTCCATGGATATATTTGAGTGTTGTCATGATTCATTAAGCATATCACGCTGGTCATTTATGCAAGTCACTAAGAGTCGTTACGCCACCTTGTAATGTTGATTAGCTTACTACCTTTGGTCATTAGTTAATTGTTTACTTGTGGTGTAATGGGGTAAAAGAGTTCATATTTTTCGCGAAAATATTCGACCATGTCACTTCATCGCTATCTCGAACCTAGTCCTATCTCGACTATATGGACGATCTCCCTTCGACTTCGAGATACTGGTGCTCGACTGTATCCTAAATCTCAGTCAAACCTTCCAAATTGAGTGTGTATCACTAGCGAGCAACTTGTACACTGCCTAGCCAGCCACAACTTGTACACTGCCTAGCCAGCCACAACTTGTACACTGCCTAGCCCTACCACCACTTGTACTGCCTAGCCACACATTGTACATGCTAGCCTTAGCCTAGCCACACTTGTACACTGCCTAGCTGCCACAACTTGTACAATGCCTTGCCAGCCACTACTTGTACAATGCCTAGCCAGCCACAACTTGTACACTGCCTAGCCAGCCACAACTTGTACACTGCCTAGCCAGCCACAACTTGTACACTGCCTAGCCAGCCACAACTTGTACACTGCCTAGCCAGCCACAACTTGTACACTGCCTAGCCAGCCACAACAGATGGTCTTATAATTATATTTAATTCACCGTATTTACCAGCACAATCCATATTGAACTGGCTTATGCTGATGTCTGCGGTCTAAATATTACTATGCACTCGGTATTACTCGATAACGCAGCTATAATGTTACACCAGCAGTCTAAGGGTTAAATGCATGATATCACGGACATACCTGGCTGGAGTAGAAGGTGGCGGTGACACTACACTCGGGCATGTCTGACGCCGGCAGCTCCATACCCCCAGGGACGGCCACCCGGTGCCACAGCCCCCGCAGATCCCGGTCCCGCCCGCGCGACATCGACCCACCCTTGTCCAGCTCCCACACAAAGAACAGGCTCGTTCCCATGGCAACCAGCACATGGGCGAGGTCGTCAGAGGCAGTGACATAGCATTTTTCTGTACAAATATAGAGAAAGTGGAATGAGGTGAAAAAGTGAAAAGAATGGGTTTACGTTCGCAGCAATAGCTAAGGTTATGTAGGGACGGGACCTCGGTTTCGAATCTCATCCTTCAATAGTCTAAGCCTTCAGGCTGTAGTTGACACACATGTACATGTAGTATTGATTGGTTACTCTTCTTGTATATCTGTCATTAATGAGATCAGTAGCCTATTTCACCAACATTGCAAAGTATACTTATCTAGCAAAGTATACTTTGAGGGAGAAATTTTCAATTTAAGGATAAATTTATTAATTTTTATTATACTGAATTTATTACATTATCACAGCCATTTTGGCTGTGATAATGTAATAAATTCAGTATAATAATTCTGCATACATTTAATCATCAAATATATGCAGTCGCTAGTTCTATATGAAATAATGCATTTCAGGAAAATAAATAATTACTCCCTCAAAGTATACTTTGCAATGTTGGTGAAATCGGCTACACATAAGGTGAAGAACCAGTATGTTATTACATTTATAGATTGACATCTCGTAAAGGGAAATGAGGCAGTGTAAGTCCCAGTATTGCTACACACTCTTCTCTATATGAGACAAGCCATGTGATTTTGTACCAAGAACATGTGCGATATCTATAATCTATAATAATTACAAAATTCATGAAATTTTCTGCAAATGACATCGAAAGTTGACAAAATATTCTCAGCAAATGTGGAATTGAATTCCGCATTTTCTATGAACAGTTCGTCAAGTGTCGATGAGATTTACAGAAAATATCAGTTTCTGTAAATATTGTCCAATTTAGACAGGTTCTAATGTATATAAATATTCATTTAGCAAATTTGGATACATAATACGTGCAGTGTCCATTACAGAGGGGCTATTGTTGTAGGGAAATGACTTTTAATGGAAGTTTGACGGTATATTGATGCAGTTTTATCCACAGGTTGAAGTAACAAACCAAGGTCTATACATACATTAAATATACATGTACATAGAAGCGTCAATAAGTGAGAAAAGATATAAGCTAACATTTTTTACACCATCTTATACCACATTTAGCTTATTTATTTTTCACTTATTGATGCTTTTTCTGTATATATTTAATGTATTTCTAGACCATGGTCCATCACTTCAACCTGTGGTTTTATCTGGGAGTTTCTGTTACCTTTCTTGAAGAGATCTGTCTGTGTGTTGAGGCCGGGGATAATTCTCAGCACATCCTTATCTTTATGCCAGACAAACACGTCTCCCGACTGCAGAAGTCCCAGTAAGTAGCGACCTGAAGTTATATGGCCACAAATTCCATAACACTCCTATATGTGGCTGTGATTGAAGAAATGGGGCTGAAGGGTTTTGCAGCCAGTGTAGATCCAGATCAGCCTGTGCATCCGCACAGTCTGATCAGGAGCTGCACTGTTCACCATTCCATCAATGAAACATGTTTCTAACAAGCTATATATATATGAATATCAGGCTACAAGAGTGTGCTATTTGATCAGGAGCTACACTGGTCACAAATACTATAAGTCCCATTTCTCCAGTCACAGCCAGTTAGTTCTAGTATAAAACTGGATGCCTGTATTCTCTTGGCCACGAATATTGGGCGTATGTTGTGGGACAAAAATGGAATAAGACTAGAGGTGTAACGATACGCATACATCATGATACAATGCTTATCACAATACTAGGATAACGATACAATTCATCTCGCGATGCTACACTACAAAATGTGCTGCATATGATATAATATGAGCCAATATGCAATTCATATGCAAAATCTTCATATGCATTTCATAAGTATGTAAATCAAATGAATTTCATATGCAAATCATAAGAATTTATGTCTAGTACAGCATATGCACGCATACAGAACGTATCACATGGTGAGGTGAAGTTTGTTACCACCATTTCGAATGACATACCGTAATAACCCTAAATATTCGCACACCATTTGTTTTGGAAAACAAAATGTATCAAAACTTTATTATTACTGAGATAAATCAGTCATTCGTTGTGGGAAACTAGATAGTTCTATGCATTTTATATAATAAATTGTGTCCGAATATTTAGGGTTAAACGACGACGTACCATTTTTTGTGTGGCTGAACTGCTGAGTCTGATCAATAACCGGTGACAGCTGTGGCAACTTCTGCTTCGTCTTGCCTGACGGAACGTAGAGGACACTGGCACGGTGGCCGCCCGTGTCTAGCAACAGGATACTCTCCTGCTCCTGAAACAACACAGGCTATTATGTACTGGCTGCACAATGAACGTATGTGTGCACTGCTTTTTTTTTACCAAAATATTCAGAGATAAAAGGCCACCCAAGTACATGTATATATGGTGCTATAGTTCAGAAACAGCACATATGGCACAGTATGAGTATGAAAGTCTGGTCGAGATCACAGACTTTGCTAACAAAAATCTAAAGTTTTGTTTTCATGTTGTACATACCTCTCCAATCCATATAATTTGTGGCCATGGTTTACGCCTCTTAATACTGGTGGACGCCAAAACTTCTAGGTCCACTTTCATATTTCTTCACTATTGACCACTCATCACTGTAATATTATAATGCAAAAGAAATGCTTTGCCTGAAAATTAGACACATCACACTGGGCAAAATCAAAATACATTTGCACATCTAGAATATATACATATGAAGAAGCAAACCTGCATATATTGGGTTAAAAGTGTTTCGAGTTACCAGGCAAAATAATATTTTACATCCAAAAAGGGGAGTTAATCCATGACCTGTGCAACAAACAAAAGACTGTAAACCACTTGGTTTCACATGGCTGTTGGTCATTAAATAGATGTTATAAAATGAAACGAGATTACCAAATAAAATCAACAGTTAAGAAAAATAACAAAGAAATAGGGTCGAACGTGTACGGTTCTGGATAGAATTTTCAACGGGGAGGGCACTGACTCCCACTGGCTTTTGTAAAATAGCGATAAGTTTTTAATTCTGGATAGACTACTGGAGGTAAACATGCAGATATTTCCCATTAATCAATTTAAGATTCCGTGGAGGGCAATCATGTGTTACTCAATTGCTAAGTATATTTGAAGATTGGTTTAAAGCGATAAAAAATCATGAAAACGTTGATGTCACCTAGACTTTCGAAAGGCGTTTGCCACACTGCATGGAAAGACAGCACAATAAAATTTGAGCGAGATTGTTATAATAATAATAATAACAGACTTTATTTTAAGAGGGTTACACATTTAGTTTCAAACTAATCTTCCATGAGGCCCTCATATATACATGTACATATATACAACAGTGGATCACGTTACACAATAATCTAAGTAGGCATTGGCAATAAATTAATTAGCAGACTCTCATCCGATTTTTGTAATGAAAATGGGGTACTTGGTAAAAGTTTATTTCTCGTTGACATATTGGTTTAAAATGAAAATGGGGTACTTGGTAAAAGTTTATTTCTCGTTGACATATTAGTTTAAAATGAATGTATGAAACCATGATTTATATATTTTTTAAACATGTATTTACAGGTGGGTGGGGATGAGAGTATGCAAATTAACCCTCTCTGATCAAATACACATCTTGTAGTTTTAGTGTTTGCACATGCCAAACGACATGGAATACGGATTGATCACTGAGCGAGGACTAATGGATCACACGTGATATATGCACAAACCCAGCCATGGATCATGTTGGAATATATCAAGACACACACATATATGGCCACTGTGTCATAATGAAAGTGAAATCATTCAGCAAGCTGAATGTATGCAAATGGCATATGCCCTGAGATTTAAATGTTATTTGATTGCAAAGACCAGAGAGGAAAGAATGTGATCAGGGATTGAACCACAAACTATATGTATTTACATTTTAACAAAATAAAATAAACATGTATTTTCACATTATGTATATGCCAGGTATTAGACATCAATTCTTATCCCTATATACACGGAATTGCCTGGGTGATTCATTTAGCTTTTATCCATTGAATACATTGACAATGAAAATTATTTCTTGTCTCTATTGTTTTTAGCTTGCTTGGTAAACAGTTCCAAATAATGGAACCTGAATAAGATATGGTTTGTTTAAAGATTTCCTTGTATGGTCTAGGTGTAATATAATTACCTGAAGTTGTGGATCTTAGAGTTGGTAAATTTTCATTTGTTGGCCGAACATGAAACATTTCATTAATGTATGATGGCATTTCTGATTTATTAACATTAAACATGAATTTTGCTTTTCTTAAAAATACCCGTTCATAGATGCTAAGTATTTTCAGTTCATCCATACTTTTAACTATATCAGTATAATTGTAGTCCAACATTATTTTACATGCTCGTTTTTGTAATTTATATAATCTGTTTAGATTGGATTGCGATGTTCCACTCCATATTATACTACAATAGTCAATATGTGGTTGTATGTAGGTTTTGTAAAATTGTACTCTGTGTTCAATTAATAGGAACTCTTTTATTGTATTAAGAAGCCATAAATTGGTAGCTATTTTCTTCGCAATTTTGTCAATATGCATAGACCAAGTTAGATTATTATCAATGTGAACTCCAAGTATTTTATCATTCTGTGTCATTTTTAAAGTTTCGCCATTAAGTTTTAAACCTAAACAATCAATATTCAAACATACTTGTCTTTGATGAGTAGTTACTAGCATGACTTTTGTCTTGGCTGCATTAATGAGCATTCCATTTTTATTACACCATTTTGACAAATTGTCTAAAGCACTTTCCAACTTGTTTTTTATGGATTGTACAGATGTATTCATTTCATACAGTGTTGTATCATCAGCATATAGGTCAGTGTTAACAAAATCTGTATAAAGAGGTAAATCATTTACATTAGTTAAAACATAAGTGGTCCTAATATAGACCCCTGGGGGACCCCGGGGAACCCCAGAGGTAATGGGTGCAGCTCCAGATAGCGTGTTATTAGTGCATACCTTTTGGCTTCTATTTAGTAAATATAATGAGAACCAGTTTATTGTTGTATCTGAAAATTTATAGTGACATAGCTTTCTCAATAGTAATGCATGGTCAACTAGATCAAATGCTTTTTTAAAGTCTACCATGACGGCGCCAATAATTTGCCCATTATTTATGGCGCCCAACCATTTATCTATCATATAAGCTAATGCGGTTTCACACGAGTGATTCGGTCTAAATCCTGATTGTGTTGTGTGCAGCAAATTGTATGAAACAAGAAATTCCATTACACGGTCATGGACATGCTTTTCTAAAAGTTTTGACAGAACCGGGAGAAACAATGCGCAGTATTGTCCTGTTACCCATGTGTAAATATTGTTTTAATAGATGCGCAGTCCGAAAGTAAATGTATATATTGACTCTTGTCACAAGAAATCAAATGGCTTACTCCGAAGAACCAATGTATATGTAGATATCTATATAGATGAAACAGAGAGGCTGGTAGCCCACCAGTAAAGGTAGGCCTTTTTTCATGGCTCAAACCCGAATGTTAGTGTTAGATCAGACAGGTGGCGGACCAATTCTGCAGTATAGCGGGCGATTTTGCCGGACATGGCTGTCGGTCCGACGACTATCGCGGAGACTGGCATAAATGTTGTAACGCATACTGGTACATATCGGAAACTGGTTTAAACAAAACTGCAGGTCGTAAATTAACTGGTTTTTAACGGTAGGGATACACAGTTTGCATTATTTGAAACTATTATTTTACATATTTAATGCATAAATGTTTATATATATATATCACACTAGTGGCATACTTGTCTTTAAAGTGCTCATTTAGGACTTGTATAAATATTTACAAGTTGAATCTCGTCGTCCGCCATTCCAGTAAACAAAGGACCGGTAACTCTGTAAATTACTAAATCGTCGCTTAAATCGGGATTTCGCCCTTATGTTGTTTCGGCACTGAGAGTTGGATAAACCCACATTCGTAGTCAAGCTGTGTCTACCTCACACATTGACTATAGTATCAGTAATGGAGAAACCGTGATCTCGGAAAGTGTTATATTGGAAGGTGAAGGGCTCAACTGTCCTGTCATGTCGATGTCATGTCAACCCAGCCAACTATAGACCAATTTCCCTAACCTGTGTGTTATGTAAGGTAATGGAGCATGTCGTCGCCTCCAGTCTCACAAAACATTTCACTAGGCATAATATCTTGTACGACCTGCAGCATGGCTTTCGTAAAAAGCGATCATGCGAGACCCAACTAATTTAACAAATAGAGGAACTATCCCGTAACCTATCACAAGGCAAGCAGTCAGATCTTATTCTACTAGATTTCAGCAAGGCCTTTGATAAGGTTAGTCACCCGAAACTGTTGTACAAGCTGCACCAAAGTGGAGTCGACAGCAACACAGTTAAATGGATTAGAGCATTCCCCCTGGGTCGCACACAGACAGTCGTTTTGGAAGGTGGGTCATCCTCAGCAGTACATGTCACCTCGGGAGTTCCGCAGGGGTCTGTCCTTGGTCCAATTCTTTTCCTGCTATACATTAATAACCTTCCAGATGAAATTGAGTCCCAAGTCCGACTATTCGCAGACGACACGGCATTGTATCTTACTGTTAACAGCATCTCAGATTGTGAAAAAATCCAAGCAGATCTGGACTGTTTGCAAATTTGGGAAAAAATGCTGGGAGATGGAATTCAATCCAAGCAAATGCCAAGTAATACATATCTCCCGGTCAAGAAAACCAATTTGTCATAATTACATTATGCATAATGAGGTGCTGGAGTCAGTGGATCAAGCCAAGTAAGTGGGTGTCGATATTACTCGGACCTTACATGGAACAACCATATAACCAGAATTTGCAATAAAAGCAACAGCACACTTGGGTTCCTGAGGCGAAATATTAAGACAAAACATCAAGGCATTCGGGAAACTGCATATAGAACCATGGTCAGACCCCTTGCGGAACATGCCTCGACTGTCTGGAGACCCCATACCAAGACAAACATCCGCAAAGTCGAACAAGTACAACGAAGGGCGTCCCGCTGGGTATCAAATAACTATTCCCCATATGATAGCGTAACCACCATGGTAAACAGACTTGGTTGGCGGACGTTGGAGAACAGACGTGTAGATGCGCATCTGATAATGTTCTACAAAATTGTCTATAACATAGTCGCTATCCCACTCCAATCGTACCTCAAGCACCCTACGAGAATAACCAGGCGCATGCACCCACTGACCTACATGCAAATACATACACAGTCCAGCTACTACCAGTACTCGTTCTATCCATGGACAGTTGTGCAGTGGAACAGCCTTCCGTGTACTGTTGTCGTGCAGCCCGGTCTTGAAACTTTCAAGCCGGCTGTACGAGGGGTGCATCACTACAGTCCTTAGAGTTGGACCCATTGTTTTTTAAGCTGAACTTAATCTATTTCTACCTTAATTAACACACTAAGCACTGTATGCTGTTATTCCAGTCTACTGTCACTCTTTACCACCTCTTGTCACTCTACTAACATTCACAGACGCGCAGCTGCACATAATCCTCGAGAGAGGGTGATGCAGGATAAATAGATAGATTTGTCAGTAAAGCTTACGCTTACATAATCATCCAACGTTTGAGAGAGAGAGAGAGAGAGAGAGAGATAGAGAGAGAGAGAGAGAGAGAGATGAGAGAGAGAGAGATATATATATATATATATATATATATAGAGAGAGAGAGAGAGAGAGAGAGAGAGAGAGAGAGAGAGAGAGAGAGATAGAGAGGGGGGGGGGGGGGGGGGGGGGGGGGGGTGTGGGGGGGGGGGGGGGGAGGGGGGGGATTAAGCCAGTAATAGCCAGTCGCCACACTCAGTTGATCAAGGGAATATTATATTTTTAAATGATGCGTTAAATAAAGCAAAAAAAGGCACTTCCAACTAAATTGGTAAAGATGAAAGGTCCTTTATAGAAGGCCACTCCAAAAGTTATAAAACTACTAAAGCAATACAAGTCAAAATACAGACTGTAGGTAAATAATGGCAAACCAAATAATACTCTACAGACTGATAAAATTCCAACTCAAACGCAGCTGCAGCGATAAATTATAGACAGGAACGATTCATGAATCGTCAGAAATTCTTCTACGAGATTATGTGGAAACCATCCACTGAAGTACTTTACCGTCTCATTAATCGTCATATAAACTCTAATAATACGACTCCAACTTATTAACAAATATGAAAGAAAGATTTACATCTGAAATATGTGATAGTGATTCTAGAGGTAAAATCAGAGGTGCTATTGTAATTCTACAACGAAACACAGGAAATGCAGTAGCCGAGTTCGGAATTGTTGTTGAATAACTCAAAGTGGGTACAGTCATTCTACTACCTTATATCACCAATACATTTTTTACCAAATTGTCGCAAGTAGAACAGTGCCCAGAGTATTTAAAATATGGATTAATTGTGACTCCAGTCCTTCCAGTCAATTCTAGAGGTGTATATTACAGTGACACCATTATTGCTATACTTTTCGAATACACTCTACTTCCGAGGCTTACAGAAAATGTCATGTCAGTCCCCGCTTCAGGTTGAATTCAGCAAGGGGTTATCACCACCTATGGCAGCGTTGCTGTTTTCTGGTGGGAAGGGCAAAGGTCAAACTGTCCATACAGGCCCCTTTGTTCTTGGTTACGTCAAGCATTTGGCGAAGTGTACCACTCCATTATGCTCGGTAAGCTCTATGAAAGTTGCGTACACCCAGCGTTATTGTCATTAGTAAAATATATGTACATGGAATTAACCTCACGAGTAAAATAGTTGGGCGAGAGTATGCCCAGTGTCGGTATATTTCACAGGTGGTCGATCGTCAGGGCGGCGTGCTGTCAAAGTTCTTATTAAAATGCATACTAACGGCCTACTCGTAGAGATGAAGAACAACCAACTCTATCTCTCCATGGACAATACATGCATTTACTGGCTGCCCCACATTTGCGGACAATTTGTGCCTGCTGTCGGAATGCAATGAAGAGCTGTAGTGCATGTTAGACGTTTCATTAAGACACTCGAGACAAAACCGTGTTACTCTGCATCCCATAAATACCAAAGCAGCTGTTATCAATAAAACCAGCCTTTTTACACAATTCAATTTGAGATGGACGCTTGGTGATTCTGAAATAAAACCGTGTGATAAAACTAAACACATGTGACTATTTCATAATGAAACTAGAAAAAGTCGATGGCGCGCCATCGCAATATACCCACTTTCCCCAAATGTTAAGTCCGAAAGGGGGAGGTAATCCATGATGGAGGGTCGGATAAAAAATCCGAATTCACTTTGCGCATCAGCACATCAAAACGAAGCTACGAACCAAATATCAGACGCGTAGGTATTAAGGTGAAAAAGTTTTTCGACCTACGAGGAAAAATAGTGAAATTCTAAGTCCGAAAGGGGGAGATAATCCATGATGGAAGGTCCGATCAAAAATCGGAATTCACTTTGCACATCATAACGAAGTTACATATCAAATATCAGAAATGTAGGTATTAAGGTGAGAAAGTTTTTCGACTTACAATGAAAAATAGAGAAATTCTGAGTCCGAAAGGGGGAGATAATCCATGATGGAGGGTCGGATCAAAAATCCGAATTCACTTTGCGCATCTGCACATGATAACGAAGCTACATACCAAATATCAGGCGCGTAGGTATGAAGGTGAAAAAGTTTTTCGAGTTACAAGGAAAAAATGGGAAATTGTGAGTCCGAAAGGGGGAGATAATCCATGATGGAGGGTCGGATCAAAAATCCGAATTCATTTGCGCATCGACATGAAACGAAGCTACATACCAAATAGCAGGCGCGTAGGTATGAAGGTGAAAAAGTTTTTCGAGTTACAGGAAAAAATGGGATTGAGCCAAAGAGAATCATGAGTCGGTCATCCGAATTCACTTTGCGCATCTGACATGATAACGAAGTACATACCAAATATAGGCGCGTAGGTATGAAGGTTGAAAAAGTGAGTACAAGGAAAAAATGGGAAATTGTGATCCGAAAGGGGGAGATAATCCATGATGGAGGGTCGGATCCAAAATCCGAATTCACTTTGCGCATCTGCACATGATAACGAAGCTACATACCAAATATCAGGAGCGTAGGTATGAAGGTGAAAAAGTTTTTCGAGTTACAAGGAAAAAATGGGAAATTGTGAGTCCGAAAGGGGGAGATAATCCATGATGGAGGGTCGGATGAAAAATCCGAATTCACTTTGCGCATCTGCACATGATAACGAAGCTACATAGCAAATATGAGGCGCGTAGGTAGAAGGTGAAATTTTTTTTCGAGTTACAAGGATGGGAAATTGTGAGTCCGAAAGGGGGAGATAATCCATGATGGAGGGGGGTCGGATCAAAAATGCAAATTCACTTTGCGCATCTACACATGATAACGAAGCTACATACCACCATCAGGCGCGTAGGTATGAAGGTGAAAAAGTTTTTCGAGTTACGAGGAAAAAATGGGAAATTCTGAGTCTGAAAGGGGGAGATAATCCATGATGGAGGGTCGGATCAAAAATCCAAATTCACTTTGCGCATCTGCAACATGATAACGAAGCTACATACCAAATATCAGGCGCGTAGGTATGAAGGTGAAAAAGTTTTTCGAGTTACGAGGAAAAAAATGGGAAATTCTGAGTCCGAAAGGGGGAGATAATCCATGATGGAGGGTCGGATCAAAAATCCAAATTCACTTTGCGCATCTGCACATGATAACGAAGCTACATACCAAATATCAGGCGCGTAGGTATGAAGGTGAAAAAGTTTTTCGAGTTACGAGGAAAAAATGGGAAATTCTGAGTCCGAAAGGGGAGATAATCCATGATGGAGGGTCGGATCAAAAATCCAAATTCACTTTGCGCATCTGCACATGATAACGAAGCTACATACCAAATATCAGGCGCGTAGGTATGAAGGTGAAAAAGTTTTTCGAGTTACAAGAAACGTGACGGACGTACGGACGGACGTACGGACGTACGGACGGACGGACACCCGTGACGAAAACAATATACCCGTTTTTTTTTACAAAAAAGTGGGTATAATTAAAGAAAATTAATTCAATATTGAAGACTGGTCAAGTCTAGTCAGAAGAACGTATTCGTTAATAAATACCAGATTCCACGGCGCACAATCGGGCTCAAACCATCTGTTTCGTTTTTATTATACCAATGATATGTACTACGCAGACTCTTATAACATGGACTTGAAGTATTACCTTTAAATTTAATGCAATATACCACACCCCGAGCTGTATACATCCCTCATGTTGGGTGCATTGCCCATCGAGCCCATCGAAAGACAGATAGCAGTAAATCTTGACAACCATTTTAGCTTTTACAACAGAGTGTATGAAGTAGTATTAATGTACGACCTACCAAACAACTGCTCCAGCAAAGGAATTATCACTAGACACACTACGAGTAAGACGTATAGTAAACTATACTGGACCGACCAGTTGAATGCCAAAATTGCGGACAAATCAACGCTGAACTATATGACTAAATCTGACTTGCAAATCGGCGTTGTACACCGGATTTGGCGCTTCCTTCGTCCACCGGTGGCTGACGTTAGACAGTTCATCACTTGAGTGTCGCATGATGATTGGCACCTTTGCTTCAATCAACCAAGCACAGACTCAACCGAAAACCAGTCGATCCGCAGTGCAGATCCTGTGCGGTGGCGAATGACGACATAATTATAATTCATATGCTAACTACCTGTCCGGTCTTGTTCCAAGTACAGAAGAAAACAAAATAAATCAAAACGTATCTTTTTTTCAGATCTCAGACCGCAACATGCGGTATATGAGGACATATTGGTATGGGTGATATAAGCATGGAAAAAAGGGGACAGTGTGTCTGCTATAAGTCAAAGCGGGTATGCATTACAAATACTGACATTCACATTTTGTTGTATTAAACATATTGGTGTAATTATGGTAATGAAAGCAATAAAGTACAGACTATATAGAGAAACATATTAATTGATAAAAGGTAATAACTGGTAAAAAGGGAGGGATAATCTTCTAAATGTGGTTCGTGGAGTTATATATTTTAAATTGTTATTACATTCATTTTCCCATATCGAGATGTTTTAAAATAAGGTATAATGATGTCTTAGTATAACGTATTGTGAGATATTAATTCGGGTGTCAAGACATGACATGTGGAAGTGTGTATATGTTGATCAACAGCGGTTTCATTTCTATATATGGATATCAATGTTTGTATTGTATTCTAACAGATTAATTGTATATGCAGCAAATAATTACAGTATACCTGCATGTGGCAACTGCCTGCCTTTGACAGTGGGTATACTGACATATAACCCAACTGTATCCAATCAACATTCGGAGAAAGAAAATAGGGATGATTGTATTGTTTATCATGTTATTGACACCCTTGCGTTGTAAGCGAAGTTCGAAAGCACGTGAGGAGGTCAATAGCATATTTAGTTATTATATTATTTCGCTTACTGGGAATATTCCGACATATGTGAGTCTCGTGTGGTTGTTGGTGTTCTACATGTTCTATGCGGATGCATTAGTATTGTAGTCAAAACGTATTTTTAATTGATGGCAATATATGCTGACGACGTGCTAGTCACAATCATATGGTCCATTTGTGAACGTAGCTATTGTTTCATTAGTATTTAAGATATTTTGTTTAAAGACTTCACATGGGGCCGCAAGCAAGGTACAGCTACCGTAAACGGTGTGTGCTCTATCTAATTTCATGGTTCCACAATACTCCCACATATCACATTATCCCTTATAGCCATTCATATACCCCAAACAACTCATTCAATCAACTATTTGTTTGTTGACGGCTTTATAGACATTTGTGTTCTGTAATGCATTCGTTGCATTCTGTTTATATATTTCCTTATTATTTTGTGTGAACAATTGTCCCAGTGTCTCGCTTGGATTTAAAAGCGCAACAGGTAAACGTAATCGATTAATACCTTACATGTATACTCAGCAACACTAGAAACGTACCACTTTTTGAACCGATATATCTCTGGATATGTTTATGTTACACATTCTGTGAATATACATGCGAGACACTGGTCATTTTGTGAATACACCCGTGTTTAGTTTCCACCAAATACACGAGGTTCAAAACGGTCACCAACCGGAACGTTTATTTCCACTTTTTGCACGTGCGCGCTATACCTGTACTCGATAAATTAATTCAGTCAACGTCGTACGATACTTGCGACACAGGCTAATTCGAAAATTGAAAAACGTTTCACTTTTTCATTGTTTTCATCATGCCACGCTTGTCTAAAGTTGAAAGAAATCAGGCAATTGGAATCCTGAACGCGAGAATGACGGCCAGTGCCGTGGCCCGCAGGTTCGGCTGCTCTCGGAAGATCATACAGAGGCTTGTGACCCGGTATCAACAGACTGGGACTGTTGACGATCGTCCCCGCCCCGGTCACCCCCGTGCCACCACCGCCAGGACTGACCGCTACATCACGTTAACCCCCGTTTGCCAGCCACCATAACGGCTAGGAGATACGGTGTGTCAGTGCAGACCATCCGTAGGCGCTTGCGATGCAACGCGCTGCCAATCAGAGCACGACGCCCATATGCCGGTCAAATAATGACGCGACGTCACCGTGGTGCTTGGTTATTGTGGTCGCGACGTCCTTGAATTGGCGGCGGGCTGAGTGGAACAGAGTTCTCTTTACTGACGAATCTCGGTTCACACTCAGCCATGCACATGGTAGGCTACGCGTATACAGACGCAAAAACGAGAGATTCGCCGATTGCTGTGTGGTTCAGAGGGACAGGTGCGGGGGAGGGAGTGTAATGGTGTGGGTGGGATCATGGGGAACCGTAATACTGAGCTCGTGGTCATACAGGGCAATCTCAATGCACAGCACTACATTGCTGATGTGCTATATAACTCCTCATGCAATGCCTTTCAT
The DNA here is from genome assembly GCA_029237695.1 of Conchocele bisecta. NCBI lineage: Eukaryota > Metazoa > Mollusca > Bivalvia > Lucinida > Thyasiridae > Conchocele > Conchocele bisecta. The sequence continues at coordinate 6,896,843 of CM055268.1, read as the reverse complement.
TCGCCACCACGGCCCTGGTATAACATTGAAGCAAGACAATGCCCGCCCGCACGCAGCCAGAATCACAACTCAATACCTGGCTCATGACAACGTCGACTTCCTTCCATGGCCTGTGGTTTCCCCTGATCTCAACCCAATCGAGCACGTCTGGGATGAGGTGGATCGTAAGGCGAGGGCTAACCACCAAATTGACAACATTCGAGATCTGACACGGGCTTTACAACAAGAATTGAGGAATCTGCATAACCCACTAATTCTGCGTTACGTCACGTCCATGCGCCGTAGAATTATGGCGTGTATTCATGCAAATGGTGGCCAAACAAATATTAATCATACAGAATACAGTGGAAGTTTGTTTAGAGAGAAATCATTAAGCCCTAAACATTTATAAAAACAAATTAAAAAATCAGATTTTTGATTTTGACCCCTCCCGAATTCGCCGTGATGTCAATCTTTTCATCGCAACACAATTGTGTCAACTGATATGGATTCACAAGTGATTAAACTTCATTTTCTGTACAGGTTTTAGTACCACCATCCTTATAGATTTCCAGCAATCTTTCCCTGAATATGGTGGGACGTTTCTACCGTTGCTCAGTATATATAACAAGTTACCCGTCTCTGTATAGTATGCATGTCTCTGGTCATATTAACAATTGGGTTAAAACAAAGTTTTCACCCACACATGGGACGCTAATACCAGTTATATGGATCGTTTACAAATTATTATCAAATGAGTGTCCACTTTAATCACCATTCAGCCCTGGCTAGTCCAAAATGTACGTCGCACATTGCTGACGTCATCAAACTTCAATCGACGCCATGACGCTATGACGTGATAATAAACATGTCAACAACCATTGAAAACAATATACATCAACCATATATTATTTATCTTTTTTTGGGGGGTAATTGTAAGACTCATTAGCCGTAATGTTGCCCTATTTGAACAGTTATCGTGGCTAGATGTCAGACAAGCACGTGTCGGGGCTCCTGGGGGCCGTTTCACTAAACTTCGTACGACTAAAATGTTCGTAACTGCAAAATCATGATAATCTGTAAATTTCATATTAACAAAATATTTTCTTGTAATGAATTAGTGAATTTATATCTATGCTCAATAAATGTAAATCCATCAAATGAAATGTACAGTCAATCCTAATTAAGTTTGCACTTTCAAACATTTTAGTCATACGAAGTTTAGTCAAGCGGCCCCCAGGTGGGCGAGAAATACTGATCACCATTCTGGCGTCATCGTCGTCGTTGTCAACCATTATTTATGTAAATGTTGTACCTAAGTACAAATATCGCATATCTCTTGATCCGTTGGTCGGATCATTATCAAACTTCAGCAATATCTTCCTCACAGTCATAACTACCCATCCAGTATCATTCGGGTGACATTGGCCTTCACCTTGGTGACCTTAACCTTTGTGTCAATAATTTTGGACGTACGTCCAACTTTCGCATATATATTTCCTGATTCATTAGTCGGATGTTTGCCAAAGTTCACCAGTAGCTTCCTTACATTGATTATTAACAACCCTGGGTCAATTGGGTGACATTAACCTACTTTCATCTAAATATATGTCCAGTCCGTCAAACTTGGATGTACGTCCAAATTTCGCATATCTTCTAATACGTACGTTTGTTGGATGTGTGGCAAACTTCATCAACAATTGTCTTTTATTGGTACCTAATCACTCTGTGTCATTCGGGTGACATTTACCTACTTTTCAAAATATAGGTCATGTCTGTCACATTGTGGACGTACGTCCAAATTTCGCATACATCCTCATCAGCTATCTTATAGCTAACTATCATGGGTCATTTAGTGACTTTGACCTACTTTTCTCGAAATAAAGGTCATACCCGTCATAAGCAATATAGACAAAGGTAACGAAGAGAAAATAACGCTGTCGGTGTATATATATATCTGTTTTATTTTCATTAATATATTGTAGTAGGAGGGGAATGTGTATAAAGTGAAAAATATATTGTCGGCAGCTGTGGTCGAACACAGGCCGCCTCATGAGACATGAACACTCTACCACGTCGCTATAAAAGTTGGCTTGTACCGCAAGGCAGTACAAATGTTCGATTATCATATATAGAAAGTAATAACTCTAAGTTACATCTTTATATATTATACTTGCACTTAGACATTCTACAATGTTAATGTCTACTTCGGTTTCTGATGATAAGAATCAGGTATGGTGTAAAAAAAGTGCACAGCCTTCGTCCATTTATATGCCTTTAATTACTAGAAACAGAGATAAACATTTCAATGTTTCTTAAAATGCGTTCTGGATGTAGTACACGGAGAGGCGCACGTACTTAATGGCATTTTCCGGTATATTTAAATTTGTTGCTATTAAAATGAAAAAGTATCCTTAAACTTTATTTCCGCGGACCGTTATAACGTATTGATCTGAAAGATCCAATATAAACTATATACAGACTTAATTATGTCGCAACATTCATATTCGGTTAGAACGGCATCCGTCATTTTGGGCGCCAGAAGAAATAAGGACACGTACCGCGCTGTTTTTATTTCCAGCGTGTTTATAAGCACCAAACATCTCTGTCTACTATCATTCTACAGTTCCATGTTAAACTGTGTGAACAAAACAATGACTGATCTGGAAATATATATTTTTTTCGTTGAAATCGAAATTTCAGCCAGTATACGCCTAAAAAACTAAGGAAGATTACAAGTTCATTAGCGGATTTCGGTAGTTGGAGGGTGTTTTTTGTATTATGAAGCTCTACTTAAACACACCGATAGTTAATGAAGACACACGGAGCCATCTTGTACATAACCACTTGATGATGCTATAGATATATAAGAATGTGCACACACAGTCTGATCAGGATCTACACTGCTTCCCATCTTGTACATAACCGTTTCTTGACGTTATATAGCTATATGGGAAATTGCACTCACAGTCTCATCAGGATCTACACTGTTTCCCATCTTGTACATAACCACTTGTTGATGCTATATATGGGAATTTGCACACACAGTCCGATCGGATCTACACTGTTTCCAATATTGTACATAATAACTTGTTGAGGCTATAGATCTAGAGGGGAAACCTGCAGTCAGTCTGATTAGGGTCTACACGTTTCCCATTTTGCAATCTATATATTTATTTTATAGCCATACTGTAACTTAAAATATGTAATTTATTTGTTGCAATATAGCCAGCCAGCACATAACTGAATTCGCAGTCTGATCAAGTACTACACTGTTCGCCAACGTGTTATTGTCTACATGTGCTGTATTTATTCAAATCTATAAAAGACTATTATTATCGGCTATAACGAGTTGTTATTAATTGTGTTGTATACCCACTAAAATACAAGGTGTTAGATAATGGGCCTTTGTCTACATAAAGGTGTGAAAAACATCCATGGTAATTGATAAGATATACAAACCATGGATGCACAAATATAATATATTACATGCATATTAAAGTTCGTTTTCATCAATATTCATAATGCAAGGTCATTTATTATTGTTATTTTAGATGAATATTAAGAATATTTTTTATATATATGAGGAAAAAAAAACAAAACATAATATATAATAGGGGGCCGTTTAGTTAGGGCCGTTTTGACCAAATTCCCAAAACTTGGGGCCAAATTTGACCAAATCCGGGCCGTTTTGACCAGGGGCCGTTTTGACCAAGGGCCGATTTGACTTGCTTCCGTGTAGTTAATCAAGTTCGGCCCCAAATGAGATGATGAGCGGTCTATTCAGTTTTTGCTGATTCGATGGAAACGAAGAAATCTTGCACGAATAAGATTCCTTCTGACGATAAAATTCGTTTGAAAATGTAAAATGATAATAGATAGATACATATCATGAGATTTCCCTGGTAAATTCGGCTACATCCGCGCCTAGTACGTTTCGCTGGAATATCTGCTCGGTAACGAGTAAGTCGCACCTCTGACAACTCGCCCAAACAAATCGGGTGGCACGATTTACAAAAATCTACCAAAATCTTACACCAATGTATCCAAATCTTCATGTAATTACTATATTTAAGGAATAAAAGTCAATATCACGTCGTAGCCCCATATGCAAGTTGGTACACTAGGTTTATTCCGTAAATACTGTTCCAAATACTTCGTATTTTAACACCCACCACCCAAAGACACTTATCTTAAGTATATATATTCTTAAATTATTAAAGAAATGGTGTTTCAAAATATGTATAGAGTATATAGCTATTTACGGAATAAGTAGAATTAATTCCCTTGAATTTTGTTATATGGCGTTACGACGTGATATTGCCGATTACTGTAGTAAGAACAACATTTGGTCTGTTTATGATAGATAGGTCCCAAAATCCGCACCTGTGCACATAGACAAGTGGACTGCAATAGCCAAGTGGTGGGCGCGTCAGACTGCTGATCCAACAGTCGTGGGTTCGAGCCTCACCAGTGGCGTGCGTTGTGTCCTTGAGCAAGACACTTTATCCAAACTACTTCAGTCCGCCCAGCTGTAAATGGGTACTGGCTAATTACCGGGAACCTCGATTGTATTTGAATTGTATGTACATGTATATATGAAATAAAGTATAATCTACATCTCTAAGTCCCCAACAGGGGTTTGAGATTAATGGAAGATAGATAGATAGATGTCCATTTGTAACCACTATATAGCATTGGTTACAAAGGTTACATGTCTTGTCGCAATGTTATAAACCAATATTAAAGCATGCTCTGCAGAGATGGGCAATGAAACTTTTTATTTTTTTATGCCTTTGATTTTTTGCATGTAACCAATGCATAATAGCAGTTACAAATAGTCGGTATAGATAATACATGTACTTACAAATCTTGTTCAAAACTCTGTAACATATCTACTGCTATACTGTGTAACCAAAGACATATATCATGTAACCCATGTAACCAAAGCAATATAGCGGTTACAAATGGACACGTGGGTGGCAGGTGGGAGCATGCGATGGGTAATTTAACGATCGGGGTTCATCCTTACTGGAATCCCGACTGGAGACCTGGTTTGGCCCTCACATACGTCTTTGGCATTTTGTATGTGACAGTTGAATCTGGTTATACCCCTGTTGCATCTCGATGTAAATATTCCGTTCTGATTTTGGGATTTTCCCCCCAATGCAGCAGGTTAAAATGGGATCGAACCTGTTTGCCCGGCCTTACATGACCTTAGCTGTTGATAGGCCGTTAAACACCAATAAACAAACAAACAAATGGACGCTTGTGCAAAGGTGCGGATTTTGGGTCATATATGGTTTATGACATGGCATGTACCTGGGAGATACCGGTTTTCGTTCCCTTAAGGAAACAAATGTAAAATAAATAACATTAACAACTTAGCTGAACAGATATGTAACATTGACTGAAACGTTTATTTATTTTCTAAGATCTCATATATTATTATATGTTATCTCCCTTGAGATAGCATATTATGTCACGCAAACGGCGAGTACGACCAAGAAAATAGTGCCCTGTGCCAACTTATCCTATGGCGTTTTGGTCTGTCTTGCTTTGTATCTAAAACTCTACATATACTATTGTCTATATTTTGGAAAATACGAATCGATACATTTCGTGTGTATGAATACAGGAACTATATTTTTATATTACCTGATGATCTGCCGGACACCATGCATCACATCTGACATATCGATGCTGTGTATTGATGAATTGAATAAACCACGCAGCATACCTGACACTCCGATTCTATCACGGTGTATTGAGGGATTATTATTTCCTGAGCTGTTGATAAGATCCAGCCGCTACCTTTTCGGCTCATTCTCTCCCAGGCACAAAGAGTAGGATAGTATTGTTGGTTTATTGTCGTCGGTCCGATGGTGTGGGTATTTGGTCAATAATATTAATTTTGTTGTTTTAATACACAGTGAAACAATCATTTGAATGGTCTGTCGATGTAGCTGGGTGCCAGACATCATCATTGTGGGTGTCTTCATAAATATTTAGTTAATATGTCTTTATTTTTATACCCACTTTTTTTGTAAAAAAAAACGGGTATATTGTTTTCGTCACGGGTTGTCCCGTCCGTCCGTACGTCCGTACGTCCGTCCGTACGTCCGTCACGTTTCTTGTAACTCGAAAAACTTTTTCACCTTCATACCTACGCGCCTGATATTTTGGTATGTTAAGCTTCGTTATCATGTGCAGATGCGCAAAGTGAAATTTGGATTTTTTGTTTATCCGACCCTCCATCATTGGATTATCTCCCCCTTTCGGACTCAGAATTTCCCATTTTTTCCTCGTAACTCGAAAAAACTTTTTCAACCTTCATACCTACGCGCCTGATATTTGGTATGTAGCTTCGTTATCATGTGCAGATGCGCAAAGTGAATTTGGATTTTTGATCCGAACCCTCCATCATGGATTATCTCCCCCTTTCGCACTCAGAATTTCCCATTTTTTCCTCGTAACTCGAAAAAACTTTTTCACCTTCATACCTACGCGCCTGATATTTGGTATGTAGCTTCGTTATCATGTGCAGATGCGCAAACGTGAATTTGGATTTTTGATCCGACCCTCCATCATGGATTATCTCCCCCTTTCGGACATCAGAATTTCCCATTTTTTTCCTCGTAACTCGAAAAAACTTTTTCACCTTCAATACCTACCGCGCCTGATATTTGGTATGTGCTTCGTTATCATGTGCAAGATGCGCAAAGTGAATTTGGATTTTTGATCCGACCCTCTCATGGATTATCTCCCCTTTCTTTCGGACTCAGAATTTCCCATTTTTTCCCTCGTAAACTCGAAAAACTTTTTCACCTTCATACCTACGCGCCTGATATTTGGTATGTAGCTTCGTTATCATGTGCAGTATGCGCAAAGATGAATTTGGATTTTTGATCCGACCCTCCATCATGGAATTATCTCCCCCCCTTTCGCACTCAGAATTTCCCATTTTTTTCCCTCGTCGTAACTCGAAAAACTTTTTCACCTTCATACCTACGCGCCTGATATTTGGTATGTAGCTTCGTTATCATGTGCAGATGCGCAAAGTGGAATTTGGATTTTTGATCCGACCTCCATCATGGATTATTCTTTCCCCCTTTCGCATCAGAATTTCCCATTTTTTCCTCGTAACTCGAAAAAACTTTTTCACCTTCATACCTACGCGCCTGATATTTATAGTAATGTACCTTCGTTATTGTGCAGATGCGCAAAGTGAATTCCCATTTTTGATCCGACCCTCCATCATCGATTACCTCCCCCTTTCCGACTCAGAATTTCCCATTTTTTCCTTTTTCCTTGTAACTCGAAAAACTTTTTCACCTTCATACCTACGCGCCTCATATTTGCTATGTAGCTTCGTTATCATGTGCACATGCGCAAAGTGAATTCGGATTTTTTATCCGACCCTCCATCATGGATTACTTCCCCCTTTCGGACTTAGCATTTGGGGAAAGTGGGTATATTGCGATGGCGCGCCATCGACTTTTTCTAGTTTGAACATATAATTGATTGATGCTGAACATCAATTTTAATTGTTAGATTCTAAGTATAAGTTAGATCGGAAGAGTTTTGAGTATGCGAGGCCATGTATTCGCCCATGTGTTTTCAAATTAATTCATGTAATACATTAACAATGGCGGATTCCTGATCTCGCATGAACTGTCTGACATGTGACACACATATTTCCGGTGTTGAGTGTCATATCTGTCAAAATACAAACAGAGGCAAACTTTATTTGTATACTTGTTTCCGATTATTATCAAAATACATGTAAAGTGTGCGAAGCCATGTACACTGACTATATTTATTTTCTGTAAATATTCTGTTCTGATTTTGGGATTAACCTGCTATCCATACATGTTTAATATGGGATTTGACCCTGTTAACCGACCTAAAATGACTTTAACTGATGATAAGCCATTAAACATCATTATATAAATAAATAATAAGTAATCTTGTGTAGCCAACCTGATTTCAGTACTTTCAGTACTTTCTTTATATGTCTCGATTGAGATAGCATATTATGTCACACAAATTTCTATGGGGGCAGCCATATTGTCGTGCTACGCCTAAATAGTGAGTACGATCAAGAAAATAATGCCCTGTGCCAACTTATCCTATGGCGTTTTGGTCTGCCTTGCTTGGTATATAAAACTCTATATTATTATATACTATTCTCTATAGTTTTCACAGTTGTGGACTCAGTGAATCAGTTAAATTTGGAAAATACGAATGAAGACATTTCATGCGTATGAATACAGCAGCTATTACTTTAGTTCTCACAGTTATGTAGCAGTGACCAGTTAGCCGCCAATTTCGTACAATTTTTTCTGGGAATTACAAACAGTAATTTATTCTAGAGAAAACGTGTGGATGGGAATGGGTTTGCACCAGCACAGTACATTTGCCTCTGGATGATGACTGAGAAAATATGCAACTTTTAGTCTCTAGTTTTAGTTCCGCAAGTGATCAGTTTTTGTGGAGATAACATTTCAGTACTTTCAGTACTTTGATTTTTGATAATTCTCAGTGAGTTGACACTGCGGCCGCCATTCTGTTGACGACACATAAAACAACGGTATTTTAGACTATGTTATGAGTTTTCGTGCCCTTTTAAATTTGACTGCGAAAGTTAGTATATAAATTTTCTTAATATAAATAAAATATATATATCGGGAGACCATGTCTCCTTCGGTTTATGATGATAAGAATCAGGCATGGTGTAAAAAAGTGCCCAGCGTTCGTCAATTTGCCTTACTAGAAACAGAGATAAACATTTCAATATTTCTTAAAATGTCTTCTGAGCATTGGGTGTAGTACTGAAGGAGAGGTGCACTCATTGACATGTTTCGGTGTATTTAAATTTGTTGCAACTAAAATGAAGAAGAATCCCCAAACTTTATTTCCACGGTCCATTATAACGTATTGATCTGCAAGATCGAAGCTAAACTGCAGCCTTATGTTCGGATGGAACATATTAATATTTTGCTAAAATAAAGTAAAAAGTTGACAAAATTTTCAGATTTATACATATGCAATATTATTCCCATGTACTCTGAAAATTTTGTCGTCTTTTGACGCCATTTACGGAAAATATTGTAAATTTTGTAAACCTATTTCATGAAATTATGGAGATGTCCGAAGGTACAAAATCACATGGCGTGTCTCTAGTCCAATACAATTAGACCTGTGGTTTTGTTATCTAATATTCAATCAGAAATAACAGATGGAAAATAATTGAATATATACCGTACTTTTTATGTTATTGTAAAATATTCAGTTCTGATTTTGGGATTTTCCCCCCATTTGAACAGGTAATACATAGGATTTAGTACTAAATCCATTGACCCGGCTTCAAATGTTGATAGGCCGTTAAACTCCAATAACCAAACAAATCGTATTAGTTTAGCTGCACGTTTTCCGCTTAATAGCCAACCGGTTGCACTATATCACTACACCATGCTCAATGGTAAAAATTTACATTTCGCGCACTAAAATATAGAAAAATAGTGCAGGGCATTGACGTTCATACTTCGCTATATTGTTATTAAGAGACAATTCCAAGGCTCCAGATAAGGAATTAGTAATTGAGTATTGTCTCTCCATCATTTCTGAAGCAATTGGGTATTTCAAATTTTTAAATGGGTAAAATAAAATCTCTACTGTTTACTCATCAACAGACAGCAATTATTGAATAATTTGCTTCAAAATGAAAACATATCTTGGCATTTCATTAGAATTGTCCTGTGACCCTGTGTTTCAGCTGACCGTGCTGTACTGACCACTGTGGCCCATGATGGATGACTATATTGAGGCAACTCAGGCCCTGGACTTCGGTGATGAGACAGACGATGAAGCTGACGGCGTTCAGTCTGTAAGTATGCTCATTATAGAGCAGTCTTATAAATGGGTTACCAAACTTGGAAAATCACCAGTAAGGCCTTTTTTTTTTAATGACTTGGATTACTGATATTTTTTTTTAATTTGGTGCGGGCGGGCGAAAAAAAATCGAGGAAACATTAGGGTAGGAGATTGGCAACAAATAAAATTCACGTTCTGCACAACATAGGAAATTTAGGACATACGTTATAACAATATGTACTTAAAATGTAGGAATGCATGCTAACATTGTGACATAAATATCAATTAAACAATGTGATAATGTCTACTTCTGGTATCTTTATACATATTCTGGTTAAGTACGACGTTCGTCTCACATCCATGGTGGGTGGTTGGTTGGGAGCAAGCGATGGGTAATTTAATGATCGGCTTTCATCCTTACCGGAATGCCGACATTACATGGCTTGGCCCTCCTGTACATTTTTCGGCCCCCTGCTACTTGAGAGCTAAATCCTGTTATGCCCCATTAAAAAAGTAATAAGATTAGAGCTAATCATATTACTTTTGGGGTGAGCTAAGTGAATTTGGTGTGCCACAATGTGATCTGAGCATACGCTGGTTGCCACTTTTAGTCAAGGGCTAATTAGCAACGATCGGAATGTATGAATGTGCAGGCTGATCAGGATTACACATTGTGAGGCTGCAATGATGTCTAATCGGGGCCTACGTTGGTTGCAACACCAAATACTATAAAGATCATACGGCAAGCTATGGCATATTGAAGAAACTACTGAACATTCTGCAACAACAGTAGATGCCAGTTTTCTCGTTGTACGGGTGATGATGCAGCTCAATTTGATTGATAATAACATTGTGATTTGGAGTTGAATTATTATTTGTATTGAAGTGTTGAACATATATTCAAAATGAATCAACAAGGACCCACAAACACACAGAGGTATCATTAAACAACAATTTTGCACTTTAATTTTACACCAAAAACGGCCAGCTCTACTGTAACGCTGCCTTTTTCGATGTGGAAGTGAAAAAGTAATCATGGTCGCGAAAACCCATGACACGGCTCGTGTTCCGAACTTCCGGTTTGATATGAGGTTACTAAAAAAAAATGCCATCAACTGCGCACAAGCCAAACGATGCATAGATACTATCAGTCCACCACTACAAACCTCTAGGGGCAACGGTCACAAAATTGACTACGGCTTGTCTACGGCTTCAGCCTTCAAGACAAAAAACACTTGAAGTCGCTGTGTAAAAAATGTGTATAATACGGTATTATAATCACGTTTTGCAATCGATGGTTATTGATTTATTTTTTATGTAAATTAACGTTTTCGTCTTATCGCGTGGACATGTCAAGAAACGAATATTTAGAGGAATAAATTCACATTCCTTCACGGGTGGAAAAGAACTTTAAAGTTTTTAATTATCGTTTCTACTCGTATAAACGAAGGAAAAAAAGTGAAATTGAATGGGTTTAACGTCCCAGCTAATGTCATATAGAGACGGGAACACAGTCTCATCTGACAGACCAGTGGGATGAATATACTATGAAAGTATATTTTTGATGCATAGGGCGATGTTTGAACCCACAACCTCCAGATTGGAAGTCAGATGTTCTACCCCTAGGCCACAACCCATCCCTTATAAATGAAGGAAAGAAATGCCCCTATTAATGAGCGACCATACATACTTAGAATAACAGCTGATGTAACGGCGGTAAACTGAAATGGTGTACGTGACAATTGACATTTACGTTCCAACAAGATTTTCACGGTGTGTAATCGATCGTATTTCTTCTCCACCCGACTCGAGAAACACAAATTAAATCATTTATTTCTGAATATGTCAATCGTTTGCCCGGTCCAGCAGTTTCCCCATTGAATGACTGGGCTAGGTTAGAAATTTCATTCCATGTCACATCGCCGGTTTTCGCTGATAATACTGTCGACAATTAAAAATACGCACAGACACCCGGACGTCATTGTGATCACTATATATATGTATCGCATTCCGCAAGCGGGCTCGACAATAATGCTATTATTCGTACAAAATATAAATGGAGACTATTCTCATGTATCTTAGGAGACTATTCTCATGTGCTGTCAAAACATGTGTTATTATTAAGGAAGCAATCAAATGTGACAAAAATCATCAATACATGTATGTTTTGTTTTTTTACAAAACATTACAATCATCAAAGGAGACGATTCTCGGGTGTTTCCAAACCTATTGTATTAAGAAATGAACAAATGTGAAAATTTGAATACATTGGTATTTCTTTACAAAACCATATTTGGACAAAATAGGAGAATCGTCTTTGGAGATGATTCTCATGTGCTGCCAAATATTGCTTTATCAAGAGATCAAACACATATGAAAATGCACTATGTCAAGCTATTAATGGTAAATATCAATTTATTGGCGATGCGATGACGTGAGCGACTGACTACATAGCGTGGTTGAGATACGTTTGTTCCAGCCGAATTCTACAGTCACACTTTGCACGTGAAACTGGATTACCAACAGATGATTGTAAACACCATCAGGTGTGCACCTAGACCGAAAGTGATATGTCGCAAGTGTGCTAGTTGTGGGGGGTGGGGTATGGGGGGTGTACGGCGGCATATGTATTATTTATGTATCCACGCTGTATGTGCGGTGGACGACTCTCGGGCACAGCTTGTTCCGACGATAGTGAGGCCCATTGCATGTCAAGGGCAGCGACATTGTCTGGGGTTCAAGTTGGGAGGGGCGAACCGACAATTGATTTTAGATATAATTTTTAACTGTATCACATCGTAGGCATTGACACACCCAATGTTTTACCCTCCACTACGGTGTTCCATTTAGGCCATCGTAATATCGCTATCGAGTACATATCACGATATTACATGTACAATACTACTATATGGCGATAGATTATTAAAAACTGTGTAACTCAGAATTTGCTACTCGATCACACGGTGGAACGAATCGCACTGATACGTTGATACCAATTCCACTGCATGACAGTGGGGCAAGCGTGTATAACAACATACGTCTCATTTGGCAATGCGCCGCTCTCCATTGGGCTGATGTGGAATAACTAGCATGGATATGGATGCGCTAGCGCGTCTTTGATTCTCGATCTCGCATGACTGTTGGAACTATGGTCTACACACACACATGCGCAATTTCAACATGCATGCTTTTGACACATGTATGAGCAAAACAAACCCGAATTTTCAGACAGAATAGAGTTGGAGCCAAACTTATTTTCAATAGCGAAAGGCGAGATCGCGAAAACGCGAGACAATTCTCATGTTTTGTTGTTGAGAAATATATAACAACCCCCCCCCCCCCCCCCCCCCCCCCCCCCCCCCCCCCCCCCCCCCCACCCCCCCCAACCCCCCCCCCCCCCCCCCCCCCGCTACTTATGGACCTGCCCTAACCTGTCGACTATCTGCTGATGAACATTGAACATGTCGCTGTTGTGTATTATTTTGAGTTGGCTGATCATATAATCAACGAATAATAACGGGACCGATACGATTTCTAAAGCATGACTATCTATTAATGAAACTTAAATAAAGATAAGTGCTGTAGGCAGGAGCGAGCGAGGTTGATCCGTATCAATAAACGCTTTAATTAATAAAATGCGAGCACTAACTTCATACCGATCACGTAAGACGAAACGTCGCGGACCCGGAGACGAAAATATGGCGATGTCGATGCTTTTTCTTCAGATTTAGTGGTCGGCGGTGGATCGGCGCGAACGCGAGACGAAAAATTGACAAGGTCAATATTTTTTTATTTCCTTTTACGGACTTTGTGGTCGGCGGCGGAAATTAAAATAAAAATAAAATTGAGATGCCAATTTTAATTTTTTTCTAAATCGGCAAAATTAGGTGTGGCGGATCAGTAAACCAAGTAATTAAAAAAAAAAGGCCTAACTTTGCTTAGTACAACATCAGGGGCGTCATTAGCGGTTGATTTGTTGGTTTGGTAACGTGTTGCTTAATTTAAAACTAAACATGACATTAAGCCAACAAAATTCACCAATTATAATGTCAATTATGACCCTAAAACATTCTAAGGGAAGTTACTAATGATTTTCCAAGTTTGGTAACCTATTTGTATGACTGGGGACCGTTTCACTAAACTTTGCACAACTAAAATGTTCATAAGTGCAAAATAATGATAGTCTGTAAATGTCACATTAACAATGTTTTCTTGGAAACAATTATTGGATTTGCATATGCAGCCTATGCTCAATAAATGTAAATCCATCAATTGAAATTTACACACGATCCTACATTTGCTCTTACGAACATTTTAGTCGTACAAAGTTTAGTGAAATGGGCCCATGTTGTGTAGCAGCACACAATATTTTGTTGTGGCGTCCATTATGAGTGGTATATGGAGTGTACACCAGTTAACAAAGCATTTTATTATGCCACCTACATGTATGCAATAGCAAGGGGGGCATAATGCATTTGCTCTTGAGGTACCGTCCGTACATCCGACCGTCTGTGTACATTTACGTATAAAAGTTTCTAAGAGTTTTTTCAACATGTAATATCTTCCATATTACGTGAAGGATTGCTTAAATACTTGGACACATGAATCATCTGACCATTTGTCACACACTCGCACCACCATTAACATGACCTTGACCTTTGTCACCTTCGAAATATCGCTGAAACACTTGGCCATTGTCACGCCTGCTTTAGCAGAAGGTTTCATCATCGTATAACATTCATATTACTTGATGGATTGTTTCAATATTTGTACACTTGGTACATGTAAGCATTTGGAACACACTCATGTTGCCATTAACATGACCTTGACCTTTTTGACTTTCACATGGTTGTGGAAACACTTAGCCATTTTCAATAGTATTCATGCCCTCCTGTACACTTCTGCATTTTCAGGCTGGATTCTTGAAAGTTAGTTGCCAGAAAGGATTTCCGGAGAAGATTTTCCCATTGTATGAAGGTAGGATTTACTTTGTAAATTGGTAATTTTGTACAAAATAAAGTATGCACATATGATATGAGATGGTATGAAACCAGCTGAGACAGCTTGTTTCTCAGCTGGATATACAAGCTATACACTGTTTGCTAACATTACAATAGAGAATACCAGGCTAGTGTCTTTTGATCAGGGCTCCAGATAAGGAATTAGTAATTGAGTATTTTCACTCCCATCATTTCTGAAACAATTGGGTATTTGATTGGGTTACATTTTAATTGGGTATAATGAAATCACTACTGTTTACACATAAACAGAAAGCAATTATTGAATAGGTTGCTTCAAAATGAAAACGTGTCTTGGTATTTCATTCTAATGAAATACCAAGATGTGTTTTCATGGAAAATAAGAAAAATATGCTATATTTTTGGTTTGTTCATTGTTTTCTGCAGCATGATAAAGGTACCACACAATTTGTATTGCTTTTTGATATTCGCCACTTCATATTTCAATTGGGTTTTTGGCAATTTTAATTGGGTATTTAAGCAAATACGCAGCTTATCTGGAGCTCTGTTTTGATATCAAGTTTTTCAGGTTAGGCTAGGAAACGCGTAACCATTTCTGAGCCCAGCCTATATGGCATAATTCCATTACCGAGTGAACTATGTTGTAGCAATGTACCTTATTGCGGCGGGTGCGGTTTCGACTGCCCTTGTCGTAGATGAGGTGCGAGTCCCCGTGTATCTCGATACAGGTGTGTTCCCGCGACAGCGCCTGCAACATGTCAACATCACGGTCTGTCATTGTGCAACTTTCTGTGCATGTACTCATATCGAGCATAACATAGGAAGTCTACATTTTACGAGGCGAGTCTGATAAACTTGATATCAAAAGACACTAGCCTGGTATTCTATTTATCAGGTAACGTTTTATACTCGAAAATGACCACAGATGACGTCATTATCTATTGACAGAATGCGGATTTGTTTGTGTTGGGTCATTACACTGACGTCATTCGGTAACGTCAAGTACTTCGTAGTAACCCGGATATTTGTATCAGGTCAATGCCTGATACAACAATATGTTATAAGTCGGTATGTATTTGGTCAATACAGAGCACGTTACCTGATAAAGTGTTGAAAGGGTTGATTCATGTTTTGTAAATGGTGTTTTACTGGCTGAATTGAGAACAGTGCAGGCCCTGATCATTCAGCAAGTATGTGCAGGCCAATATGTGCCTGCACTTGCCGCAAGTGACATAAGCCCAATTTCCCAAATCACAAGCCATGTGATTTTGTACCTTTTAAAGAAGATGTGCATTATCTTATGATAAATAGTTACAAACTTTACTATATTTTTCGTAAATGACTCCTTTACGGAAAATAGCACCGTTTCTGTAAATATTTTTCATGAAAAATCGCAAATCTTCTTGGGTACAAAAGTCACACGATTAGTCTCATATAAGACCTTGGATATCCTATCAGTGAAGGATATAGCGTTAGTTCATGTAAGTACGTACGTGGGTGCTAACAAACGAATAACCTCATCTATAAACATCATAATCTTCTGGCTCCCTGTATTTTCCGTTTGTATACAACAGGTGACAATGTGATCGGTCGTCATGACAGCTGCAGTATCAGCATCCCATTGAAGGTAAGACGGGCAGTTGTAATCCACAGGTTGAAGTAACGGACCGAGGTCTATAAATACATTAAATACACAGGTTGAAGTAACGGACCGAGGTCTATAAATACATTAAATACACAGGTTGAAGTAACGGACCGAGGTCTATAAATACATTAAATACACAGGTTGAAGTAACGGACCGAGGTCTATAAATACATTAAATACACAGGTTGAAGTAACGGACCGAGGTCTATAAATACATTAAATATGCCTAAAAGCATCAATAAATGGAAAAAAAAGAGCTAAAAATTTGTTTTTACTATGGAGTCTATATGGAAGGAGTAAACAATTTTTTTAGATTTTTTCTTTCTTTAATTATTGATGCTTTTTGGCATAATTAATGTATTTATAGACATCGGTTCATTACTTCAACCTGTGTTGTAATCCAGGGGCCCATTTCACTAAACTTTGTACAATAAATTTGTTACAAAGATTTTTGCAAATTTGATTCTCACGGTTACATCATTCTCTAATACTACCACTTGTGCCCATCATATAAATTTGATCACATCCATTAATATTTGGCAACATCGGCTGTCCAATTAAATGTTATCATAGATTTCAATTTTACCGTTACAAACTTCTTAGTCGTACACAGCTTAGTGAAACGGGCACTGAATTGGATGTTATGTGCCTGCACATCGAGTACACACTGACCAATAAGAAAGTGATGTATCAGCCATTGACACTGATACAATGTATCACGATCAATCCATATTCAAAAAAACTACTTTCACTGACGTTTCATTGGTCCAATGGCATTATGAGATGTACCAAATGATGAGAACTATATTAACCCTTTAAACACGAAAGCCTGCTATAGCAGGGTTTGTAGGCAGTGCAGATGCAGGATCTGCACTTTTTGCAAGTAATTTTCATATTTTTTTTAGAACAAAAACACCCCCTTTTCATAAATGGACTAATCTGAAAATCAATTTATGATGATCGGATTGGTCGGAAAATTAGCATACATGTATCACATTCCATTCCAGTTACTTACGATTGAAATGGTTAAACTGACATATTTCATCAAATAAAATGTTACCTGATAACTAGAATGCCAGGCTGATGTCTTTTGATATCAAGTTTATCAGACTCGCCTCGTAAACTGTAGACTTCCTATGGTATGCTCGATATGAGTACATGCACAGAAAGTTGCACAATGACAGACCGTGATGTTGACATGTTGCAGGCGCTGTCGCGGGAACACGCCTGTATTGAGATACACGGGGACTCGCTCCTCATCTACGACAAGGGCAGTCGAAACCGCACCCGCCGCAATAAGGTACATTGCTACAACAGAGTTCACTCGGTAATGGAATTATGCCATATTAGCCCCCACATCTGTGCAGGTGAAATATGGGATTTGCCCACATTATCCTGGCATACAATGTGGCTGTGACTGGAGAAATGGTCTTATGGGCTTTGCGATCAGTGTAGATCCAGATCAGCCTGTGCATCCGCACAGTCTGATCAGGATCTGCACTGTTCGCCATTCCATCAATTAAATATCTGTCATGCTTCTAACAAGCAATATAGATCATTATCAGGCTACAGGAGTGTGCTATTTGATCAGGAGTTACCAGGGGCCCGTTTCACTAAACTTCTTACGACTAAAATGTTCGTAAGTGCAAATTTAAGATCGTCTGTACTTTTCAATTTATGGATTTACATTTATTGAGCATAGGCTGCATATGCAGCCTATGCTCAATAAATGTAAATCCAATAATTATTGACAAGAAAACAATGTTAATATGAAATTTACAGACTATCATAATTTTGCACTTACAAACATTTTAGTCTTACAAAGTTTAGTGAAATGGCCGGCCCCCTGGTCACAAATCCCATAAGTCCCAGTTCTCCAGTCACAGACCGAAATGACCTTAGGAGTTGACAGGCAATTAAACACCATTCAATAAATATACCATATGCATTACTAATTTGAATGTGTGATTAAACTAAAGTGATATAAAGTATTGTTGATCATAATCGCCATCCATGTTTACTTACATATCCCACCCATGTGTCAGGAGTTAACAATGGTACAGTGGGTGGCAGCTTGAGTGCATGATAAGGGTAATTTAGCGATGGTGTTCATCCTTGTCAGAATCCTGATATTCCTGGTTTGGCCCTCAGGTGCATTTTTTGCTTGTATGAGAGAGTTGAATCTTGTCGTACCCGTTATATGAGTAATACAATTAGCGCTAATGTTATGACTTTTAGAATTAGTCCCTATGCTGAATGTCCAGGAGATTTTTTACAATACAGTTTTTATAAAAATATATTATATTATGTATTATGTATATATCTTGTACTGACGGCGGGCGGGCACTGCTTGTCCACGCAATAACTTGAGTTCTACTTGACTGATTGTAACTAAATTTGGTATGCATGCAAGACGAAGAAGCCTATTGATTTTGAAAAATTTGAGATGACATCTCCCCTTGGCAGCCATTTTTAATTTTCGCACTCTGTATCCTTGTCCATGCTATAACTAAGTTCTACTTCACCGATCGTAAACCAAATTCGGTATACATGTTTATCACGGCAAGACAAAGAACCTTTGCTGTTGATAGACCGTGAAATGCCGTTAAGCAAACACTCGTGAAAGTGCCAGTAGGTAGCATATGATAACCTGTATGTGTGGTATGTAACCAAGCCGTGTCTGTGTCTAATGTATGTACCTGGGTGTGTATTGCAGCATTTCCTGCAGGCGAACGTGAGATACGAGTTGAAGGACAGAGACGTGCTCGTGTTCGGCGATGTCGAATGTCAATTCCAGCTCCAGAATAAGGTCAGTTCTTGTAGGTGAGATTCTCCATTGTGGCTGTGACTGGAGAAATGGGACTTATGGGTTTTGCGACCAGTGTAGATCCGCACAGTCTGATAAGGATCTGCACTGTTCACCATTCCTTGAAACAAACGTCATGGTTCTAACAAGGAATATAGCTTGTTACCAGGCTACAGGAGTGCTATTTGATCTGGAGCTACACTGGTCACAAATCTCATAAGCGCCATTTCTCCAGTCACAGCCACAAATCTAGGACAGAGTTTATATATCATTCTGAACATGTACTCTATTCTCGTGCTCAAAATCAGGAAGTTTAAATGGCCGAAGTTTAGCTGTGCTTACTGAAAATTCTGTGTTTACTCCCATAACTTTCTGTTTTGTTTAGACCCGGCTGTTAACAGGCCGTTAAACACTATTAAACGAGGAAATAAACTGTTTTGTTTAACCCATACAGTGCTGAATTAAAATTTGTCGTCTGCTGTCTATTTTTTATTTTCCATTTTTCTTATAAAAAACCTGCTTTGACAGCACTTTAGAATCATTTCCATTGGAAATGATTCTAAAATGCTGCTAAACCATGTTTTTAATTAGAGAAAATACAAAATAATAAACAACAGCAGACGACAATTTTCGGTTCCCGCCTTCTAAGTGTTAAAGAAGGGTGCAGAAATCCAAGTGATTAATAGGCATATTATCTCTGACATGAGCATGATTATTTGTGAAACCTATTTCTTACTTTTCAGAAGCCTGATGATGATGAAACTGGGTCTGAGACTGGTTCCGAGTCCTGTTTCCAGACTGCTCCGTATGACGAGACGCTTGATGTTACTGGAGCTGGGAATCAGTCCAGTAAATCCAAGCTCCCTTTGGACACAGATGAGGAGGAGGGGGATGAGTGTGCGAGCGACGCCAGTAGTGATATACTGGAGCCCACACAGGTGATCACAAATAGATGTATATGCTTGGATTTAACAATGGCACTGGCTTGATGACCTTGCATGTCGTCTCCCAAGAAGGGGAGAATGGAAGGAGGTGGATACAGAGGAAGCCGGCCCCAGGGGGCCTAGCTCTTATTAGAATAGTCTCCTCTGGTTCTGTAACGTACCCAGACTCTCCTTCAAATCTGATACATGGTACCGCCTTTTACAGTCCCCATCCGAAAGGACTAGTAGAGCAGAAGATACAAAGTATCTCAGAAATACTAACGCCCTGGCCGAGAGTCGAACCCTGGTCGCCAGGGCGTGGCAGTCCGACAGTGTTACCCCTCGCACACAGTCTGCTCTCTCGCTGTGGACCAGGCTCATAAATACGGTAGATTGCCAAAATAAATAAATAGGTTACTGAACCAGTAAAATCATGAGCAGCTTTACTTTAAAGAACTACTTCTGAGGTTGCTGTTAAAATTCGGGGAGTTTATATGACATTTCTTTGCTTAGTCTAAGCTAAGCAATGTCATTTCAATGCAACAAACTCCCCCAATTCTAAAGTCCGGGATGCCCCATAAGTTTTTTATCATTTTCCAAATTCGTGTGATGACGAAATACACATTTTGATGTCGGTCTCTGTGTTTGTAATTGTAAACTATCATGACAGAAGTGTTCACCAAAATTGTTTTGGGGGTATTTATTGTCGCCACCCTTTCTGTCGTGTTGTTTGGCCGTCTGCACATGTCTATCTGAGATTTGTGTTAAAATTTTTCGGCTACCTAACCGTAAGTCAGGTTGGCTTGAAGAAAATTGTATGCTTACTTGTCATCGTCCATAGTTTCATTCTATAAAACACGCTTGTGGCCAATATGCTCAAGGTCAAGGTCAAATAACCGTAATGACCGTAAATAAGATTGGCTTGAAACTTGTCATCCATATTTTCATTAACCCTTAGACCCCTACACACAACAATTGTCATCTGCTGTTGCTTTCATATCTTTCCATATTTCTCAATAAAAACATGACTTAACGGCACTACAGAATCATTTCCGATGGAAAGCATGTTGTAAATTATTCTAAAGTGCTGTCAAAGTGTTGAAAAAACGGGACGTATTATGTATTCATCTTGTACGGGCGGGAGGCGGGCGGGCGGGTGGCTGGTGGGCGGTCACAGCTTGTCCATGCAATAACTAGAGTTCTACTTGACGGAATGTAACCAAATTCGGTATACATGTTTATCACGGCAAGACGAAGAAGCCTATTGATTTTGAAAAATTTCCGATGAGTTATCTCCCCTTGGCGTACATGTTTATCACATCAAGATGAGTTATCTCCCCTTGTTGACTGGCCTTGCCTCGACGGGCGTATATTGTGACCTTCGGCACTCTTGTGGATGATAAAAATAGAAAATAAACAGCTGACAACAAAAAATTAAGATAGCGATGTAAGGGTTAATATATAGCCCAGCCATCGTCAAGGTTAAAATTTTGCATTAAAGCTGACGGGTACATCCGCCATCAGTGTTCCTGATTTGTTGTTACATTGGTGCAAGCTCTCCCAACATGTTAAAGATTTGCTTTCTATCACTTTATACAAACCATATGAGGCATTTACATGCCAAGTTGAAACTGATTCTACACATGTTTGTTCCAGCCATTTGCGGCCAATTCACAGTTGGCAAAAATGTCGAGCACCGCCAGTACAGATAGTTGGAACAGAAGTAAGTTGGAGTCGGTGTGCTGTCGTGATGGGATGATGCGATGGCATTTAACCCTTTTACCCCTAAGTCACATGTTAATTTTCCGACCAATGTAATCTAACAAGCTAGCTCATCTGGGGCCCGTTTCACTAAACTTTGTACAACTAAAATGTTCGTAAGTGCAAATTTAGGATCGTCTGGAAATTTCGATTGATGGATTTACATTTATTGAGCATAGGCTGCATATGCAGCCTATGCTCAATAAATGTAAATCCAATAATTGTTCACAAGAAAACATTGTTAATGTGAAATTTACAGAATATCATAATTTTGCACTTACGAACATTTTAGTCGTACAAAGTTTAGTGAAACGCCCCCCTGGACCCTGCACACTGTTTGCCAACACCACTATAGAGGCCTGTACTGTTGAAAGGGCTACAGTGCATTCTCCGTTTTTGTTCCACCGTAGACAACACTTGCAAACTCAACGCGAACGCAACGGTTTGCTGTAGCGTTGTATACGTTGTTTAAACGTATAATACGGTTCGTACACGTGTAATACACATTGTCAAACCGTTTAGTTTAAAAGCGTTGTATACGTTGTTTAAACGTATAATACGGTTCGTACACGTGTAATACACATTGTCAAACCGTTTAGTTTTACAGCGTGTAATACGTTTTAGCTTCAAGGCGTATAACACGCTTTGACGTATACATATGTAGCGAGGTGAAAGAGTTGAAACGTGTACAACGCTTTACCTGGAAGCGTGTAGCTATATTAAAGCGTTGAAATGTGTACAACGGTTACACGTTTTAACGCGAATACCTGTTCGGTACGATCGCTTCGAGGCGTCCTTGTTTCGTCTCTTTTAAAATATCGCGAATACATACCCTCAGATCGAGTTCAAAGTACATCGGCGGTGTGATTTAGCACTTCAATTGACCCCTAATCCCTGATGCCTAATGAGTCACGCTTTTAACACGACAGATGTACCTTGTCGTTTATCAAAATGTTTGCGAATTGTAGATCACGTGAGCCGGCTCATCAGGATCTGCGGCATTCCTATGTACATTTTGTATACACAAAAATGACCCATAATACAGCGTAATGTAACAGTTCCTAACTTAATATGGAATAGCCCGGGCCGATAGTCCGTGTCAGTTACTTGGGGTTAAATATTACGAACACAGATGAACACAGTGCATGGTTTCTTTATTTTATTTTAACATCATCAGAAATGGCGAGTCTAGGAACTCTCGTATCTTTACGCTGAACCGCCAGTCTATTTCAGTCACTAATCCTCTATAAACCTGTCCCACGCGTGTTAAGATTAATCGATATTTGGAGAAACTGAATACACAGCGAGCTGCACACTGGTTTAACACGGATATGGCCCGCGGATATGTGTCATAAATTACTTGGTGGTCAAAACCGGTAAATTTACAAGGTTTATAGCGAAATAGCAGCCGACTGGCAATTTTTCTCGGACCGATTTTTAAGACTAGTTTTCAAATCTCAATCGGTCTGAGAGTTAAAAAATCGGTCCAGAACCAGAAAACTGAAACTTTTAGAAGCCCTGCAGTGAGTCTAGCATATATGGCCCAAAATCCGCACCTTTGGGTTAGGGTTACTATATAGTGGTTACAAATGGACATCTATGTGCACAGGTGCGGATTTTGGGACCTATCTAAAGTATATATACACACACGCAGAACGATCTGAGCATGCGCATTCTACGCGATACACGGTTGGCATACCAAAACGTGTAATGCGTTAAAACCCGTGGAAACGTGTTATACGTATAACACGGTTTCATCTGTACGGTGCTGTGTACATGTAGAAGCTTGTAACCGTTCGTCAAAGAAAGCGTTAACTCGTTTAAACGGTTTACCTTAGCGTTGTATACGTTTACAATCGTTGTATACGTTTACAACCGTTGTACACGGATTACACGCTTTTGAAACTCAATGCGTTGTTTACAACCGTTGTATACTTTTACAACCGTTGTACACGGATTACACGCTTTAGAAACTCAATGCGTTGAACACGGTTTGTTCGACTTTCGCGCATGCGCAATAGTGGGGAAACGCAACGCATGGCCGAAAACATATTACACGTAGACGACGCACGGTTTGAAACGCAACTAACAGAAACTCCACGGATACGCAACGCACAACACTTTGTACACGTATAAACCGGAACATTTTGACAGAAACAACTGTAATAGGGTAACACTTTAGTAGGCTCAGACCAAATTTGAACTCTGTGTCTGAAACACTTACGTAGCCATTGCTATTCACTTTCTATAACGCCCATATGTATGTTGGGTTCTGTCTGTACGTAGGTCAATAATTAAGGAATAAAACCATGGGCTGTTGCGTTTACTTGGGTAACACTACATTTGGTCTGTTTAAAATGTGTCTCCTTGCAAACTTTAAACAGACCAAATGTATTGTACACCCCAGTAAACACTACATCCCATGATTTTATTACTTCTATTTACACTCAATTTGCTGATAGTTAACCAAATATGGTGTTAAAATTAAGATTAATCTTGTTTTACGTCATTTTGTCGCAATTCCTGGAACATCGACGTGGTCGTCAATAGCATGCAGTTATTGACAACCTCGTGGAAATTATTGACGTCAAACGAAAGTTAACCAATCAACATCATCACGCAACGTCACTTGTGTCTAATGTATTGTATAGGGAGGTAAACTCAATACGTCAAATGGGCATTTACATTATGTATTTATGAAAGATCTAAATATTTACATATACAAACTTTGTCAGACTTTCTTCATCATGCTGTATCTTCAATAGATTACATTAATATTCTCACGCTTGACACAGATCAGTCTGTACAGTTATGCCATGGTAAGTTCTTTCTCTGTTAAACTCTGAGAGTGGTTCTGTGAAAAAACAAACTATGTATGCTATTTAATGGCTATTTACTGGTGAAGTAATATGGAAACTGTTTGGGAACTTGGTGTGTTTTATATCCATTCATGAATTTACACAAGTTTATTTAATAGAGTTTTTTCTTCTTATTTGTTTCTAATGTTTGCTGGCGGAAATTTAAATTTATTCTAAAAACTTCCTCAACCCTTTGCAGACTGTTTGTTTTTACACTGGATACGAAGGTAGGTTTGGTCAACTGGGTGGATGCTTAACATAGAAAAGGTATGGTATGGCCTTACTTCAAAATATTGGTACAGGTGCTTTCTACCAGCCACAACTTCATTTTTGTACCGAAAAACTTGTTTCCTTTGATGGGGTTGACCTTGCTCTCTATGTTTCAGGCCACAATGTGACAGTCAAGGAAACCCCTGCTCCATCCAAGACAAAACGTAAGCATGATAGTCATTACTATGTGCCATGCCATTGCAAACAAGTATGCTGAAAATTATTTTCAGTTAATCTCATTTTTTCGTGTGTTATCACTTACACCGCTATCTTAATTATTTGTCGTCTGCTGTTTATTTTCTATTTCCCATTTTTATCATCAAAAACATGCTTTGACAGCACTGTAGAATAATTTACAACATGCTTTGACAGCACTTCAGAATCATTTCCATTGGAAATGATTCTGAAGTGCTGTCAAACCATGTTTTTATTGCGAAATAATGCAAGATATAAAAGCAACAGCAGACGACAATTGTTGTGTGTAGCAGTCTAAGGGTTAATAAATGGCGTGCACAGATATTTGAATCAACCCATGATTCTTGACGTATGTGATGATCACAATTGTCAGCGAATGCAGTGACGTCATAAAATAAGAGGTCATTGATGAAGTGTCAATATCGGTGTGCTAAATTTAGTTCAGATATATGCGCTGTATAAGGCTAAAAAAACAAAATGTCTTGTTTCCGGAAACCCGACCGACCGCAGTGAAATAGTGCCGACCGTAAATTTTTTTCTTACAAAATTCGCGGATTCCGGTATATTTTGTTCCATGAAATTCGTCGTGTTTTATAAACTGTACCATCATTCGGATTAATCGGTTTTTATCGTTACGGTAGCGCCGAAAAAGTCAGCGGCTGAAGTTTAGACATACAAAAACAACAACAACAACAGGCCGAAATGGCCGATTTTCGCGTCGTCGCGACAAAATTCGAGTATCTACAACATTAAACAGAATTAGAACCATCTGTCACAAAAACATGATGTATACAGGCATGGAGGGACATACATATTAAAAAAAAAAAAAAAAAAACCTGACCGACCGACCCAGAATATTTTGGGAGCCGTTACCGGAAACACAACTCTTTTTTTTTTGGCCTAATGTGTGTGTGACTGGAGAAATTAGGCTTGTGGGATTTGTGACCTGTGTAGCTCTTGATCAGATAGCACACTCATGTAGCCATATTATGATCTATATTTATAACCCCCCCGTTGTGGGGGGATATACTGGAGTCGGGTTTTCCGTCTGTGCGTCCGTCTGTCTGTCACTAAACCTTAACGCTCGGGTTTACTGGCTTATAATTTCTGTTTTCTTGCTTGGATCTTCTTCATATTTCACACATGCAGTGCTCTAATGGTGCTCTACCGCCCTGTGACAAATCCACGTTCGTGCCGATCGCCTAAGCCCAGGGTCAAGGTCACATACTTGGTGCATTCAAAACCTTTACGCTCGGGTAAATGGCTTATAATTTCCATTTCCTTACACTCATCTGCTTGATATTTCACACAGCATTGCTTTAATGGTCCTCTACCACCCTGTGACAAATTCTCAATCGTCCCGCCCTCGCTAAGCCCAGGGTCAAGGTCACATACTTGGGCCCACACGGGAGCTATTCCGTAAGCCTCGCTTACAAGTGCTTCATTAATGGAATGGCGAACAGTGCAGATCCTGATCAGACTGTGCGGATGCACAGGCTGATCTGGATCTACACTTGTCACAAAACCCATAAAACCCATTTCTCCAGTCACAGCCACATATGAACTTAACTGTTCGTTTTCACTATTTTCCCTCGTACAAGTACACAGATAGATCAGGAGCTACACTTAACCAGTCAGAAACGAAATGAGGACAGTTCATGACCTTCAATGTTGACCTTGCTGCATGCATTGGTGTCGGGGGGGGTTCGCACAGACCTTGAAAACTTCTTGAACTTGGTTTGGGTCCTTGAAAACTCCTGGAATTTGGTCCTGGTTGGTTTTGTCCTTAAAAGTCATTAAATCCTGGGAAAAACTCCTTAAATTTGCATAGCGTGTGCTTGAACCCATGCAAGTTTTGAATTGTCGTAAAAATTTGATTTTTAGCCAGGTTTTTTGAAAACAAATCCAGGCTATTCGATTGGCGAAAGGCGGGCGGGCAGGGCGGCGGACGGCGTCAGCAATCAATGTTTAGTTTTCGTGTTTGAGTCCATTTCTTTGTTACTGTACCACCTAGGACCACCAAACTTTCACAGCTTCATAATCACGGGGTGCCCACCACATATCACTATCCAACATGTTACTTTTTTTTTTTAACTTGACCATTTTTTCCGCGCAGTCGACTTAGCAATTTTCAATGTTAAGTTTTCGCGTTTACAATGTTAAGTTTTCGTGTTTAAGTCCATTTCTTTGGTACTGTACCACCTAGGACCACCAAACTTTCACAGCTTCATAATCAAGGGGTGCCCACCACATATCACTATCCAACATGTTACTTTTTTTTTAACTTGACCCATTTTTTCCGCGCAGTCGACTTAGCAATTTTCAATGTTAAGTTTTCGCGTTTAAAATGTTACGTTTTCGTGTTTAAGTCCATTTCTTTGGTACTGTACCACCTAGGACCACAACACTTTCACAGCTTCATAACCAAGGGGTGCCTACCACATACAACTATCCAACATGTGACCATTTTTTTACCTTCACCTATTATTTCTACGTAATTGACTTAGCCATTTTCAACGTTAACTTTTTAACGTACGTCTGGTTAAATTTGTTGGTTAAAACTTTTTCGTTATACTATATCTCTGCAACTGCTTCGCCCATTACCTTGAAACTTCACATTGGTGTTTATCATCATCCATATTTTCATTCTAACCCCCAACCGTGCGGCCCCTGTGCCCAATGTCAAGGTCAAATTACTTTGAATTTTTTTGTTAAAGTTTTTTCGTGTACTATATCTCTGCAACTGCTTCACCCATTACCTTGATACTTCACATGGGTGTTTATCATCATTGTCGCACCGGCTTGCGGAAAGCGCGATATCGTCGGCATTTTGGCATACGTCCGTCCGTCCGTACGTCCGTGTGTCCGGTTAAAGTTTTTTTGTTAAACTTTTTCCATTTTTCCATCCTACTATATCTATTTTTTTAGTGTCCATGTCTTGCCCCAAGGCGCAACATGCAGGTCACGGCCATCTAGTCTACAAAAAGTGGGTATAATTATGTTATCCAAGTGTCTATGCTTGGAAAAAACCTGGCCTTCGTGGCTTTGCCTCGTTTCTTGTTTATTCTGAAACACTCCTTGAAAATATACAAAAAGGTCCTTGAAAAGTCCTTGAATTGTGTTCTCATAAGTCTGTATGAACCATGCGTGTTATCAGCTTGTGTTGACTTGACTACTGCAGGTTTCACTGTCCGGTTAAAGTTTTTTTGTTAAACTTTTTCCATCTACTATATCTATTTTTTTAGTGTCCATGTCTTGCCCCAAGGCGCAACATGCAGGTCACGGCCATCTAGTCTACAAAAAGTGGGTATAATTATGTTATCCAAGTGTCTATGCTTGGAAAAAACCTGGCCTTCGTGGCTTTGCCTCGTTTCTTGTTTATTCTGAAACACTCCTTGAAAATATACAAAAAGGTCCTTGAAAAGTCCTTGAATTGTGTTCTCATAAGTCTGTATGAACCATGCGTGTTATCAGCTTGTGTTGACTTGACTACTGCAGGTTTCACTGACAATCTCGTGCTGCCGGAGTCTGATCCTGACACGGAAGACGAGGCAGACGGCCGACCACCTGTTTCCATGGCAACACTCGCAGTCGGTATGTTGTTTTCCCAAACCTGCCATCCGTCCAGCGGAGTACTCCTACATATGTGGCTGTGACTGGAGAAATTGGGCTTATGGGATTTGTGACCCGTGCAACTCTTTATCAAATAGCACACACACTCATGTAGCCTGATAACGATCTATAATACTTGTTAGAAGCATGACAGGTGTTTCATTGATGGAATGGCGAACCGTGCAGATCCTGATCAGACTGTGTGGATGCTAAATTATATTGTTTATGTCTTAACACAATATCTGACTGAGGTTACATATGGTGATCAGGAGCTACACTTGCCACAATTGTCCTAAGGACGTTCATTACAGCTGGCTGAGTATGGTTTCCCCATACGTGGCTGACGGGAGAAATCGGGCGTATGGGATTTGTGACCCTGTCAGATCAAATATCACACTCCTGTAGCCTGATAACGATTGCTTGTTACAAGCATGACAGGTGTTTCATTGATGGAATGGTGAACAGCGCAGATCCTGATCATACTGTGTGGACGCACAGGCTGATCTGGATCTACGCTGGTCACAAAGCCCATAAGCCTCATTTCTCCAGTCACAGCCACATGAAGTTTGTATTCACAGATAGCCAGGACGTGGCTGACAGTGCCGACAGGACTGCACTGATGGGCCTGGCCACGCAGGCGTATGTCTGTGATAGTGATACAGGTACGACCACATAGCTACATATGATGAACCAATAGATAATAAAGGGATTATTGAGACGAGCCATGTAATTTTGTACCTTGATTAATACGTACGATTTTTCACGAAAATATTTACCGAAACTGATATTTTCTGAAAATCATTTCGAAATGTGACGAAATGTTCATAGCAAATACGGAATTCTATTCCGTATTTGCTCTGAATGTTTCTTCAACTTTCTATTTCATTTACAGAAAATATTGTCAATTTTGTAATCAGTTATCGTGAGATATCGCACATCTTCTTAGGTACAAAATCACATGGCTTGTTGTCTCAATTGAGTCTTTAACTAGTCATTCTTCTATCCTTCTGTCCTTTTATGCTAGCTTGTAAAGTTTATTTCGATGCATCATGTATATTTTCACAATGAAATAGTGGAGAGTGTATCAACAACTATATGTTTTTACTGCATCACCCTCTTGCATGGATTATGTACCTGCTTATATTTAACAATGAAATAGTGGAGAGTGTATCAACAACTATATGTTTTTACTGCATCACCCTCTTGCATGGATTATGTACCTGCTTATATTTAAGTGGCCTCAGTTGTGTTTAATATGCCTTGACAATCTAACAAGACTGGTGAAAACCACATTAGTCCAGGCAATGAACAATTTAGGTTGAACAAAAATGTTAACAAATTTTTCTCACCTGAAATGGGTCCAGTGGCCGGCTATTATACCAGAAAAAACATTCCACCAAATTCCCCCCATGGAAAATTTGATTATTCTGCTTAAATCATTAGTTCTAATAGTGAAACTGACATAACTTTAGTGGTAAGCATCATAAAACTAAATTTCATGTCTCATTTACAACTAAATTTATGATACCCTTTAATTTGCTGACAACTAAGGGATTATCAGATGTCAAGGTCATGTGTTAAGGTCAAGGTCAATGTAAAAATTAAACAAATTAAACCATAATATTAACACATTTTTGTCGCGCCTGCTTTAGCAGAGGCGCGACTATAGTCGGCACTTTTTCCGTTGTCGTCCGCGTCGTTCGTTTTTTTTGTAAGGCAAATGTGTTAAGTTATTATTTTTTCACAATATCTCTTTAACCCCTTGCCAGACTTTGATAATATTTCACATCAATCTTTGTCTAGGGATGATGCTTCATTACTCACACCCCTACATCCAAATTCTCAAGGTCAAGGTCATTTATTTACTTGTAATGTTCACCGGTTTTGTAACAGAAATGCGTTAAAGTTATTGTTTTTTCACAATATCTCTTTAACCCCTTGCCAGACTTTGATAATATTTCACATCAATTTTTGTCTAGGGATGTTGCTTCATTACGCACACCCCCACATCCAAATTATCAAGGTCAATGTCATTTATTCAATTGTAATGTTCACGGTCAAATGCCTCGGCAGGCGTGATACCGCTTCCGCGGAATTCTTGTTATAGTAAATGCTCTCTTGTGACATTTAATCACGTTTTATGTATTGCAGCAGCAACAGCGAGAATGATCATTTGTTTTCTGAGGCATTTGATCCAGATAATGGTCAAGGTCATGCCCTAAGGACAAGTGCAATGTCAAATATGACCATAAGAAGCCACACTTATACAAATTAGTCAAAATGTACATGTTATATGAACAAAGAAACATCATAGGTGTACACGTTACTTTATTTGTGATACCTTTTACTTGCACATATCATTATGTACATGTATAACATAGTCGTACGTACAATGCTGAATGCCAAATTTGATGAAAATCTAACTAAACTGTTTAAATCTGCACACTATGCCGAACTGTCATATTTCAACACATCTATAAGTCTTACCCGTTTGGTATACCTTGTGTAATGGTCTAAAATCGTATAACACAGCAAGTCCATGTAATTAATGCACGATACATTAATGTTTATACGCAATCAACTTTACTTCACATACTCGTTTATTTATTTGTCTATAAATGCCAGATCACCATCATCACATTGGCTTTCCACATGTGTTCCATTCCAGTCAGTAATTCCCTCGAACTGTCCACATGCTGGTGTGGAGTGCAACCCATTATTGTGACATGTGCAATTTTTCTTGTCACACTGTACACTGCAATTGCATCTTATAATTTTGAGCCGTCTTCTGGTACCGGTAGCTGTGCAGTTTAGACAGGCACACATCCAACTGTAGAGGTTGTGCCAATCCCATTCCTCAGAAGAGAGATCATTACCAAGCCACACCGGAATCTGGTGGTAAGTCCTCTGGCTGTGCACAGCAACAGCATCGTCGGTGGAAGCTTCTCTAGTCGCACTTAATCAGCTGAGGTAGCCACCTTTATCTGAAACTTAGCCACTCTTGCGGTGCAAAGACTTGAGGATGCAAACCCATATATAACAAGAAGGGCAGAGCTTCTAGAAATGGATCCAGATTTTTGTTCAATGCTGTGATGCATAACCTCTGTTTTGATACAACCATGTATATGCTTTCACTATAACCTGCATTATATGTCATTAGCTGAAATATGTCGCAATCTACTGCAATAACTACTGTTGTTTTCATTCCAACATGCCGATTTTGTTACCTGCATCTCCCGTGAGCATGCTCAACATCGATTACTGCTTTGGCCATATCCTCTGCAGAAAGCATACTAAGTGGCTGTTTAGTGTATTGTTATCATGGATTGTCCTGTAGAACTCGTGATGGGGCTCATCATAGTACTACAGTATAGCCATGTCGCCTGTTCTTTAGTGACTTCAATCTTTTTGTGTCGTCATATTCCTTGTATATATTAGTTATATTTACAATATTATCTTTCATGTATATTGGGGTTGCTTTTTGTTGTGATTATTCTTTCTTTTTAGTCCATATATTAATTGTTCTGTTTTGGACTGCTTTGTTCACCGGCTGTTCCCATAATACACGCTTGCTCTACTGTCTTCTTGTATTCTACTTCATTGTGATTTGTTTGTCTTGTTGGGACTGTTATTTCCTCGGAGTTCATTGGGGAATAGTTGTTGTGGTGCTTTCAATACATTTGTTTTGTATCAATGTATTTCACATACTGTTCCCCGTTTTGCTGCCGACAAACTTTTGGCTATTAAAGACATTAAATCTAAAAGATTTTTGAAATTAAGTACTTTTTTATCAATAACAAAAAAGTCACCCTCCCCAAAAAGTTTTATTTGATGAAATTCCATCAAATATTGATTTTATTGCGAAAAAAATGATTTTCCTATGGGAATTTAACATGGGGAGTCAATTTCCAAAACTTTTCGTTTTTTGATTTTTGGAAAATGACTCCGAAACCTGGCGAGATAGCTTGTAACTAAGAAAACAAGTTAGATTTTGAAAATCGGTCCACAAATAAAAAAAATATTTTAAAAATATCTATTTTTAGCCTCCATTTTAAATTCCCATAGGAAAATCTTTTTTTCGCAATAAAATCAATATTTGATGGAATTTCATCACATAAATTTTTTGGGGAGGGCGACGTTTTTGTTATTGATGAAAAAGTACTTACGAAGTACTTACTTTAAAATATTTGTTATATTTAATGTGTAATAGCCAAAAGTTTGTCGGCAGCAAAACGTGGAACAGACAGTAGTTTCTTCTTTACATGGGTCTCGTCTGTGTATTTTCAAACTGTGACTGACGCACCAACACCAACTGATGGACTTCATTCTTAGTGCTGGAGCTGTGGTATCCATCAAAGACAATACATGCATTACCACAGACCTTGCGTACATGCTGAACATACATCACATATATCTTTGAGTAACTGGAGGAATTCTTAGGATATGAGAACTTGTGAAGCAAAATAGAGAACAATATACACACAGGAGACCCATGAACCCAGGTACAAACTAAACTATTATAGGAATGAATGGCCTTTTTGTGGAATTTATCGAGGTATAAACTTGGAAAAGTCGCGGGAATACTGAACGAAGGCTGGAAGGCCTCGTCCAGTATTCCCGCGACTATTCCAAGTTTATATCCCCGATAAATTCAACAAAAAGGCCATTCATTCCTTATAAATCCAGCATTTGAAATAAATTCATCAAGAAAATATGTTTATTTTGACAGATGGCAGCCATTTGTTTACATTGACATCACTGACAGCGCACCTGTAGAAAGTAGTTCGACGTGGGAGTTTACTGGGATATAAATTATGGACAGAGACAAATGTTAGGGAATTGTATAAATATTTTTGTGCTGGAATTATCACAATATATGTATAACAAAACATAGATAAATCATATAATATAACAATATAACATTGAATGAAAAGGAAAATCATACTCGGGAGATCTGTCACCGTGTGACCATATTATCTCATCATAATGTGTGTTTTCTCATGTACATATTATCTCATCATAATGTGTGTTCTCTCATGTACATATTATCTCATCATAGTGTGTGTTCTCTCATGTACATATTATCTCATCATAGTGTGTGTTTTCTCATGTACATATTATCTCATCATAATGTGTGTTTTCTCATGTACATATTATCTCATCATAGTGTGTTTCTCTCATGTACATATTATCCTCACATAAATGTGTGTTCCTCTCATGTAACATATTACCTCATCATAATGTTGTTCTCCTCTGTACATATTATCTCATCATAATGTGTGTTCTCTCATGTACAATATTATCTCATCATAATGTGTGTTCTCTCTCGTGTAGCATATTATCTCATCATAATGTGAGTTTCTCCTCATGTAAAATATTATCTCATCAAAAAATGTTGTAGTTCTCTCATGTACATATTTATCTCAACATAGTGGTTTCCTCATCAGTACATAATAGCACATCATAATGGTTTTTCCTCTCCATGTAATATTATCATCATCATAATGTGTGTTTTCTCATGTACATATATCTCATCATAAAGTGTGGTTTTTTCTCATGTACATATTATCTCATCATAGTGTGTGTTCTCTCATGTACATATTATCTCATCATAGTGTGTGTTCTCTCATGTACATATTATCTCATCATAATGTGTGTTCTCTCGTGTACATATTATCTCATCATAATGTGTGTTCTCTCGTGTACATATTATCTCATCATAGTGTGTGTTCTCTCATGTACTATTATCTCATCATAGTGTGTGTTCTCTCATGTACATATTATCTCATCATAATGTGTGTTCTCTCATGTACATATTATCTCATCATAATGTGTGTTTTCTCATGTACATATTTCAATTATTGTATAAATTTCATTTTCATATAAGCAGATAAGTTTCAAAACATAATAACTTGTTTGACTAAGATTAGTAGGAAAGTTGGATAATATCTACTCTGACTGCAAACTAATATACTATTGATAAGATCAGATGCCAAAGGCCACTATGTTGTCTAAGCATTAGTCATTGAGAATGTATTGTTTGCAAAATGTAATGTTTGACTCAGGAAGCTACTCTGTCAGAGTGTCAAACTTATCTCAATTATGCTCAGATCAGAAAGATGTTTGTTAGATGGTTTCATTTAATGTTTGATTGGCATGTGAGATTAAGACTCACTCTTGCTATATAACATGGTGCAAATTTTAGTCAAATCAGTTTCCAGTACCCCGGCATACAGTCAGGCGGTTCTACAAGAACTCAGGAGCATAAGGGATCTTGTGTTTGGATTATTGACTTTTAATGTTGGAGTTTTAACGTAACAGGGAAGTTGAAATAATTTATTAACATTACAATTTACAGAAAGTACACATGCAACTATATGTAGAACATTATTATCAGTGAAATATTCCTATCAGAATACCAGCCAGCCATTATTTACGAACTGGAACTGTATACAATATACCTACATGAAATAACAGATTATCAATACTTATGAATTAGTGTGCTATCGTTTCAATCTGACTTCTACCTGCAACCTAATTTATATAATTGTCTGTCGCGCCTGCTTTAGCAGAGGCGCGACTATAGTCGGCGCTTTTTCCGTCGTCGTCGTCCGCGTCGTCCGGTTTTTTTGTACGGCAAATGCGTTAAAGTTATTGTTTTTTCACAATATCTCTTTAACTCCTTGCCAGACATTGATAATATTTCACATCAATGTTTGTCTAGGGATGATGCTTCATTACGCACACCCCCACATCCAAATTTTGAAGGTCAAGGTCATTTATTTCCTTGTAATGTTCACCGGTTTTGTAACAGAAATGCGTTAAAGTTATTGTTTTTTTCACAATATCTCTTTAACCCCTTGCCAGACATTGATAATATTTCACATCAATGTTTGTCTAGGGATGATGCTTCATTACGCACACCCCCACATCAAAATTCTCAAGGTCAAGGTCCATTTATTACTTGTAATGTTCACCGGTTTTATTTTGTAACAGAAATGCGTTAAAGTTATTGTTTTTTATTTTTCACAATATCTCTTTAACCCTTTGCCAGACATTGATAATATTTCATATCAATGTTTGTCTAGGGATGATGCTTCATTACGCACACCCCCACATCCAAAGTCTGAAGGTCAAGGTCATTTATTTACTTGTAATGTTCACCGGTTTTGTAACAGAAATGCGTTAAAGTTATTGTTTTTTCACAATATCTCTTTAACCCCTTTCCAGACATTGATAATATTTCACATCAATGTTTGTCTACGGATGATGCTTCATTATGCACACCCCCACATCCAAATTCTGAATGTCAAGGTAATTTATTTACTTGTAATGTTCACGGTCAAATGCCTCGGCAGGCGCAACACCGCTTCCGTGGCGGAATTCTTGTTTTTGAAAGCAGGCGCGACTATAGTCGGCTATTTTTCCGTCGTCGGCGGTGTCGTCCGCATCGTCCGCATCGTCCGCATCGTCCGCATCGTCCGCATCGTCCGCATCGTCCGCATCGTCCGCGTCATCCGGTTTTTGTCGTGCCCGCTTGCGGAAAGCGCGATATAGTCGGCACTTTGGCGTACGTAAGTTTTTTGGTTAAAATTTTTGGTTAAGTTCTTTGGTTAAAGTTTTTTGGTTAAGTTTTTTTGTTAAAGTTTTTCGTTAAAGTTTTTCGTTATACTATATCTCTGCAACTGCTTTGCCCATTACCTTGAAACTTCACATGGGTGTTTATCATCATCTATATTTTCATTCTACCCCCCTCCCGTGCGGCCCCTGTGCCCAATGTCAAGGACAAATGAAGTTTTTGGTTAAGTTTTTTGGTTAAAGTTTTTCGTTATACTATATCTCTGCAACTGCTTTGCCCATTACCTTGAAACTTCATATGGGTGTTTATCATCATCTATATTTTCATTCTACCCCCCCTCCCGTGCGGCCCCTGTGCCCAATGTCAAGGTCAAATTACTTTGAAGTTTTTGGTTAAGTTCTTTGGTTAAAGTTTTTGGTTAAGTTTTTTGGTTAAGTTTTTTGGTTAAGTTTTTTGGTTAAAGTTTTTGTCGCGCCCGCTTGCGGAAAGCGCGATATAGTCGGCACTTTGGCGTACGTACGTACGTACGTATGTACGTACGTGTGTCCGGTTAAAGTTTTTGGTTAAGTTTTTTGGTTAAAGTTTTTGGTTAAAGTTTTTGGTTAAGCTTTTTGGTTAAAGTTTTTCGTTAAAGTTTTTCGTTAAAGTTTTTCGTTATACTATATCTCTGCAACTGCTTTGCCCATTACCTTGAAACTTCACATGGGTGTTTATCATCATCTATATTTTCATTCTACCCCCCTCCCGTGCGGCCCCTGTGCCCAATGTCGAGGACAAATTACTTTGAAGTTTTTGGTTAAGTTTTTTGGTTAAAGTTTTTCGTTATACTATATCTCTGCAACTGCTTTGCCCATTACCTTGAAACTTCACATGGGTGTTTATCATCATCTATATTTTCATTCTACCCCCCTCCCGTGCAAGGTCAAATTACTTTGAAGTTTTTGGTTAAAGTTTTTGTCGCGCCCTCTTGTGGTAAGCGCGATATAGTCGGCACTTTGGCGTACATACGTACGTACGTGTGTCCGGTTAAAATTTTTGGTTAAAGTTTTTCGTTATACTATATCTCTTTTTTAGCGAAGCTCATGTGAGCTATTGTTACCGCAATGTGTCCGTCGTCCGTCGTCGTCCGTGAACATTTTCAAACGTCTTCTCCTCCGTAACCATTGGGCTTATAGTCACCAAACTTC
The DNA here is from genome assembly GCA_029237695.1 of Conchocele bisecta. Taxonomy (NCBI): domain Eukaryota; kingdom Metazoa; phylum Mollusca; class Bivalvia; order Lucinida; family Thyasiridae; genus Conchocele; species Conchocele bisecta. The sequence goes on along the minus strand of CM055268.1, from coordinate 6,859,173 downwards.
ATGGTCATGGTCCTTAGGTAGGGGGATTACAAAATTGTTAAAATTACATCATTACGTAATCCAAGATGGCCGCCGTCTAAAAATAGCACAAATTCTTCAAAAATCTTCTTATCAAGAACCGCCGACCGGATTTCGACAAAACTTGGTAGGACTGATCGATGTACAATGCTCTTTCAAAGTTGTTAAAGTGGTGACCCTGGGGTCAAAAATGGGCGTGGGCCGTGGGGTCAAATTTTATTTTTAACCGAATATGGTCTTGTCATATATCAAATTGAAGGTATCAACGAGGCGATCACTCTGGTGCATTTTTTGTCGAAATCGGATGGTTAGGTCATCCAAGATGGCCACCGAAAGGTCAAAAGGTCGTTCTTTTATTAAAGATTTCAAAATTCTTCTTCACATGAACCGCTTGGCCCATGGTAGCCAAACTTAAGTGTTATGGTCCATGGGTGAAGCCTTTTCAGATTTGTTAAAATGGAGGTCATCGCTAATCCAAGATGGCCGCCGTCTAAAAATAGCATAAATTCTTAAAAAATCTTCTCAGAACCGTAGCCGAACCGTACCGGATTTCGACGAAACTTGCTAGGAATGATCGATGTACAATGCTCTTTCAAAGTTGTTAAAATGGTGACCCCGGGGTCAAAAATGGGCGTGGCCCGTGGGGTCAAATTGGGGTCAAATTTTATTTTTGACCGAATATGGTCTTGTCATATATCAAATTGAAGGTATCAACGAGGCGATCACTCTGGTGCATTTTTTGTCGAAATCGGATGGTTAGGCCATCCAAGATGGCCGCCGAAAGGTCAAAAGGTTGTTCTTTTATTAGAGATTTCAAAATTCTTCTTCACATGAACCGCTTGACCCATGGTAGCCAAACTTAAAAGTTATGGTCCATGGGTGAAGCATTTTCAGATTTGTTAAAATGGAGGTCATCACTAATCCAAGATGGCCGCCGTCTAAAAACAGCATAAATTCTTAAAAAATCTTCTTCTCATGAACCGCTAGCTGGATTTCGACAAAACTTGGTAGGAATGATCGATGTACAATGCTCTTTCAAAGGTGTTAAAATGGTGACCCCGGGGTCAAAAATGGGCGTGGCCCGTGGGGTCAAATTTTATTTTTGACCGAATATGCTAATGTCATATATCAAATTGAAGGTATCGATGAGGCGATTGCTCTGGTGCAATATTTGTCGGAATCGGATGATTATGTCATCCATGATGGCCGCCAAAAGGTAATTTATTCAAGATTTTGAACGTCTTTTTCTCAGAAACCACATGGCCGATGATGGCCAAACTTCATAGTAAGTTAAGATCCTTGGGTGAAGCATTTTCAGATTTGGTAAAATGAGAGTCATTGCTTAATCCAAGATGACCGCCATCTAAAAATAGCACAATTTTTTTAAAACACATGAACTCAATGTCACATTCTCCTCTGGTGTTCATGGAGTCAGGTGAGCGAATTAGGGCCATCATGGCCCTCTTGTTTAGTGTCCATGCCTCGCCACAAGGCGCGACATGCAGGCCGTGGCCATCTAGTTTGTAAGGCAAGTGCGTTAAAGTTATTGTTTTTTCACAATATTTGACATCAATGTTTGTCTAGGGATGATGCTTCATTACGCACACCCCCACATCCATATTCTGAAGGTCAAGGTTTTTGTTTTTGGCTTGGTTTTCCGTCTATCCGTCTGTCCGTCCGAGCAACCAAGGGTGTACAAGAGGCCATGGGGCGGAGCCTAACAAAATAATCCTTTGATTTATTCCGTATGGCCCCTTATTCTATTCATTACAAGGGGCCATCTCTTTGATCTAGAACAATGGAAATGGCCCCTTCTTCACTATTGGTGGTCCGGTCGGTCGGCCGTCGGCCGTCCGTCCGTCCGTCCGGTCACAAAATTTGTATCGTGCATATATCCACAAAAGTTTTTTGAGTTAGAGTCGTGAATACAGGAATACTTGTCATCGTGTGAAGTTGCGCACCTGGGGTTTTAGATGCGGATTCATCCTGTATTTACGGATTTGTGGCCCTTGACTTAGTGAAAATTGGGGATTTTCAACTTGTGTCGCGCGTATCTCCAAATGTATTTCAGTTAGAGTCGTGAAACTTTACAGGAATACTGGTCATCGTGTGAAATTGCGCACCTTGGGTTTTAGATGCGGATTCATCCTGTATTTATGGAGTTATGGCCCTTGATTTAGCGAAAATTGGGGATTTTCAACTTGTGTCGCGGGCGTTACAAGGCTCATTCTTAAATTTTCCTTTAATTTAATATTATTGAAAAAAATATGGTTTTTGAATTGTTTATATGGCTGTAAAATTTGGGCAGCTTTCGTGAAACAGACTATAATACAATATACAGCTAACTTATGCAGAAAATACAAGGTAGCTACATATATGCTGTTGCTGCCTTAAATTCTACTTTTTCAAGTCCTGATAACATACAGTGGTGGTATTGGGGGAGGCATATGTTTTTGTCTGAAAAACAATCCTCTAGTTTACTTTTAATGTTCACCGGTTTTGTAACAGAAATGCAATAAAGTTATTGTTTTTTCACAATATCTCTTTAACCCCTTGCCACACTTTGATAATATTTCACATCAATGTTTGTGTAGGGATGATGCTTCATTGCGCACACCCCCACATCCAAATTATCAAGGTCAAGGTCATTTATTTACTTGTAATGTTCACCGGTTTTGTAACAGAAATGCGTTAAAGTTATTGTTTTTTTCACAATATCTCTTTAACCCCTTGTCAGACTTTGATAATATTTCATATCAATGTTTGTCTAGGGATGATGCTTCATTACGCACACCCAACATCCTAATTCTCAAGGTCAAGGTCATTTATTTACTTGTAATGTTCACGGTCAAATGCCTCGGCAGGCGTGATACCGCTTCCGTCGCGGAATTCTTGTATATTGTATGCACACATCTTTTGGCACTATTAATTTATTAATATGCCAATGGATCGAACCCCTGTGCCTCCTGGTGAATAGTGTGGTTAGGCTTGGAATCTGTCAGTTGGGGTGCTACCGCTTGATGCTGAATTCCCCGTTTAACATTTAACCCGGTAATAGACATCCCCGCTATAGGGTGAGTACTACAATAAATCTCACCCACGGATCCAAGCCGATGCAGACCACCCGACCACACAGGACGGTCACAGATCCCCAATGGGTTGGAAATAATAGTAGCATTGGTTACAAACACAGGGAGACTTTCTACAGTCATCACACAGCACAAATAACAGAGCTGTGAATTATACAATAGAGAACAAGAAACCTCCCATGTCTACAATTCTGGAGTAAGTGCACTACTCGCATAAGAAATTATTTTCTCGTGCTTATCTTGAACTTGGATCAATTCACCAGCGATAGTGTAATTTGACGCATCTGTATCCAAGATAGTTGTCTTGCTGGTTGGGTAACGCCAACACGGGTGGATGTGTCAAGCATAATATCAATCTCTTGACCGCTTGTTCTTGTTCGGTTCCCCAATAAAATGAATGCTTTCCAATTCGGCAAACCCTTGAATAAACACCCTATGGTAATTGGCTAAACTCAGGAAACGCTCCACATCCTTCGCGCACCTGGGTACTGATAATGGACGACCGTTTGAATGTCTTGATCACTCATTTCGAGCGAGTTGTTGCTGACGATCCTTCCTAGGAACACCACTTTTTCTTGGAAGAAGGTACATTTCTTTGGCTTTAATGTCAGGCCATACTGCCGGAACCGCTCTAATACGTTATTCGTAATCCTATTTTAGTGGAAGGGGCTAAGTGACTTTGGTGTGGTATTGACCTGGCACCAGGTTGGGTTATTCTAATTTCAGGGCTGAATATATTTGTTCTCGATGTAAGTATTCCATTCTGATTTTGGGATTTTCCCCCCAATGCAGCAGGTTAAAATGGGATCGAACCCGTTTGCCCGGCCTTACATGACCTTAGCTGTTGATAGGCCATTAAACACTAATAAACAAACAAACATAACATGTTCAAATAACCCATATTTGGTGATTAAGGCTGTTTTCTTCCTATCGGTTGGATTAACTGTCATCTAATGGCATCTAATTTGGAAAACCACTGGCTCCCAGAAAGTGTGTCCAGACAATCGTCTACTAATGGCAGGGATTACACATCTTTGGTAGTTTTATCATTTAAAGCACGATAGTCGATGCAAAAGCGTACTGATTCATCTCGTTTCCTGACTACGACGGGAGCTGAGGCCGAGGTTGACGGCTGTACAACCCCTGCTTGCAACATCTTCACAATTTCTGCTTCTTCCTCCCCCACAAACTTCAGAGGAGTCCGGTGCAATCGCTGTTTCACAGATTTGGCTGTACCTGTATCAATCAAGTGTTCGATCTCGGTAAAGGTGCCCAAGTCAAAAGGATGTTTTGCGAATACATCCTCAAATTCTACAAGGACATGTTTAAGTCGTTGGAACTGCGGTACAGCTAAGCCAGTAGTTTGCTCAAGCATCGTTGTAATATGCTGTGGTATGTCACCGTGATGCGTGTCTCTGTATATGTCTTACTGGTATGCATCACTCTTATCTCCTGTTGCACGCCATGGGCAACCGGCTCATGTTCTGAGACGTTCTCTTGTTGCACGCCCTGGGCAACCGGTTCATGTTCCGAGATGTTCTCTTGTTGCACACCATGGTCAACCTTTGCACAATTTGCGACGTTCTCTTGGTGCACACCGTGGGCAACCATTGCACATTTTGCGACGTTCTCTTGTTGCACACCATGAACCACCGCATGTTCAGAGGTGTTCTCTTGTTGCACACCATGGGCCTCCCCTCCATGGTTCGAGACGTTCTCTTGTTGCACACCTGGGCAACCTGTTCATGTTCCGAGACACCCTCTTGTTGCACACCATGGGCAACCATTTCAGTGGGGAAATCAGTAGTTATTTCTGCTTCGGTAGCCATGGCGATAAGTTTTCCTTTTTTCACTCACATATTTGTCTGTTGCATTTACCACACACACAAGCGGTGATGTGCATCCCTCACGTGCTGTACGGGGAACCATGTATTTTGAATCAACATTAGACTACAATATAATCTGACAACTCCTCACTCAGTTTGCACTTAACTCTAGTCACTGAGTTCGATGGTACCACCTTATGCTTGGCTTATATTACTTTCGCAACCCGTGGACTACTTGAAGCTGATGAACCAATATCCATAGTGAGAGTTTCACCCTTTAGTGTGACCAAATAGTTTTCCATATCTAAGTGACCCCCATGTTTGCATAGGAAGTCAAATCCCAATAACATATCATCTTCACTGGGAGCCACATGCATAATTTCCTTATAAAGTCCTGTTCCTATTTTCAATGTGACTCGTCCAATCTTAAATCCCTGCATATGCATGCCCGCCCTGCTGTCAACATGCGGACATTGCACAACTTCTCTGGTGGTACAGTCATGGATTGGTAAAACTTGTCTAATATGAATGTTGCCTCCATAGCCATATCGATTATTGCCTTTACCGGATGGCCATTTAGTTCAACAGATATATGGAGTAGTGAGGTGTCCAAATATTGAAGCAATCCGTAAAGTAATATTAAAGTTATAGCATGATGACGAAGCTTGTACACATTTTTTGGCGCAAAAAAATGGCTGTGTTTCAGCAAAAATTTGAAGGTAAAATAGGTCAAGGTCATGTGAATTGGCGGCATGAGTGTGTTCCTAATGCTTACATGTATCAAGTGTCCAAATATTGAAGCAATCTGTAAAGTAATATTAAAGTTATTAGCATGATGACGAAGCTTGTACAAACTTTTTGACATTTTGGATGTCGAAGACGACGACGGAAAAAGTGTAAGTCTATAGAATCTTTCTTATCAGTTTGAAGTTTGTTTATTGAATAATATAGGCCACCGGCCCACAATATAACATGGTGAAATACACATTAGAGGAGTGATACACCGTGTTACAGTACATGTATGTCTAGCAATGTAGATAAGCATTATACGAGCAAGCACATGTATACTAGTGCACATTAGAGAGTGATACACCGTCTTACAGTACATGTATGTCTAGCAATGTAGATAAGCATTATACGAGCAAACACATGTATACTAGTGCACATTAGAGGAGTGATACACCGTCTTACAGTACATGTATGTCTAACAATGTAGACAAGCATTATACGAGCAAGTACATGTATACACCGTAGTGCACATTGAGGAGTGATACACGTACTTACAGTACATGTATGTCTAACATGTAGACAAGCATTATACGAGCAAGCACATTGTATACTAGTGCACATCTTACAGTAGGAGTGATACACCGTCTTACAGTACATGTATGTCTAACAATGTAGACAAGCATTACGAAGCAGCACATTGATAGTGCACTTAAGACAAGAGTGATACAACGTTGTACATACGATGTCTACAATGAGACAAGTATACGAAGCACATGCACATTAGAGGAGTGATACACCGTGTTACAGTACATGTATGTCTAACAATGTAGACAAGCATTATACGAGCAAGCACATGTATACTAGTGCACATTAGAGGAGTGATACACCGTCTTACAGTACATGTATGTCTAACAATGTAGACAAGCATTATACGAGCAAGCACATGTATACTAGTGCACATTAGAGGAGTGATACACCGTCTTACAGTACATGTATGTCTAGCAATGTAGACAAGCATTATACGAGCAAGCACATGTATACTAGTGCACATTAGAGAGTGATACACCGTCTTACAGTACATGCATGTCTAACAATGTAGACAAGCATTATACGAGCAAGCACATGTATACTAGTGCACATTAGAGGATTGATACACCGTCTTACAGTACATGCATGTCTAACAATGTAGACAAGCATTATACGAGCAAGCACATGTATACTAGTGCACATTAGAGGAGTGATACACCGTCTTACAGTACATGTATGTCTAACAATGTAGACAAGCATTATACGAGCAAACACATGTATACTAGTGCACATTAGAGAGTGATACACCGCCTTACATTACATGTATGTCTAACAATGTAGACAAGCATTATACGAGCAAACACATGTATACTAGTGCACATTAGAGGAGTGATACACCGTCTTACAGTACATGTATGTCTAACAATGTAGACAAGCATTATACGAGCAAACACATGTATACTAGTGCACATTAGAGAGTGATACACCGTCTTACAGTACATGTATGTCTAACAATGTAGACAAGCATTATACGAGCAAACACATGTATACTAGTGCACATTAGAGAGTGATTACACCGTCTTACAGTACATACGTATGTCTAACAATGTAGACAAGCATTATACGAGCAAGCACATGTATACTAGTGCACATTAGAGGAGTGATACACCGTCTTACAGTACATGTATGTCTAACAATGTAGACAAGCATTATACGAGCAAGCACAGTATACTAGACTAGTGGCACATTAGAGGATGACAACCGTGATACCGTACATGTATGTTCTTACAATGTAACCAAGCATTATACGAGCAAAACACATTGTATACTAGTGCACAGTAAGAGTGATTAACAACCGTGGTTAACAAGTACATTGTATGTCCTAGCAATGTTAACAAGCAAATTATACGAGCAAGCACATGTATACTAGTTGCACATTAGAGGGAGAATGATACACGTCTTTACATTACATGTATGTCTAACAATGTAGACAAGCATTATACGAGCAAGCACATGTATACTAGTGCACATAGAGAGTGATAACAACCGTCCTTTTACAGTACAATGCAATGTCAACATGTAAGACAAGCATATACGAGCAAGCAACTATGTAATATCTAGTGGCACCATTTGATAGACAAGCATTATACGAGCAAGCACATGTATACTAGTGCACATTAGAGGAGTGAATACACGTCTTACAGTACATGTATGTCTAACAATGTAGCAAGGCATTTATACGAGCAAACACATGTATACTAGTGCACATTAGAGAGTGATACACCGTGTTACAGTACATGCATGTCTAACAATGTATACAAGACATTATACGAGCAAAACACATGTATACTAGTGCACATTAGAGAGTGATACACCGTCTTACAGTACATGTATGTCTAACAATGTAGACAAGCATTATTACGAGCAAAACACATGTATACTAGTGCACATTAGAGAGTGAATACACCGTCATTACAGTAACAATGCATGTCTAACAATGTAGTTTCAAGCATTATACGAGCAAGCACATGTATACTAGGTGCACATAGAGAGTGATACACTGTACCCAGTTACAGTATGTCTATGTCTAACAATGTGACAAGCATTATACGTGCAAAGCACATTGTATCTAACAGTGCACATAGAGAGTGATACACGTGTTACAGTACATGTATGTCTAACAATGTAGACAAGCATTATACGAGCAAACACATGTATACTAGTGCACATTAGAGAGTGTGATACACCGTGTAAAACAGTACATGTTCTTACTGTTAGGCCTAACAATGTAGACAAGCATTATACGAGCAAGCACATGTATACTAGTGCACAGAGGAGTGATACACCGTCTTACAGTAACATGTATGTCTAACAATGTAGACAAGCACTATACGAGCAAGCTTACATGTATACTAGTGCACATAGAGGAGGTGATACACCGTTCTTACAGTACATGCATGTAACAAGTAGACAAGCACTATACGAGCAAGCACATGTACTATAGTGCACATTAGAGGAGTGATACACCGTCTTACGTAACAATATTTCTAACAATGAGAACAAGCATTATACGAGCAAACACATGTATACAAGGCCCATTAGATGAGTGATACACCGCGTAGTACAAGTACATGTATGTCTACAATGTAGACAAGCCCATTATACGAGCAAACAATGTATATAAGTGCGCACCATTAAGAGAGGGAACAACCGTTGTTACAGTACATGTATGTTTCAAAGCAATGTAGACAAGGCATATACGAGGCAAGCACACTACTATAGAGGAGTGAATACAACCGTCTTAACAGACAATGCAATGTCTTAACAATGTTAAGACAAGCATTATAACGACCAAGCCAATTGTATCCTATGGCCCATTAGGAGAATTTGATTACAACCGTCCTTTATACAGTAACATGCAATGTCGAACAATGTAGAACAAGCAATTATAACGAAAGCAAGCACATGTATACTTTAGTGCAACAATTAGAGAAGTTGATTACACCGGTCCCCTTTACAAGTACATGTATGTCTAACAAATGTAGACAAGCAATTAATAACGAGCAAACCACAAGTATAACTAGTGCCCATTAGAAGGAGTGATACACCGTCCTTACAGTTACATTGTATTTGTCTAAACAATTTAAGACAAGCATTATACGAAGCAAGCACATTAAATACCAAGTGCAACATTAAGGAGTGATACTCCGTCTTACAGTTACATGCATGTCCCAACAATGTGACACATTTACGAGCAAGCACAATTGTAAATAACATTGGCACATTAAGGATTGATACACCGTCTTACAGTACATGCCATGTCTTTAAACAATGTATACAAGCATTATACGAGCAAGCACATGTATACAAGTGCACATTAAGAGGAGTGATACAACCGTCTTAAGTCATGTATGTCTAAACAATGTAGACAAGCATTATACGAGCCAAACACATGTATACTAGTGCAACATTAATAGTGATCCACCGTCTTAACAGTAAATGTATGTCTAACAATGTAGACCAAGCATTATACGAGCAAACACAGTTATACTATGCACATTAGAGAAGATACACCGTCTTACATACATGTAAATCCTAACAATGTAACAAGCATTATACGAAGCAAACACATTGTATACTAAGTGCAAACAGTAGAGAAGTGATACAACCGTCTTACAGTACATGTAATGTCTAACAAGTAAGACCAAGCATTAATACGAAGCAATCACATGTATACAAGTGCCACATTAAGGAGTTGATAACATTACCGTACTTACAAGTACCTGTATGTCTAACCAATGTAGACAAGCATTAATAACGAGCAAAGCACATGTAAAACTAGTCACATTAGAGGATGATACACCGTCTTACAGTTACCATGTAATGTCTAACAATGTAGACAAGCATTATACGAGCCAAGCACATTGTATACTAGTGCACATTAGAGAGTGATACACCGTCTTACAGTACCTGTAATGTCATAACAATGTATACAAGCATTATACGAAGCAAGCACATTGTATACTATGCACATTAAGAGAGTTATACAACCGCCTTACATTACATGTCTGTACTAACAATGTAGACAAGCCATTTATACTAGCAAGCACATGTATACTAGTGCACATTAGAGGAGTGATACACCGTCTTAAGTTACAGTGTATGTGCTATCTAAACAATGGTATGACGCAGCATTATACGAGCAACACAAGTAATACTAAGTGCACATTAGAAGATGATACAACCCGTCTTACAGTTACATGCATGTCTAACACAGTAGACAACATTATACGGAGCTAACCAACATGTAATACTAAGTGCACATTAGAGGAGTGAACACCGTCTTACGTACATGTATGTCCTAACCAAAGTAGACACCATTTATACTACAAAACTCATGTATACTATTGCACATTAGAGAATGATCACCCCGTCTTAACAAGACATGCTGTCTAAGCATGTAGACAAGCAATTATACGAGCAAATCATCATATATACTATGCAACAATTAGAGAGTGATACACTGTCTTACAGTCACATGTATGTCTATACAATTAGACAAGCATATACGAGGCAAGCACATGTAACTAGGCACCATTAGAGGAGTGATTACAAACTCGTGTTACAGTACATGTAAGTCTAACAATGTAGACAAGCATTATAAACGATTCAAACACATGTATACTAAGTGCACATTAAGAGAGTGATACACCGTGTTACAGTACAATTATGTCTAGCTAATTAAGACAACCATTATAACGAGCAAGCACATGTATACATAGAGCACATTAGAGGAGTGATACACCGTCTTACAGTTAACATGGTATGTCCTAGACAATTTAGACAAGCCAGATACGAGCAAGCACATTGTATAACAAGTGCACATTAGAGGATTGATACACCGTCTTAACAAGTTACATGGCATGTCTAACAATGTAACAAGCATTATACGAGCAAGCACATGTATACTAGTGCACAATTAGAGGAGTGATACACCTCTTACAGTACATGTTGTCCTAACAATGTAGACAAGCAAATACGGCAAGCCATGTATAACAGATCAACATTAGAGGATGATACAAAAACCGTGTTTACAGTACAATTATGTCCTAACAATGTAGACAAGCATTATACGAGCAAGCACATGTAAACTAGTGCCACATTTATAGAGTGATACACCGTCTTAACAAGTACTGGTATGTCAACAATTTAGAGAACAAAGCATTAATGACGAGCCAAGCACATGTATTACTAGTTGCCACATTAGAGGCGTGATACACCGTCTTACAGTACAGTAAGTCTAGCCAAAGTAGACAATTCATTATACGAGCAAGCACATGTATACTATGCACATTAATAGGAGTGATACACCCGTCTTAACAAGTACATGCAATGTCTAAACAATGTAGACAAGCATTATACGAAGCAAGCACATGTAATACTAGTGCCCAATTAGAGGATTGATACACCCATTGTCTTACAGTACATGCATGTCTAACTAATGTAAAGACAAGCATATACCGAGCAAGCACATGTATACTATGCACATTAATAGGAGTGATACACCGTCTTACAAGTACATGTATGTCTAACAAATTAGACAAGGCATTAACGAGCAAAACACATTATACTAGAGCACATTAGAGAGTGATACACCGTCTTAACAGTACAGATATGTCTAACAATGTAGACAAGCTTTAAACAGCAAACACATGAATACTAAGTGCACATAGAGGAGTGATACAACCATCTTACAGTACATGTAGTCTAACAATGTAGACAAGCATTATACGACAAACCAATGTATACTAGTGCACATTAAGATGATACACCGTCGTACAGTATCATGTATTCTAACAAAGTAACAAGCATTATTACTAAGCAAACACATGTAACTAGTGCACATTATAGGAGTGATACACCGTCTTACAGTACATGTATGTCTAACAATAGTGACAAGCATTATACGAGCAAGCACATGTATACTATGCACATAGATGAGTGATACACCCGTCTTACAGTACAATGTAATGTCTAACAATGTAGCAAGTCAAATTATACAGAGCAAGCTCATGTATACTAGTGCCCATGAGGAGAGTTGCAGATATACACCGTCTTACAGTACAGTTATGTCTAACTATGAACAAGCATTATACGAGCAAGCACATGTATACTATTGCAAACCATTAGAGAGTGATACACCGCCGTACATTACATGTATGTCTAACAATGTTAGACAAAAGCATTATACGACAAGCACTGTATACTAAGTGCACATTAGAGGAGTGATACACCCGACTTACAGTACATGTATGTCTAACAATGTAGACAAGCATTAAACGAGCAAACACATTATACAAGTGCACATTAGAGAGTGAACACCGTCCCCTTACAGTACATGCAAGTCTAAAACCCAATGTATGACAAGCATATACAAGCAAACCTACATGGATACTAGTGCACATTAGAGGATGATACACCGTCTTACAGTACGATGTATGTCTAACAATGTAGACAAGCATTATACAGCAAACACATGTATTACAAGTCCATTAGAGAGTGATACACCGTCTTAACAGTACATGCATGTCAACATGTAGACACAAGCAAATATACGAGCAAGCACATGTATACTATGCACATTAGAGAGTGATACACCGTCTACAGTACATGTATGTCTACCCAATGTAGACAAGCAATTATACGAGCAACACTGATGTATACTATTGCACATTAGAGGAAGCTGATACACCGTGTTACATACATGTATGCTAACAATTAACAAAAGCATTATACGAGCAAACACATGTATACTAGTGCACATTAGAGAGTGATACAGCACCGTGTTTACAGTACATTATGTCTAGCAATGTAACAAGCAATATACGAAGCAAGCACATGTATACAGTGCACATAAGAGGAGTGATACACCTCTTACAGTACATGTATGTCTAACAATGTAGACAAAACAGTTATACGAGCAAGCACATGTATACTAGTGCACATTAGAGAGTATACACCGTCTTACAGTACATCATGTCTAACAATGTAGACAGAGCATTATACGAGCAAGCACATTTATAACTAAGTGCACATTAGAGGAGTTATACACCGTCTAACAGTACATGTATGTCTAACAATGTAGACAAGCATTACCGAGCAAGCAACATGTAACTAGTGCACCTTAGAGAGTGATAACATACCGTGATACAGTACATGTATGTCCTAGCAATGTAAGACAAGCATTATACGAGCAAGCACAAAAAAAAATGTATACTAGTGCACATTAGAGAGTGATACACCGTCTTAACAGTACATTGTGTCTAACAATGTAGACAAGCATTATACGAGCAAGCACATGTATACTAGTGCACATTAGAGGAGTGATACACCGTCTTACAGTACATGCATGTCTAACAATGTAGACAAGCATTATACGAGCAAACACATGTATACTAGTGCACATTAGAGAGTGATACACCGTCTTACAGTACATGCATGTCTAACAATGTAGACAAGCATTATACGAGCAAGCACATGTATACTAGTGCACATTGTACTCAGCTTGTATAATGGATTGTCTTTTCTCCAATGCTAGAAATATAAACTTAGCAATGTTGTGAATATGTGAACTCGCCATCATTCTATTAAACGAATCGTGATTATGGTTTCTAATAGTTTCGAAATTTAAAAACTGTAGGCGTAGTTGTTCATAAGAGCTACATTCTACAAAGAAATGGTATTCGGTCTCAACCACATGTATATTATTTTGTAGACAAATTGGACAATGCCGTAAATTCCTGTCAATGCCAATATGACGACCAGTTTCAATTAGTAAATTATGAGTTGAGCATCTGAACTTAGCTAGCGCTTGTTTATACGGAAATGATAAGTCTACAGATACATAGGTTTCAGTTGTTAGTGCGGATTTGAACCCACTATATGTATCTGCTTTACTAGTTGTTTGTAATAAATCATGCCATTTCTGTGTATAACAGTCCGAGATTCTCTGCTTAAAAACATCGAGAAAATAATCTAGGTCGCCTACATCTTGTGAAAGCCAAATGTAACCGAATCCAAACGAATACAGGAGTAATCTAATACTAGTAGCCCAAGTTTTGCGGCCATTATCGTCCAATTGCTTGAGCATAATATAACATTGACGCGGATATCTGTCACGATCCATACGTAAAATAGTCAACCAATATTTGATGCATCGTGGCATATATGTAGTACAGAGTGGTAAACGGCCACATTCACCGTATGTAAATACATTTGCCGTCTGCTGGGGTAATCCACAATATTGTTTACAAAAAGCTATGTGGACCCTTTCAATACGTTCAATGCATTGAAACCCCCATAATTCGGCACCGTAACAAAGAATCGGTTTCACCATCGAATCGAATAATTAAAAAATATCAGCATGGTGAAATTGTCCAAATGAGCGCTGATATCGAAATATGCATGCTATTGACTTTTGTGCTTGTTTAGATGCATATTCGTGTGTTTTCGACCATACTAGTTTTGGCATCATGTACATACCTAAATATTTATAATATGACACAGTTTCAATTGGGTTGTGTCTATAATACCATTTTTCATAGTTACGCAAAATACCACCATTTCTAAAAACAATTATTTTAGTTTTATTTAGGTTAATTTTCATATTTACTGCATCACAAAATTTTGAAATACCATCAATTTGTCTCTGTAATTGGATGGCGGTTTCACTAAAACTAGAAACATCATCAGCATACATCAATGCAAGTAGGTCACATATATCTTCTGTCACAAATATACCTCTATCAAATGTACTTCGTAAGTAAGCAACAAGATCATTTATAAAAAGACAAAATATAACCGGGCTACATATACAACCCTGGCGCGTGCCGATATTACACAAAAAGAAGTCAGATAACTCATTTCCAACACGTACACCCGATTTTAACTTGTTGTACATTGATTGAAAGACTGTCAAAATTTTGCCATCAATCGACTTTCTTTGCAGAGCATTCCATAATAT
This sequence comes from Conchocele bisecta, assembly GCA_029237695.1. Lineage (NCBI taxonomy): Eukaryota > Metazoa > Mollusca > Bivalvia > Lucinida > Thyasiridae > Conchocele > Conchocele bisecta. Next base: position 6,843,961 of record CM055268.1, on the reverse strand, counting down.
ATTGTGTTGTATTGAATCAAATGCCTTTGAAAAATCGATAAATATGCAATAAAACCGACCACGTGGTCTTGATAGGTATTTTGGTGTGATAGACATCAGGGAGAAGATGTTATCGACAGTAGAATATTTTTTACGAAAACCTGCCTGAGATTCATCTAATATGACATTGTCATTACACCAAGATTGTAGTCTATTATTTAGAATACAAGTAAAAATCTTACAGGGACCATTAATTAAGAAATACCTCTATAATTCCCTGGGTCTGACTTGAGACCAGCTTTATGAATAGGAGTTATAATACTTTCACCCCACATATCTGGAATGTTTCCACTAGTAAATATGTCAATGAAAAGTCTAAGTAGATATGGAACAATCAGTGTAGTAGTATTCTTGTAAAATACAATACTGACTCCATCCGGCCCGGATGCCCGGTTAGCATGTACCTGATTTATAGCACGTACTATCTCAGATTCTTTAATGCTTCCATTTAAATCATCATTCGAAACATCAACATGAATATTCGATAAAGTATCATCAGGGGTATATGGTTGCGATGCATGAGGTTGGTTTAATAATGATCCAAAATAGTCAATCCATTTGGAGCATGGTATATGCTTGTCATCGGATGACGACTTGGAAACAGATTTTTTAATCAAATTCCAAAACTCTTTAGGCCTATTCCTCGCATTTACGAGCTTATTCCTGTTAGTTCTATTATAAAGAGCTTTACAATTTCTGCACATTGACTTAAATATATTCCGTGCATGTTTGTATAGCTCCAAATCAGCCATGTCATTTGATGCTCTAAATTGTCTTAACAATTGAAACTTTGTACGTTTAGCACGTGTACAATCAATAGTCCACCAATGTGGCTGTGAGCGAGCATGTGTATTACTAGGTTTGGGTATTTTAGGTTTGAATAACATGTTACATGTATCAGCAGCATTTTTGTATACCTCAATGAAAGCAGGTACAGAAACTGTGACGTCATCATCAACTAAAGTATTAGTAAAAACATTCATGTGTAACTGAAATTGGGTAAGAAATACATCCTTACCATCTTCTTTCCACATAATACGTTCATATGCATGTACATTATCAACAATATCTGATGTAATATTATCAGTAGGACGAATGTTACCAAAACTAAACGTACAATGAACAGGACAGTGCACTGAAAACATGTTGTCACTTACACCAAAATCTGTAACGTATGTAAATAAACTTGACGATGCAATCATATAATCTACTACGCTTGCACCATTATTAGCAAAACATGTGAATTCGCCCGCAGTATCATTGCAAAGTCTGCCATTTAGAATATGTATACCATACGTACAACATAAATCAATAAGTGAGAGACCGTACGAGTTATGTACCATATTGTACCAAAATGTATCAGAAGGATAACTCACATCCCCGTCAAAGATGTAATCAAGTGTATCATGCGGAATATAATCAGGAAACGTTTTTATACGACTGTTCAAATCACCAGCCAAAACTAGATCAGCAGACGGAAATTTACTCACAATTTCAAGAAGTTGAGTATTTAATATCTCAATCCCGTTGCTATTATTCTCATCGTATACTGGAGAATTTACAGGCGACACATACGCAAATATCATAATAATATCATATGATCTATTCAACATAACCCCGTTAAGTAGCAAAACAACACAGTTACTCATATTATCAAAAATACGTTTAACACAGCCGGAGTTTACAAAACAGTTTTTAACAAATACAGTGACTCCACCAGAATTACGACGAGCGTGCCTCGATCTTTTTCTAGTATAATCAAAATGTTCATAATCAGACAAAGTATTATCGAAGACATTGTGATCACTACACCACGTCTCGCACAAACCGAGAATATCAATTTTTTTGGCAAATTCTATAAATTCGTTGTCATATTTATATTTAGCAAACCCCTCAATATTTACAGTACATGTACGTAAAACATGATGAATAGTTGAGTTTGGAGTATCAGTACGATATTGAGTTGATACATCAATAAATGAATTATTAAGGCCTCGGCCTGCCCCCTATCTGTCAACCCGGACTGGTTGCTGTGTTTCTGCATCATACCGATACACAACGCCGTCTACAACAAGTTTATCATAGCGCAGGTATGTCAAACAGTTCTCATCCATTTTTTGTTTCATAAATGGAAACAAGCCGATACGTTGTTTCGTCACGCGATCTGTGAAGTCTTCCGTGACGCGGATACGACGTCGTACATCCTGACCATCTCCCCCCGGTGTATCATGGGTCGCGCGGTGCTGTCGAAAAGCTTTAATGCATTTCTCATGGTCCTTATACAAGGGGAACTTCACAATCACCGGTCGCGGAGACGTCCTACTCGGGAGCCTGTGGGCGCGGTCTATCTTCACGGCACTTTCCTCAACACCAATATTCGTCAAATATTCACGGACTTTATTCTCGCATTCCTCCCATGATTCACCCCTGGAGTCTTCTATTCCATAGAACTTGAGGTTCTGGCGGCGCGATTGGGCTTCAAGGTTTTCATTCTTGCGCTCATTCTCATTCGACGCCAACGTAACGTCATTCAACTTCCGTGATATTATGTCGACCTTATCGGCTAACGTGGTGTTCTGTTGATGTAATATCTTATTTTCGGATTTCAGCTGGTTAACAGAACTCTCGAGAGTGTAAAATTTGTTGTTCATAGCCTTGACATCGCTCCGAATCTCCATCAACAGGGACATAGTGTCAGGCTGGGGCATACTGGAATTCACACCTGCATTGCTCAGATTCATGTCGAAAATTGTAGAGGCCGTTTCAGATACAACGCTGTCGTCGACTGGGGTATGTGGTAATGAGGACCGCGAACTCTGGTCACCTGCGCCGGCATTTAGCCACGTGGCTATATCTGGCTGATTACGGGCCTGTCTCTGGGAATTCCGCGTTACCGGTGGCGACCTCGCCGCTGCAGCGTAGGATTCATGTTCAATAGGCCGTGTTTCGGGAACACCAACTCGACTCGCCCTGCGCCCTGTACCGCGATTTCCAGATCCCCTAATATTTGTGCTTGACGACCCTCTAGTTGCGCTGTTCATCGGGCCGGGGTTTAGTTCAACACATTTGGCCGCAAGTAAGAAGAACAAAACGCACCGAATACATAGCGACACACTGGAGTGGTTTATTGACAAAGTCCTCATATGTGATTTACATTTCACGGGTTGGCTGAAGCATCCGATCCTCCAACGATATATCGCTAGATCAACGCCCATGTTGTCACGTTACTAATGCAGACAATCAGCTGATTACTGTTTACTATACTCGGGGTCAATATACGTACACCTTCAACACAACACAATACACTGTCCGGTACTGTCCAGTCATCCGTATCGCTGTAGATAATGGCCACGCTACACGATGTTGTATACATGAGTAGATAAGTAGATTTCCCGTGCAGCGAAAACAAATTCACAAATACGACTGTTTTACAAAGTTTAACCAACTATATGCACATCACAATGTTCAACAATGTGTTGCCGTTTCATGTCATACCTTCTGTATATATTGAAATTCATTAAAGTCCATATAATACTCGAAAATAAACTTGCAGATCTGACGAACACAAAAACACGTCCATTACCAAGGGCGATCACTCCGTAGTGGACCAAACAAAGTCGGATGAGCCGTCATTGCATATCCAGGTTTGCCATGTTTCCAGTCAGGGCAGCGTCGATCTCAGCATCTTCGCTACAAACATCCATGAGTTCATGGTTGGGGTCATGGAAGTCACCTGGGGTCACCACTGGACTGGCCAGTGCAGGTGGATGAACATACTCCTGGTAACTTGTTCCTGCATAACTGCTTGTCTTCATATTGGTCTGTGAGAATTCCAGCGATAGTGGATTTAGTTCCTCGACCTCGATCGGTGTTGGTGGCCACATCGTCTTGCTAGCCATAGCCTTTCCCTTGCCTCTCGTATTCCCGTCTCGCTCTTCCGTTGGTTCACCCTTCGATTTTAGTTTGTTTCGGAGCTGTTCCTTGATCTTGGTGTTGTCGATGGCAACCTGACCCCAATTATCTCTGCTGCCAGACAGCTGGGTGGCCGTGAAACTCTGACGAGACAGCGTAGTTTTTTTATTCAGCATTTTTTCGACATTTGCGACTCGTTCATTTCATGCTTTAACAAATGCGAGGGCTTCCTTCGCAGAGAAATGATCATCGGGAGAAAAGGCCAACATTTTGGTCAGCAATTCTTTCATATCGGGTCACGAGTCGTGGCAAGTTAATCGCGAGCTGAAAGGCAAACACGTCGACTTTGCCTGAGGCTGAAATCAGCCTCGTCGTGTCTGTCAAACTTGTGAAGCAGGACCAGCCAGCACGACTGGTGCCATGTATTCGGGTGTAGTCGTTCAATGATTCACCTGCATATTCGATCATCAGCTCCATATTTTCAGCATATTTCTGCACAAGCACGAACACCTTGGTGAGACTTGGGTGGGTCAGGTGCAGCGGCGCTAAAAAACACAATTTCTGCTTCTTCCTCCCCCACAAACTTCAGAGGAGTCTGGCGCAATCGCTGTTTCACAGGTTTGGCTGTACCCGTATCAATCGAGTGTTCAATCTCAGTAAAGGTGCCCAAGTCAAAAGGATGTTTTGCGAATACATCCTCAAATTCTACAAGGACATGTTTAAGTCGTTCAAACTGTGGTACAGCTAAGCCAGTAGTTTGCTCAAGCATTGTTGTAATATGCTGTGGTATGTCTCCGTGATGCATGTCTCTGTATATGTCTTACTGGTATGCATCACTCTTATCTCCTGTTGCACGCCATGGGCAACCGGCTCATGTTCTGAGACGTTCTCTTGTTGCACGCCCTGGGCAACCAGTTCATGTTCCGAGATATTCTCTTGTTGCACACCATGGTCAACCTTTGCACATTTTGCGACGTTCTCTTGTTGCACACCATGAACCACCGCATGTTCAGAGGTTGCACACCATGGGCAACCTTTGCACGTTTTATGACGTTCTCTTGTTGCACACCATGGGCCACCCCTCCATGGTTCGAGACGTTCTCTTGTTGCACACCCTGGGCAACCCGTTCATGTTCCGAGACACCCTCTGGTTGCACACCATGGGCAACCATTTCAATGGGGAAATCAGTAGTTATTTCCGCTTCGGTAGCCATGGCGATAAGTTTTCTTTTTTTCACTATAACATATTTGTCTGTTGCATTTACCACACACACAAGCGGTGATGTGCGTCCCTCGTGTGCTGTATGGGGAACCATGTATTTTGAATCAACATTAGACTCTACAATATAATCTGACAACTCCTCACTCAGTTTGCACTTAACTCTAGTCACTGAGTTCGATGGTACCACCTTATGCTTGGCTAATATTACTTTCGCAACCCGTGGACTACTTGAAGCTGATGAACCAATATCCATAGTGAGAGTTTCACCCTTTAGTGTGACCAAATAGTTTTCCATATCTAAGTGACCCCCATGTTTGCATAGGAAGTCAAATCCCAATAACATATCATCTTCACTGGGAGTCACATGCATAATTTCCTTATAAAGTCCTGTTCCTATTTTCAATGTGACTCGTCCAATCTTAAATCCCTGCATATGCATGCCCCGCCCTGCTGTCAACATGCGGACATTGCACACAACTTCTCTGGTAGTAGTCATGAATTGGTAAAACTTGTCTAATATGAATGTTGCCTCCGCAGCCGTATCGATTATTGCCTTTACCGAATGGCCATTTAGTTCAACAGATATATGGAGTAGTGAGGTGTCCAAATATTGAAGCAATCCGTAAAGTAATATTAAAGTTATAGCATGATGACGAAGCTTGTACACATTTTTTGGCGCAAAAAAATGGCTGTGTTTCAGCAAATATTTGAAGGTAAAATAGGTCAAGGTCATGCGAATTGGCGGCATGAGTGTGTTCCTAATGCTTACATGTATATAGTGTCCAAATATTGAAGCAATCCGTAAAGTAAGATTAAAGTTATTAACATGATGACGAAGCTTGTACAAACGTTTTTACATTTCGGATGTCGAAGACGACGACGGAAAAAGCGTAAGTCTCTATAGAATCTTTCTTATCAGTGGACCAAACAAAGTCGGATGAGCCCTCATTGCATATCCAGGTTTGCCATGTTTCCAGTCAGGGCAGCGTTGATCTCGGCATCTTCGCTACAAACATCCATGAGTTCATGGTTGGGGTCATGGAAGTCACCTGGGGTCACCACTGGACTGGCCAGTGCAGGTGGATGAACATACTCCTGGTAACTTGTTCCTGCATAACTGCTTGTCTTCATATTGGTCTGAGAATTCCAGCGATAGTGGATTTAGTTCCTCGATCGGTGTTGGTGGCCACATCGTCTTGCTAGCCATAGCCTTTCCCTTGCCTCTCGTATTCCCGTCTCGCTCTTCCGTTGGTTCACCCTTCGATTTTAGTTTGTTTCGGAGCAGTTCCTTGATCTTGGTGTTGTCGATGGCAACCTGACCCCAATTATCTCTGCTGCCAGACGGCTGGGTGGCCGTGAAGCTCTGACGAGACAGCGTAGTTTTTTTATTCAGCAGTTTTTCGACATTTGCAACTCGTTCATTTCATGCTTTAACAAATGCGAGGGCTTCCTTCGCAGAGAAATGATCATCGGGAGAAAAGGCCAACATCAGCAATTCTTTCATATCAGGTCACGAGTCGTGGCAAGTTAATCGCGAGCTGAAAGGCAAACACGTCGACTTTGCCTGAGGCTGAAATCAGCCTCGTCGTGTCTGTCAAACTTGTGAAGCAGGACCAGCCAGCACGACTGGTGCCATGTATTCGGGTGTAGTCGTTCAATGATTCACCTGCATATTCGATCATCAGCTCCATATTTTCAGCATATTTCTGCACAAGCACGAACACCTTGGTGAGATTTGGGTGGGTCAGGTGCAGCGGCACTAAAAAACACAATTTCTGCTTCTTCCTCCCCCACAAACTTCAGAGGAGTCCGGCGCAATCGCTGTTTCACAGGTTTGGCTGTACCCGTATCTCTTGTTGCACGCCCTGGGCAACCAGTTCATGTTCCGAGATATTCTCTTGTTGCACACCATGGTCAACCTTTGCACATTTTGCGACGTTCTCTTGTTGCACACCATGAACCACTGCATGTTCATAGGTTGCACACCATGGGCAACCGTTGCACGTTTTATGACGTTCTCTTGTTGCACACCATGGGCCACCCCTCCATGGTTCGAGACGTTCTCTTGTTGCACACCCTGGGCAACCCGTTCATGTTCCGAGACACCCTCTTGTTGCACACCATGGGTAACCATTTCAGTGGGGAAATCAGTAGTTATTTCCGCTTCGGTAGCCATGGCGATAAGTTTTCCTTTTTTCACTATAACATATTTGTCTGTTGCATTTACCACACACACAAGCGGTGATGTGCGTCCCTCGTGTGCTGTACGGGGAACCATGTATTTTGAATCAACATTAGACTCTACAATATAATCTGACAACTCCTCACTCAGTTTGCATTTAACTCTAGTCACTGAGTTCGATGGTACCACCTTATGCTTGGCTAATATTACTTTCGCAAACCGTGGACTACTTGAAGCTGATGAACCAATATCCATAGTGAGAGTTTCACCCTTTAGTGTGACCAAATAGTTTTCCATATCTAAGTGACCCTCATGTTTGCATAGGAAGTCAAATCCCAATAACATATCATCTTCACTGGGAGTCACATGCATAATTTCCTTATAAAGTCCTGTTCCTATCTTCAATGTGACTCGTCCAATCTTAAATCCCTGCATATGCATGCCCCGCCCTGCTGTCAACATGCGGACATTGCACACAACTTCTCTGGTAGTACAGTCATGGATTGGTAAAACTTGTCTAATATGAATGTTGCCTCCGCAGCCGTATCGATTATTGCCTTTACCAGATGGCCATTTAGTTCAACAGATATATGGAGTAGTGAGGTGTCCAAATATTGAAGCAATCCGTAAAGTAGTTTTAAAGTTATAGCATGATGACGAAGCTTGTACACATTTTTTGACGCAAAAAAAATGGCTGTGTTTCAGCAAATATTTGAAGGTAAAATAAGTCAAGGTCATGTGAATTGGCGGCATGAGTGTGTTCCTAATGCTTACATGTATATAGTGTCCAAATATTGAAGCAATCCGTAAAGTAATATTAAGTTATTAACATGATGACAAAGCTTGTACAAACTTTTTTACATTTCGGATGTCGAAGACGACGACGGAAAAAGCGTAAGTCTCTATAGAATCTTTCTTATCAGTGGACCAAACAAAGTCGGATGAGCCCTCATTGCATATCCAGGTTTGCCATGTTTCCAGTCAGGGCAGCGTCGATCTCAGCATCTTCGCTACAAATATCCATGAGTTCATGGTTGGGGCCTTTCCCTTGCCTCTCGTATTCCCGTCTCGCTCTTCCGTTGGTTCACCCTTCGATTTTAGTTTGTTTCGGAGCTGTTCCTTGACCTTGGGTGTTGTCGATGGCAACCTGACCACAATTATCTCTGCTGCCAGACGGCTGGGTGGCCGTGAAGCTCTTGACGAGGCAGCGTAGTTTTTTTATTCAGCAGTTTTTCAACATTCGCGACTCATTCATTTCGTGCTTTAACAAATGCGAGGGCTTCCTTCGCAGAGAAATGATCATTGGGAGAAAAGGCCAACATCTTGGTCAGCATTTCTTTCATATCAGGTCACGAGTCGTGGCAAGTTAATCGCGAGCTGAAAGGCAAACACGTTGACTTTGCCTGTCAGGCTGAAATCTGCCTCATCGTGTCTGTCAAACTTGTGAAGCAGGACCAGCCAGCACGACTGGTGCCATGTATTCGGGTGTAGTCGTTCAATGATTCACCTGTATATTCGATCATCAGCTCCATATTTTCAGCATATTTCTGCACAAGCCCGAACACCTTGGTGAGATTTGGGTGGGTCAGGTGCAGCGGCACTACAACCTCATTGGAGCGGAACTTACCCTTTTTCAGCATTTTCCTGACAAACTGTTTCCCCGTTCTGGCAACCTCTCACAAGTCGACGCTGCCGTAGGATCCCCGGCCCAGCTTGGCCACACGGACTTAGTGAACGCACTTGATATAAGCGTCACCTACAGCTTCCAGTTACTTATTGACAATACAGCCGGTGGGTTCTTTGATCTTCTTTATATCATTCGCAAACCTCACCAGGCCTTGTTGTGTGGTGTTTCACACCGACCCTTCTGAATAATCCTCAAACAGACAAGCTTTTGCCAACGAATAAGCTGTTGCGGGTATCAGTTTCTTCTCCGGCAAATCGCTATCAATTTCACCATGAGAATTGCACTTGTTCAGTATGTCCTTCACATCTCCAGCGAATATTATTTTTCTCAACACAAGCGAGGCTGGCTGTGGCAACTGATCCGAATCCATTGCAGTCGAAGATGTTGAATTATCCATCTGATTTCACTGGATACTGCCTCCGAGTTAATTTATCGTTAATACGACAGTGTTGATGCTTGGAGATCCGGAAGTAGAGAGATCGGAAGAGCCTCGTTCTCGATTCTCGTTGGGTCATCCGGGAAGGGTTGAATTGCTGGCTCATCTGTCATCGGCCAAATGCGCGGCGAGGGTAAAGAGACCCCATATGACGATTCTACCCAGTATGTCATACGGCAATCTTACCACAATTGTCTTCATGATAAGTACATCCCGCAGCTTGCTTTGGTGCACCATTTAATAGCTTGTCGTAATTACTTTTAAGCAGTTTAATTAGCATGACCATTAATATTTTACTTTCTTATTCTCAATTTCACACCATCAGTTGAAATTAATAACAGTCATATTGTCTTTATTAAAATGATAGCCTGTGATGCGGCCTGTGAAAACTACGATTATTTTTGTAACAAAAACATTTCATTAAATGTGTCAAGTAAACCACAAAAGTTAGGTGTCTAAACCGGCAGAGAACACCAGGCGTATTTGCTTTCTGTCCAATGTATAATATCCTGATCAAGCCTGAACATTTAAGCAGCCTATGACGAATTGGCATTGTCCGCTGACATAATTATTGATGTTTTTAATTAGAGATTGGCGAACATTGTAAACCATGGGCAGACTACGCGAATCCACCGCCTGGTCTGGCCGCTAATGCAATAAGCCGGGATTTGTCAGAGATCGAGACCCAACTCACATAAACACGTTTGTCGTGTCACTTTAGACTGGTTCCCGGTAGTATTGTTTCGCTAGGCTGCACATCCGACAGGGTACCAGTCTAGTGTCGACTATGTGACTGACGTCAACAACCGCGTGTATTGATCTTTGATATGGCTTTGTGCCCCATGGTGTGAAATTTACACATAGTAACACTTGACAAGCGCGGTGTGTTTAAAGTCTTAGTCTTGTCACTGTAGACAAATCAGCATCGTGTAAACACAGTTTGCCAACTAATACAGAATACATACCGTAAATGGAGTTAGGCAATATTTTTCATGGAAAATTTTCAATGTCACCAAAATGACACCGACCGATATGGGTAAAGTAAATGTTTTCAAAAGAGCGTTGTGCCAATGTAATCGATGATTAATTGGATACGACCAGTTGCAATTCAGATGATAGCGGCCAGATTGTGGTGAAAGAAAAATTGCGATTGTGGTGCTATTTTATAAAGAACAAAATTGGACAGGGGGATTTTTAACTGGCGGTTGTGGACAGGTGGCCACTATTCCCAGGTGGTCGTTAGCACAGGTTCGACTGTACATTCATTTTATTTTTAGTATTCTGTATTAATCATGTATACATAAATACAAAACAAAATAGAAAACATACATTTTTATTCACAGTAATATTGATTTTAACCCTTTGAACCCAAAATCCCGCTATATCACTATCACTTTATACAAATACAACCGATTCTCTTTATCTCGATATCGTTTACCTCGATATACTTGCTTATCTCAATATACGTCCGAGGTCCCGGCCGAATTCCCTATATAGATCATGTATTTCACTCCTGATTTATAAATCAATATCGGAAACGTCGATATTTTGGTTATGTCGAGGTCGAGATTTTTTTTGAGAATGGTCGCTAATTTGGCGAATTTTTATCTCGAAGTTTGGATTATGTCAATATATTTTGCTCAGTCTGGTCAACTTCGAGATAACGAGAAATACCTGCAGTGCAGATCCAGATGAGTCGGCCCGTAACAAGCTGTATCGTCAGGAGCGGCACTTTTTGAAAGTAATTTTCATATTTTTGACAACAAAAACACCCCCTTTTCATAAATGGACTAGTCGCAAATCCATTTTGTGACAGAGTGGTTGCAAAATTAACATATCAAAATCTATTCCAGTTACTTAGGGGTGAAATGGTTAAAGGAAAAACAGATATTGTTTCATTATTTAAAATTGCATTATGTAAACTTACTGTTATGTCGATGTTACAGCTCATTTGCATAACATATGGAGAAATAAAAACCTCTTTAACTTGTGATAGACATGGAATTTTTGCATGCGGTTTTCACCAGTCTCGTTAGATTGCCAATGATTATTCTGTGCACGTGAAACACAACTACATCCCAGAGGCCCTTTAACCCTTAGAATGCGAGAACCGAAAATAGTCGTCTGCAGCTGTGTCATATTTTATCAATTCTCTCAGTAAAAACATGTTTGTCAGCACTGTAATTCAGCACTGTAAGGGTTAATTTCCATAATACATATACAGTGTAAGTACAAACATACTGCGACTTGACTATAATTAATTGGTACCTATTTTGAGCTGGGTGGTTTATAGCAATGCAAACTAATGTCTCTCTAGGGCGTAACAGATGCATCTGGTGAGGCTCGGACCTATAACCCAGTTCAAATCTCTGACTGCTCTCTACATTTGTAAAAACATTACAAACAATTGAGATTACGATTGCTGTTGTCCCAAATCGGCCTATTCATTATCTCGGTAATCGCCTTTTTATTGTGGCGAGTTACGTATTTTGAAAATTTTGTTGTCCATTTGAATGACGTTGTCACGGCCGTGTCCTGTGTGCTCTGCCTACAGATGAAGAGAAGCACACTCCGAGGAAGAAGGCGTTACTGATGGCCGCTACGCAGGCGTACAACGATGGTGATGCCAGGTATGACATTGTTTCTGTTGCTGGTAACTATTGTGAGATTCCAGGTGATGGTGATGCCAGGTATGACATTGTTTCTGTTGCTTGTAACTATTGTGAGATTCCAGGATGGTGATCGCCAGGTATGACATGTTCTGTTGCTGGTAACTATTGTGAGATTCCAGGCGATGGTGATGCCAGGTATGACATTGTTTCTGTTGCTTGTAACTATTGTGAGATTCCAGGTGATGGTGATGCCAGGTATGACATTGTTTCTGTTGCTGGTAACTATAGTGAGATTCCAGGCGATGGTGATGCCAGGTATGACATTGTTTCTGTTGCTTGTAACTATTGTGAGATTCCAGGGCGATGGTGATGCCAGATATGACATTGTTTCTGTTGCTGGTAACTATAGTGAGATTCCAGGCGATGGTGATGCCAGGTATGACATTGTTTCTGTTGCTTGTAACTATTGTGAGATTCCAGGCGATGGTGATGCCAGGTATGACATTGTTTCTGTTGCTGGTAACTATTGTGAGATTCCAGGTGATGGTGATGCCAGGTATGACATTGTTTCTGTTGCTGGTAACTATAGTGAGATTCCAGGTGATGGTGATGCCAGGTATGACATTGTTTCTGTTGCTGGTAACTATTGGAGATTCCAGGTGATGGTGATGCCAGGTATGACATTGTTTCTGTTGCTGGTAACTATAGTGAGATTCCAGGTGATGGTGATGCCAGGTATGACATTGTTTCTGTTGCTGGTAACTATTGTGAGATTCCAGGTGATGGTGATGCCAGGTATGACATTGTTTCTGTTGCTGGTAACTATAGTGAGATTCCAGGTGATGGTGATGCCAGGTATGACATTGTTTTTGTTGCTGGTAACTATTGTGAGATTCCAGGTGATGGTGATGCCAGGTATGACATTGTTTCTGTTGCTTGTAACTATTGTCAGATTCCAGGCGATGGTGATCCAGTAAGACATTTTTTCTGGCTAATATATGTGAGATTCAGTTTTTTGATGGTAGCAGGTATGACATTGTTTCTGTTGCTTGTAACTAGTGTGAGATTCGGTGATGGTGATTGGCCCATGTATGACATTGTTTGAAGCCTGGAACCTATTGTGGAATCCAGGATGGTGACAGGTATGACATAGTTTCTGTTGTGGGAACTATTGTGAGATCCAGCGATGGTGACGCAGTAAATGACATTGTCTGTTGCATTGTAACTTTTATTGTGAGCCATTCCAGGCGAATGTGATGCAGGTATGACATTGTTTCTGTTGCTGTAACTATTGTGAAGATTCCAGGCGATGGTGATGCCAGGTATGACATTGTATCTGTTGCTGTAACTATTGTGAGATTTCCAGGCGATGGTGATGCCAGGTATGACATGTTTCTGTTGCTGGTAACTATTGTGAGATTCAGGTGATGGTGATGACAGGTGAACATGTATTCCTGTGCCCTTACATTGAGAGATTCCAGGCGATGGTGATGCAGTATGACATTGTTTACTGTGCTGGTACTACTTGTTTCTGTCTTAATATTGTGATATTCCAGGCGATGGTGATTGCCAGTATGCATTGTTTCTGTTGCTTGTAACTAATTGTAATTCCAGGCGATGGTGATGCCAGGGTATGACATTGTTTCTGTTGCTGTTAACTATTGTGAGATTCCAGGCGATGGTGAGAGCCAGTATGAACATTGTTTCTGTTGCTGGTAACTATTGAGATTCCATGGTCGATGTGAGCCAGGTAGACATTGTTTCTGTTGCTGTAACTATTGTGAATTCCAGCGGATGGATGAGCCAGGTATACATATGTTTCTTTGCGTGTAACTATATGTGAGATTTCCAGTGATGTGATGCCAGGTATGACATAGTTTCCTGTTGCTGGTAACTATTGTGAGATTCCAGGCGATGAGAAGCCAGGTTTGACATTGTTTCTTTGCTTGTAACTATTGTGAGATTCCAGGCGATGGTGATGCCAGGTATGACATTGTTTCTGTTGCTGGTAAAACTATTGTGAGATTCCAGGATGGTGATGCCAGGTAGACATTGTTTCTGTTGCTTGTAATATTGTGATTAGCCGATGGTGATGCCATTGTCATGTTCTGTTTGTTGCTGTAACTATTGTGAGATTCCAGGCGATGGTGATGCCAGGTATGACATTGTTTTCTGTTGCTTTGGTAACTATTTGTGAGATTCCAGGCGATGGTGATGCCAGGTAGACATTGTTTTCTGTTGCTTGTAACTATTGAGATTCCAGCGATGGATCCAGGTATGACATTGTTTCTGTTGCTTGTACTATTGTGAGATTCCAGTTGATGGTGATGCCGGTAGGTGACATTGTTTTCTGTTGCTGGTAACTATTGTGAGTTCAGGCGATGGTGATGCCAGGTATGACTTGTTTCTGTTGCTGTAACTATTGTGAGATTCCAGGCGATGGTGAGCCGGTATGATTGTTTCTGTTGCTTGGTTAACTATTGTGAGATTCCAGGCGATGGAGATGATAGCTTCAGTATCAGTTTTGATGTGATTCAGGGTATGACATTGTTTTCTGTTGTTGGTAACTATTGTGAGATTCCTGTGATGCAGGTATGACATTGTTTCTGTTGCTGGGTAATATTGTGAGATTCAGGGATGGTGATGCCAGGTATGACATTGTTTCTGTTCCATGTAACTATTGTGAGATTCCAGGCGATGGTGATGCCAGTATGACAGTGTTTCTGGTTGCCTGTAACTTGACATTCCAAGTGATGGTTGATCCAGGTATGGACATTGTTTTGTTGCTGGTACTATTGTGAGATTCCAGGCGAGGTGATGCCGGTTCAGTTTCTGTTGCTTGTAACTATTGTGATTCCTGGCGATGGTGATGCCAGGTATGACATTGTTTCTGTTGCTTGTATATTGTGAGATTCCAGGCGTGGTGATGCCAGGTGACATTTTCGTTGCTTGTAACTATTGTGAGATTCCAGGCGATGGCGATGCCAGGTATGACATTGTTTCTGTTGCTTGTAACTATTGTGAGATTCCAGGTGATGGTGATGCCAGGTATGACATTGTTTCTGTTGCTTGTAACTATTGTGAGATTCCAGGCGTTGGCGATGCCAGGTATGACGTTTTTATGCTCCCTGAATCGGGGGGAGCATATACCTACTGCTTTGTCCGCTGTCTGGCGTCCGCTGTCTGGCATCCGCTGTTTGAGTTTTACGTTAAATTTTTATGCCACCGGGTTTCGAAGAAACGGGTGGCATATAGTGTTTGGACCGACCGTCTGTCCGTCCGTCCGTCCGTCCGTCCGTCCGGGCACTCATTAGGGTACTTATGTGGCTAGCCCCACAGGGTTATGGACTTGGTAAAGGATAGGGTTGGTTACAATTAGCCACCTAAAAAATCCTTTTATGTGGCTAAAAATCGTTTTATGTGGCTAATATTTAACATGTGATAAGCCACATAAGTATAGTACTGTAAGAACGTCCGTCCGTCCGTCTGTCCGTCCGTCCGTCCGTCCGTCCGTCTGTCCGTCCGTCACACTTTTCGGTTAACCAATTTGTCACAGTTTCTCAAATATGCTGCAGGTGGCATCTGCGTTCGACAGACGCATTTCTTGTTTCAAATTGCTATATCGCTATGACTGCTTGGGATATCAACTTGAAACTATATATACACATTGATCACCATCCCTATTGTCATTGTATATACCCTACCCATGCTGCAACAGGGCCCAAGGTCAAGGCCAAATAACTTGTTAAAGCTTATGGTTAAAGTTTTTCAAATTGCTATATCTCTGTGACGCTTGGGATATCAACTTGAAACTTCATTTACGCATTGATCACCATCCATATTTTCATTGTATACTCTATCCATGCTGCCCAGGAGCCCAAGGTCAAATGACTTAGAATGTTTTTTAAAGCTTACGTTAAAGTTGTTCAAATTGATATATCTCTGTGTCTACTTGGTATATCTCTGTGTCTACTTGGGATATCAACTTGAAACTTCATATAGACACTGATCACCATCCATATTTTCATTGTATACCCTACCCATGCTGCCTAGGAGCCCAAGGTCAAATGACTTGGAAGAATGTTTTTTAAAGCTTACGTTCAAGTTTTTCAAATTGCTATATCTCTGTGACCGCTTGCGATATCAACTTGAAACATCATATACACATTGATCACCATTTATTGTGATTAATAAGTAATAAGCATACTACACCAATACCCAGGGTCAAGGACTTTGAATTTCAATCCAGGCGTCATCGGGCAGCATTTGTCGGATTTACCGACCATCTAGTTCTTATTGGTAAGATATGTGAGATTTTCAACATGAACTCTGCTTCGTTTACATATTCATATTAATCACATTCAATTTGGCGTTCATCTCATGGCCATGGTGCTAAATATAGATTGTTTATTGCCCATTTGCTTTGTAAAATGTTTCTCCGACCTGTGACCTAAAGCAATGTCCATTGAGAAAAATCCCATTACCCCACCCACCTGTTGTTGTACTGTATGTTAGCAAATCGTAACATACAGTAGAACAACAGATTTTATAAGTATTTTATGTCGCAGGTCGGAGACTTTTGTCTGTGATCCAAATGCTTCACATGATATTCATTACTACTATGGGAAGAGCTGTATTGACTGTGAGCATCATCCTGTCAGGGCCTCATGTACATGTACTTGATTTGCTTTTATGACAACCATATATGACAAAAATATATGGCAAGGCTCAGGAAACGGGATGGGCGAAGCTCTGCCGAGCACATCCCGTTTCCGTGCCGCGCCAGATATTTTTTCCCATTCACGGCACTAACCTACTATTCTATTTATCCCGTCAACACCTACAAATGGCTGTAAAATGCAAAAATTGTATTGACTGGATATCAAAAATGTTTCACGGCACCGTGTTTCACGGCACATACGCACTGTGTTGATGGGATAAAATGTGTTTCCTACTTGCAGCGTGGCCAGTGACGACACGCCCGTGAAACGAGCCATCCTGGCCCTGTCTCTATATGACCTTACCAGTTGCTGGGACATTAAACCCTTTCATGTGTTCCTACTTGCAGTGTGGCCAGTGATGACACCCCCGTGAAGAGAGCCATCCTGGGCGCGGCCACCCAGGCGTACCTGGGGCCAGACAGTGGCACGGACACCGAAGGCGATCAGGTAGACACCAGTCTTATATGTGACTGGAGAAATAGGGCGTATGATACTTTTATGACCGGTCAATCTGCTAAACTTCAGACCCAGTCGTGCGGCGACATTAAAATCCTTTCATGTGCCAGTCTATACTCTTTGTTAGAAGCAGACTAGGTAGTTCACCGACTGAATGGCCAATAGTGCAGATCCTGATCAGACTGCAGATGCACAGGCTGATCTGGATGTACGCTGGTCGCAAAGGCCCAATTTCTTTGTTGGCAGCCACATATGTAGACCACTGAATTTGGACAATCGTGAGTTACTTACATTAGAACGACTTTGATGCATCGTCAATGGTAGAATGCTATCTAGCAACATTTCCCAACATGCTTTGCATATTTGCTCTATTTCTCGACTACTCATTTGAAAACAGTTGTCACAAGTCGGCACAAGATACATTTTGATGCATAAATAGAAAAGTATCAACAGATTTCCATATTTGAACCCTTTCAACACTACAGACCTATAGCAGTGTTTGCAAACAGTGTAGATCCAGATGAGCAGGATCTGCACTTTTTACAATGATTTTCACATTTTTAGAAGAAAAAAACCCACTGCCTTTTCATAAATGGACTAGGCTGAACATTATTTTGTGGTAATTGGAAAATTACCAAATAAAAATCCATTCCAGTTATTTAGTGTTCAAAGGGTGAAAGTAAAATATGTATCCTTGGTCTGAAATGTGTTTGTGTAAAGCGCTGTAATGTGTGACAGCTACGTGAAGCTGACTAACCCATTGCACATTCCCCACCCCTCAGGTGGACACACCCGCCCGACGTACCCCCCAGGTGGAGCCCACGTGTGAGTACGACATGGGGCGGGGCATAGAGCCCACCCTCTCCTACGACTTGGAGGCTGGGACGGAGGAGGATGATCATCACAAGGTTGGTTATTTATAGAGCTCCAGTTAAGATGCGTAATTTGACCAAATATTAAACATATTTTTCTTAGTTCTTCACCAAAAATCAAAAATGGCAAGTTGGGAGTTCTTTAGAATCGTCTCAATGAGACGATTCTAAAGCACTCCCAAATTGACATTTTTGATGAAGAAATAATAGAATTTCCCCCAAAGTTGACTGGAGCTCTGGTTAATGGCATAAGTAGCAGTGTAGGTTCTTACTATGCTGCAGGAGTGTAAATTAGATCATAGCTAGACTGACTACAAATGTCATAAGCCTCAATGTAGGCAGAGCTCCAGATAAGTTTTGTATCTAAAGAGTATTATACCCCCAGATTTCAAATTCCAACGCGTATTTTACTTTTAAAAATGTATTATTGATTTTCTTCCTTATTAAATAGAGAACAAATGATAAAAACTAAAACAAATTAAAAAATTCACTTATTTGAGCCTCAAAAAGCAAACACTGTTTGCTTTTTGCAGCTCAACTAAGTAAATTTTCAACTTTATTACAATATTTTCATTACTCCTTTTGAAAATCAATGCATACTTTCACATTGCTGTGAGTATTTTCACATTGCTGTGAGTATTTTCACATTGCTGTGAGTATTTTCACATTGCTGTGATTATTTTCACATTGCAGATTTTGAGTATTTTCACATTGCTTGCTGTGAGAGTATTTTCACATTGCTGTGAGTATTTTCACATTGCTGTGAGTATTTTCACATTGCTGTGAGTATTTTCACATTGCTGTGAGTATTTTCACATTGCTGTGAGTATTCTGTACTCCCACTTTTGATGATCAATGCGTATTCTGCTAAAAGAAGCGCGTAAAATACGCCAATACAACTTATCTGGAGCTCTGATGTAGGTTTTTATCATGTGGCAGGACTGTGCAATCAGATAAGCTAGACTGGCCACAAATGTCATAATCACTAATTCTGCCATCATGCGGCCTTCATGTCCAAGGTCAAGGTCAAATTACTTGGAATGTTTCGGACCCATTATCTCTGTAAAGGTAAGTCGGATTGACCTCAAACTTCATATACTTCCTTGTCATCATCCATATTTTCATTTCATACCACACCCATGTGGCCTTCATGTCCAATGTCAAGGTCAAATTACTTAGAATTTTGCGTTAAAAGTTTTTTTTTAAATATTTGCATTAAATTTTTTATATGTCGGTCCAGGTGGTGGCCGGGGGTATACGTGAGCATACGTGAGCCCCTGCTCACTTTCTCTAGTTACTTTAAAAATGCTCGTGATGTTTCGTTTCCACCGTATTATCTTCTAATCCGATAAATCGGTTTTCAAGTGATTTGCTACAAATGTTTGCCATGATTGGACAATGTGTCATGTTCAATAGCCATGTGTCTACGTCCAAGGTCAAGGTCACACTTACAGGTCAAAGGTAAAAAATGTGCATGTTTCAGCCATATATCTTCAAAATAGATGAATGGATTTTCAAGTGATTTGCCACAATGTTTGCCATGACGAGACGATGTTTCGCATTCAATACCCATGTACCTGTAGCCTATATTCCTTGTTAGCAGTATCACGGGTGTTACATTGATAAAATGGCGAACAGTGCAGATCATAATCAGACAGATCTGGATCTACACTGGTTGCAAAACCCATAAGCTGCAGATCTCCAGTCACAGCCACATTTATTTCCGATGATAATTCGAAAGCTGACATAATTTTCATAGCAAATGCGGAATTCCGCATTTGCTATGAATATTTTGTCAACTTTCGAGCTTCTTCATGATAAAAAAACAACACAGATGTTTTGGAGCGGTACTAGACTAGATTTTTAGCTGACCACGCCATAAGCAACGCAGGATGTCCGGATTGGAGGGGATCCACTGTATATGAATATTGGTCCCAGGTTGAGCTAGCGTTAAATTATTTGAGATAATCGTTCACCTCCACAATTCGCCAACTCATCCCTCGCCAGAGGACCACTATCCACCCGGCTTCTTATTATTAAGAACATCTTTGCACCCCTTAGTGTGCTATTGTTTACTTACTTAACCCTTAGAAGAACTGCACATGATAATTGTGTCCATTTAAGATGATTCTCATATGCTACTAAAACATGTTGTTTTTTTGTTGGCACATAATGAACACATATCTGCTGTTATTCTCATGTTTGATTTAATTCTATGCAAAAACTTGTTTTGGCAGCACATGAGTATCGTCTCTCCACCTGATTCTCATGTGACACTAAAACATGTTTTTATGGACAAATATAGAAATAAATAAAACAAGAAAATGTGGCCTGCACACGGCCGGTGGTACATTAGGGAAACTTTGGCAAAGTTCATTAACCAAAAGTATAAGTATTCGTAAGCAGGTGTGAAGGTCAAATGGTGAAGGTCATATTAACGGCAGCAAGATTGTGTGACATTTGCACAAGTATGATGTATTGAAATATTAAATAATCCTTCAAGTGATATAGAAGATATGACAGAATTGAGAGACTCCGGCAAACTTATTAATGTGTGAAAAAGTCAAAGTTGTGAAGGTCAAAACGTCAAGGTCATATTATGGGCAGCATGGATGTGAGGCAGGTGTCCACAGGTATACTGTGTTAAAATATTTAAGTAATACCTTCAAGGGATATAGAAGTTATGACAGAATTGAGAAACTCCAGCGAACTTCTTAATGTGGGAAAAAGTTCAAAATTGTGAAGGTTAAGGTCATATTAAGGGCAACATAGATGTGAGGCATGTGTCCACAGGTATACTGTGTTAAAATATTTAAGTAATCTTTCAAGGGATATAGAAGTTATGACATAATTGAGAAACTCTAGGGAACTTCTTAATGTGGGAAAAAGTTCAAAGTTGTGAAGGTCTAAATGTCAAGGTCATATTTGGGGCAGCATGGATGTGTGGCAGTTGTGTACTGTGTTAACATAATTATGTAATCCTTCAAGGGATCTAGAAGTTGTGATATGATTGAGAAACACTTCTTAATGTGCCGGACACACGGACAAACGGACACACGGACACACAGTCCAAACATTATATATATGCCTCCGGCTCTAACGAGACCCGGGGCATATAAAGCCAACTAACTAAATTCCCAACCAGCATTGTAAGGTTAAGATACAATGTGAATTGTTATTGCCCACCAGGTTGCAGGTTCCAAGAACAAGTCCCTAATGTATGAACCGACACAGGCATACGACGCTGACGTTACGGATGATGAGGCTGCAGAACCAGAGGTAAGTTGGTAGTGATGGCGACTGGGTCGGACATCGAGCCAGTTGAATCCTTCAATTGAGGCGTCATATTCCTACGTCAGAATTTTTGTTCATGGAACAATTTATGCCTACACATTCAGTGGCGTAGCCAGAGCCTCTAAAACACCGAGGCAATAGCATTTGTCCGTGTTGACATAGCGGAGTTCGGGAGTTCGGTATGGGAGCTCGGGGCACCCCCCCATAATATTTTTTTGAAATCTACATCGCATGTCTTGACGTATTTTAGATAACTATGTTCAACAACATATTATGCTATTTTTTTATAGGAATAGTTTTTAAATCATAGAGAATAGCAGAATAATTTTAATGTTATTTGCTACCAGGGGTTTGTCCCCCTGGATATCAAACCGAGGCATACCATTACATGGTCACGAGTCAAGTCATGATCTGCTGTATGATGAAAGCGTAACAAATTTAAAAACATAAGAAGTTCAGAAAATATCGCCGAGGCAATTGCCTCAGTACGCCTCAACTTTGCTACGGCACTAACATTCTTCAGCTACTATTGACTTTATGTAATAACATCTGGTATGAATTTTCTGAAAATGTCTATTCCGGCAACATAAGTCGGTTCTCTGGTTGCCTGGAATAGACAAGTATACATTATTGTCTCCCCTATGTTAGTGGAAAGTGTGATGTAATGGTCTCAATTCGGGCATAGGCGTCGTGACTTCAACAATTGTGTCCAAATGTTGATTATCTTCTTATTCGTTAGATCATTACCAAATTTCATGTATAGCCTAATGGGTGATCTTGACCTTGGTTACCTTGACCTTCGTGGGTGAGTCAGTCGCGGGCGATCACCTTAGTTTTGTCCATGTATTGTGTATTACAGGCACCAGCAGCCAAATCCAAGAACCTGATGTATGAAGCAACTCAGGCATACGACACAGGTGGAGGGGACAAGGTGAGAGAACACAAACTCTGTCTTGTTCAGGATTAATCTCAGTACCTACCTGTCCGCATATCTCTGGGGTAATCATTTACCATACATTCCTACATGAGATGCCTGTCAATTTGTGACTGTGACTTTACGACTGTTTTAACCATTTGATGGCATCTTTAATAGGCAAAAGTTTATCGGCAGCCAAACGTGGAACAGACAGTAGTGTAACCTGTAAAAGTAGGACACACCTCTAAACTGGATGTTTTGGCTGTTGGCTGGTCTTGGGCCTGCATGGTTTATAGGTTATGGTATATCAAATGTTACTGCCCCCCCTCCCCGTACCCCCCCCCCCCCCCCCCCCCCCACCCCCCCCCCCCCTCCCCTCCCCATATTATGTGTATCATTCCCCCTGCCTCTCGCTGTCACCGTGGGCATTTATGTGCAGAGGGCACATTTTCTTCTTTTATCAAATAACGCGCTATGTATTGATCAAATACGCGGTGACTGGTAAATTGTTATATCCTGCATTGACTAAACATGAATATCCGGGTTACAACTAGTTTTATCGGTGTAATGATGCAATGTAAACCTGTCGGCACATTCTTTTCAACAAAAAAATTATATTTGACCATCCTCTAGCATAAACCATTACCTGTTAAATATAATATAATGCTAGTTATACCCCCCGCAACGAGTTGTGGGGGGGTATACTGGAGTCAGGTTGTACGTCCGTCCGTCCGTGCGTCCGTCCGTGCGTCCATCCGTCCGTGCGTCCGCGTAAACTTAACATCAGAGAAATATTGTTATAACTTCATCTAAAATGCTTGATATTTCACACATGCATTCCTGTAAGGCTCTACTACCATGCTGTGCCAAATCCACGACCGTCCAACCCCCGCAGATCCCAAGGTCAAGGTCAAATACTTAGTCCGTGAACTTAACATCAGAGAAATATTGTTATAACTTCTATTTCCTTCATCTAAAATGCTTAATATTTCACACATGCATTCCTGTAAGGCTCTACTACCATGCTGTGCCAAATCCACGACCGTCCAACCCCCGCAGATCCCAAGGTCAAGATCAAATACTGAGTCTCTTTACAAAACTTAACATCAGAGAAATATTGTTCTGACTTCTATTTCCTTCATCTAAAATGCTTAATATTTCACACATGCATTCCTGTAAGGCTCTACTACCATGCTGTGCCAAATCCACGACCGTCCAACCCCCGCTGATCCCAAGGTCAAGGTCAAATACTTAGTCTCTTTACAAAACTTAACATCAGAGAAATAAGTTATAACTTCTATTTCCTTCATTGAAAATTCTTATTATTTCACTTGTGCATTCCTCTAAGGTTGTACTATCATGCTGTGACAAATCTACGACTGTCCAACCCCCGCTGATCCCAAGGTCAAGGTCACATACTTAGTCTCTTTACAAAACTTAACATCAGAGAAATATGTTATAACTTCTATTTCTTTCATTGAAAATTTCTTATATTTCATATGCTGTGACAAATCCCCGCTGATCTCGAGGTCAACGTCACATACATACCGTATACCTTCAATTAACGCCCCCCCCCCCCCCTGCCACCCCCCCCCCCCCCCCCGCCCCGCTTAATAAATGCCCCCCTCCCCCAAATAAAAAAAAAAAAAAAAAAGAATATTTACCACATGACCGCCAATTTCAAACACAAATAATCCTTAAATCCTTATTTGTGTTTCAAATTGGCGGTCCTTGGTAATTTTTTTCTTTTTCTTTTTCTTTCCTTTCTTTTTTTTTACTGGCTAATAATAAACGCCCCCCTTTTGTAAAATGTAACGCCTCCGGGGGCGTTAATTCGAGGTTATACGGTTAAACTTAACATCAGAGAAATCGGTTATAACTTCTATTTCCTTGCTCGGATCTGCTTCACATTTCACACACTCATTGCTCCAATGGACCTCTACCACCCTGTGACAAATTCACGTTCATGCCGCTCGCGCTAATCCCAGAGTCAAGGTCACAAGCCCACACTTGGAAATTTTTACATATTTTAGGGGTACCTGGGTCCACGCGGGGGGTATTCCGTAAGCCTCGCTTACTGACCAATCTAGTTGATTTTGATATCACGTTTATTTATCAAGCTCGGCTTGGAAATAGTAGATATTCCTCGGTTTCCTAGCCTTGCCTGATATCAAAAGACACTAGCCTGGTATTCTCTATATCCCCGGCAGCCTAAGATGGGTGTGCCATGTGACTCGGACACGTCGGAGGAGTTTGTCCTGGAGGACGAGACTGGGGACAGTTACGAGGATGTGAGCCACCTCTTCCTAGCCCCAACCCTCGCCTGTGACCTTGACGACCCTGGCAGTGAGATCAGCGATGACGGAGACGCTGGGGACAACGACGATGGAGACAAAGCTATAACGGTAACGGTCTCCAGTTCAGTAGACTAGTTTGTTTTCAATGCCTGTTTCTTAGGTTGATAATTCTGTACATAAAAAAGAATATGTGTTAGAGAGTGTACTGTGTACTCTGCTGTATATGTAATATAGTATATACCTTGCCTGAAATAGCATATCGTGGTTTTACCAAACTAAGTTCTTTCTTCGTCATAATTGAAAGGGTCTGTGGAAGAAGCGGGCAGTAACATTTTCATGCATAAACATTCCTGCATCACAGTTTGTGTTTTTTCTTCTTCACAGGAATGTGATACGACCGATGCTACACAGGTTGTTGGTGAAGAAACGAATATCAACAAAACAGACGCATCTGACTCTACACAAGTCTTTGACAATGATTCTACACAGGTGTTAGTTAATCAGCCGAAACCAAGAAAAGAAAATTTGCGATCCACAACTAGGAAATCTATGGGTGCCAATATTGATGCAACACAAGTGTTTGAAAATGATGCAACACAGGTGTTTGATAATGATGCAACACAGGTACTTGATGATCAACCAAAGTTGAGTAAACAAAATTTAAAAACAAAAAATAGGAAATCCAAGAAAGTCAATATTGATGCGACACAAGTATTTGATACGTCAAAAGATAGTAACAGTACTAAGATCAACAGGAAATTGCATGAATTTGATGCTACACAGGTGTTTGACAATGATGCCACACAAGTTTTTGATGAGAATGCTGAAGCTAAAAAAAGCCCTGCTGGAAGTACAGAGGCAACTCAAGTGTTCCCTGATAGCACGCAGGTTTTTGATGATGCAACCCAAGTTATAGATGATCTAATTCCTAAACATGGTAAAATGAAAATTTCCAGCGGTGGTGAAGCAGAATCAGATGATGCAACACAAGACTTTGCTGACCATGTACTGGATAAGGAAGTATCTTTTGACATTAATGCTGTATCAACATTGGCTATGGAGCCAGTGGGTATGAATGATGACGATCAAGATGTGAGAAACCGCAAGCATCCATCAAATGATGCGACACAATGTTTTGACGAAACTGCCACTATATGTGAGAATAGAACTGTAGCTGTGACTGACGATGCTACAATGGATGTGACGGAGGCTGATGCTACGGTTGCTGTGGCAGAGCCAAACATAGAAAATAAAAATAAGAGAAAACAAGGAAATACAAAAATAGCCAATAATGACACTCAAGTTTTTGATGAGACTGTTAACGTGGCAGAAATTGATGCAACAATAGCGGTGTCTCAGCCAGATATTGTTGAAAGCAAAAACAAGAGAAACAGAGGAAACAGAAAGACTACAGCAACAGTAAATGATGCGACTCGGGTATTTGAGGAGACTGTTAACGTGACAGAAATTGATGCGACAATAGCTGTAGCTGAACCAGACCTAGTGGACAGTAAAGGTAAGACAAAAAGAGGATATAAAAAGACTGCTCCAAAAGCTGATGATGCGACACAAGTGTTTGATGAGACTGTTAATGTGACAGAATTTGAGTTAACAGTAGCTATTGCTGATGAGACTCTCGCTGTGTCGGAACAGGAGGAAAATATATCAAACCAAACTGGTACCAAAGTGTCAACATACGAGGCTGACGATGCTGCTGTCTGTGATGCCACGGTAGCAATATGTGAGGTGGATGCTACTGTGGCTATAACAGAGCCAGAATCAGATCACAAATCAACTAGGTCAAAAAGAAAGGGTAATAAAAAAGGTTCTCCGTACACCACTGACAGTACTAAAAATTTGGAAGATGAAATAATTCAAGCTTCCAAATCAGAACTTACTGCTTCTGATGACACAAATACTGTAGCTGAAGTTGAAAGTAGACCTATGCGTGGTAGGAGGGGCAAAGCAGTGACTATTGCAGAAGCTAAGAGTACCATATCAGCAAAAGCTAAGTCAGAAACTAATACTTTAGATTTAGATGTATGTGGTGATAACATAAAAATTGTCTCAACAATGAAAAGTCCTGATGAATGTCTTGACGAAGCAGCTACTCAAGTTTATGGTACATCGCCGATAAAAGCTGGACCACATAATGTAGAATGGAATCTGGAACCTGCAACACAAATCTATGGAAAGTCTCCAGAAAAACGGGCATACCTTAGTGGCGATGATTTAGAACCTGCTACTGAAATGTACGGCATGTCCCCAGTAAAACTCACTCCTCGAAAGAAAGGTTTTGAAGAATCAGAAACACAGGTGTATGGCATGTCACCAGTGAATGTTACCCCAGACAATAGAAAAGTTGTAACAAAATCAGGCAAAACTGAAACTGTTGTTGAAGCAAAAGAACAGTCGGAAGCGAAATCAAATCTTGGCTCTAAGCGGAAAGGAAAGTTTGTTAATAAATCTAAGTTGAGTAAAGGTAAAACCGAAGATAAGAATGAGCTGAAAAGTGGAGACGATGTAGAAAAGGTGGAAGATGAGCTGGCAGTTCTTAAAGATCCACCTACAGCAGCAAAGCCAGCCCCAAACCGGCGAAATGGGAGATCGAAGGGCAGGGGAGGCAAGCCTGGGGAAAAGACAAAGAAGGTACCAGAAGCAAGTGTGAAGGAGACGGCAGTCAGAAAGGGTGGAAGGAACCCGAGAAGTGAACCAGCCGAGGAGAAACTTGTAGAAGGTAGTGTAGCTTATATGTGGCTGTGACTGGAGAAATGGGGCTTATGGGTTGTGCAACCAGTGTAGATCCAGATCAGCCTGTGCATCCGCACAGTCTGATCAGGATCTGCACTGTTTGCCATTCCATCAATGATGCCATTTCTCCAGTGACCGCCACATGTTTGATGTTTACTGAATTTAGGCCATGAGCTGGCCACAAGTTTCACATGACATCCTGTTGGCATTCTCAGGCCCACACCATGAACCTACCTTGTACTACTTAAATTGTATACATCTAAGAATACAAATGTGAAATTTTACACATCAGCGATAAAAATTGCTAGCTGTGTTCAACAAGCATTATGACCTTTACTGTGTAGAAAATACAAGCAACACTTTATGCTACTCAGAAGCAAAAAACATGTCACTTCACAAATATGAAATTAATAAATAATGCAAATTACTTGAAGTGTTCATTGTGTAAAAATATGTAATAGATATGGTTCATATATTGAATTTTTAATAATAAATTAATTTCCAGGAGCTTAGCGAAGAATTCAATATGTGAACTATGACTATCTTGTTTTTGGCCTCTTCGCTTGCACATGTCTGTTGAATGAAGCCCCGTCCATAAATGTGATTTCGAATTGCGATACTATGACGTTATTGGCGGTTTGACACTGAATTGATCGAGCACACATGGTAACACGGTTCACGTCACGTGACATTACGTCAACCAGGTGAAGCCTCTGGTTATAAATATAACTTTCTACATATTGAAACATTTAATAATTAATTTAATATATTGTAAGATTAATTGACTGAAATGGTCATCTGCTTTATTTCATATTTGTCTAATTACTTAAGAAAAACATATTTTTACAGCGCAACCATTGGAGACGATTCTCATATACTTTCAAAACTTGTTTTCTTCAAGAAAAACAAGAATTAGACAGCAGACGACAACAATTAAGTCAGCGTTGTAAGGGTTAATACTTCTGCATTTATGATAGAGCCAACGAGGGGCAGACATGGCCGGCAGACGACAATAACGGAACCCGCTGTGGTAGATGTTCCCGCCCCAACTCCAGGTATAATGCACTACCACACATTCACTTGAATTCACTTAATTTTTTTACACCCTGAAATTGTGGGTAGTGGTCGCGCGAACGTGACGGCGTAAATCATGTATGTTTTTATCTTTGCTCTTTTGTTACCTGAGAGTTGAATTGGGTTATTGCCCATTATTAAAGTAGTGAGGTTATTACGGATCCTACGGCTTTTTGGAGGGGCCAAGTGATTCTGGTGGCGAGGATCTGGCATCCGATCAGAATTATTCTGATTTCAGGGCTGAATATATTTTTTTTATTGTAAATATTCAGTTCTGATTTTGGGATTTTTCCCCCATTTGTACATGTACTTGAACATGTACTTGTACTGGTAATATATGGGATTTAGTACTAAACCCATTGACCCGGCCTTAAATGACCTTAGCTGTTGATAGGCCGTTAAACCCAAACAAACGAACACCCTGAAATTGTTTTTGGGGTACATATAATCGCAATTCTGTCTGTCTGTGCGAGATTTGCGTTAAATGTTTTGACTACCTACTATCTCTTTTACCATTAGATTGTCTTGAAACTTCGCATACATATTTTCCATATTTTCACCCATGTGGTCTGTGCTCAAGGTCAAATGACTTAGATATTTGTGTTCAAGTTTTGTAGGCGTACATCCATCAGTGTTACTGATTTCTTGTTTTAGCATCACAGACCCAGGGGCCCGTTTCACTAAATTTCATACGACTACCGTAAAATGTTTGTAAGTGCAAAATTATGATAGTGTGTAAATATCACATTAACAATGTTTTCTTGTATTAAACAAGTGTTGGATTCACATTTATTGAGCATAGGCTGCATATGCAGCCTATGCTCAATAAATGTAAAGCCATCAATTGAAATTTCCAGACGATCCTAAATTTGCACTTACAAACATTTTAGTCGTACGAAGTTTAGTGAAACAGCCCCCAGATTAGCCAGCTTGTG
The DNA here is from genome assembly GCA_029237695.1 of Conchocele bisecta. Lineage (NCBI taxonomy): Eukaryota > Metazoa > Mollusca > Bivalvia > Lucinida > Thyasiridae > Conchocele > Conchocele bisecta. Next base: position 6,814,555 of record CM055268.1, on the reverse strand, counting down.
TAGCATTTATGAATGTAAGACTATCAACATTACTTTTTATGACAGATTGCAATGGCTAACATTTGACTTCACAGTATTGTCTAGTATTTGTAATACATTTTACTGTTTGAGCTTTTGACGAGTGTAGTGTTGAGAAACATTAAGATGTAACTGATCTATTGTATGTTTCGGGAGCACTCTAATCACTAATGTTGTAACATTAATTACCATACAGGTAATAACCCTAAATATTCGCTCACCATCTGTTTTGGGAAACCCCTATAAAATAGGGATTTCCCCAAAACAAATTGTATTCAAATGTATTGTTATTGATAAACCAGCATAACCAGTCTAACCCTAAATATGGGAACACTGGGAAACCAAATATATACGTGTGTTCCCAGTATAAGAAAATGCCTTGCCAGTAAACAGTTCACCACACAATAACCGCACAATCTATCCTCAATTTTATATGTGGCTGTGACTGGAGAAGTGGGGATCATGGGTTTTACGACCAGTGTACATCCAGATCCGCACTAGCTGATTGATCTGCACTGTTCGCCATTCCATCAATGCAACACGCGTCCTGCTTCTAACGAGCAATATAGGTCGTTATCAGGCCACAGGAGTGTGCTATTTGATCAGGAGTTACACTGCTCACAAATCCCTTGAGCTCCATTTCTCCAGTCACAGCCACATATTGCCGTCCAGGTACGTCGGGGATAGAGACAGAGCAGATCATTCCGAGTCAGGACGACGATGCCACGCCCCCGCTCTCCGAGGAGGTAGGTTGTAACTGTCACATCTGTGACAAACCATGTGATTTTGTACATGAGCAAATTTTCATGAAAAATATTTACAAAATTTACTATATTTTCTGTAAATGATGTCAAAAGTTGATGAAATTTGCATAGCAAATGCAGAATTCTATTTCTATCAACTTTTGGTGTCATTTACAGAAAATATCACAGTTTCTGTAAATATGTTTCACATGGCGTTTCCTATATTACTGTGAGTAGAGAAATGGGGCTTATGGGATTCATGACCAGTGTAGCTCCTGATCAAATAGGACACTCCTGTAGACTGATAACAATCTATATTGCTTGTTAGAAGCATGACGTTGTTTCATTGATGGAATGGCAAGCAGTGCAGATCCTGGTTAGACTGCGGATGCACAGGCTGATCTGGATTTGCACTGGTTGCAAAACCCAGAAGCCCCATCTCTCCAATATACCTGGGGCCATGGCTGAGAAAAGACACCTTAACGTTTCGCTCCTAAGTATTAACTGGAATTAATCATACTCGGTTAATTTCAGAGTGTTGTATTCAATTGGTAATTTTTGGAAAAAGATATAAATAAAAACTTATCCACCAACAGTGAAGATCCAAATGAGCCGGCTTGTAACGAGCCGTCTCATCTGGAACTGCACTGTTTGCTAACATAAGGATCGAGGTCTGCAGTGCTGAATCTGTTAATACAGCAATGATGCACATGTCGTTAAGAAACTTCTGAAGAGTGTCGTAAAAACAGTTGTCTATGTCAGAATCATTTTTCACTACCGGATCTGGTATAAATGAGCTAACATGTATACAGGCCTTTAAGCAAATCAATTTGGCATTTGAAACCAGTATAAGCCTACACATAATTATTTAAGCAGCTTATACTTTCAAAACAAATCAATACATACAAGCGTCATAACCCTAAATATTTGGACACAATTTATTTTGGGAAACTACATATTGCGGCATTTTTTGTGGGAAACTATATACAGGTCATTCTCGTTATCTCGAAGTCGAATGGACTAATGAAAATATATCGACATATCCGAACTTCGAGATAACAATTCGGCAAATTTCTCGGAAAATAAATCCGAACAAAATCGCTTCAGAAATGCCCTTTACTTTATTTCCGCGTTTTCATAAATCGCGCACTTTCTTTTTTACACAATGTGCATGCGTATGTTACTAAATATATCGAATACACTGTACAATTTCCGGTTTGACAACACATGAGATGCGTGTGACTCTCCATTGGTGACGATTCTGATGCACTGCCTAATCATTGAATTTGTAAATCATTGACAAATGTTGACCGCATTATCTATTGTCATGGGATAAATGAATAACAACAAAACAGAATAAAGAAATCAACTTTTATTAAATCAAAAGCAGTACACATCTATGTCAACAATACAAATGAATACACGTATGTGGAAAATGTCATTGCGAACAGAAGTGATTTGATCGACCCGATTTTCGTGTTAAAAAATAAGACACACGGTGTATTCACTCAGTTATGACGGGTCAATCAGTTGATGAACTGTTTAATGAATGTTAATTTGGCGTTAATCAATTTAAATTTTATCACCTTATTTCAATTGTTATACCACGCATTAATTGGTTAAAATCACGGCTTTATTCACCGTTTAATTCATTTTCCTGTTATTAAAAATAGATTTGATATCACATTAAGTTTGATTAATTATGGTTTTAAGTGAACTGCTTTAACTGGTTTAAACGCATTTTAGCGGCGGTGGTGTCTGGTTTCTGTAGATGTGTGAAAATTAACTTGAGATAATCGCGCTGATTCAGACTTGGCGGCGCCGGGCGCTTCAAGTAATTTTCACATCGACATATCAGAATACAAATGTGAAGGAAACATACTATCGGGACTCGATTTCCACTTTGACTAGACCGATATATATCGACATATCCCATATTGAGTTATCAGGAGTAAAATATATGATTTATATAGGGAATTCTGCCGGGTCCTCGGACGTATGTCGAGATAACAGAGCTCCAGTGCGTACTTTGAAGGTAAATTTCTTATTTCTCCATCATAAATGGCAAGTTGGGAGTGCTTTAGAATCGTCTCAATGAGACGATTCTAAAGAACTCCCAACTTGTCATTTTTGATGAAGAAATAACAAAATTTCACCCCAAGTTGGTCAAATTACGCACCTTAACTGGAGCCCTGGATAAGCAGGTATATCGAGATAAGCGATATCGAGATAACGAGATTCAGCTGTATTTATATCTGTTTCCCAGAATAAATATTGTCTGAATATTTAGGGTTATTATGGTACTTTAATGCGTGGGAAATTCTGGAATGAAGAAAGTATATTGTCGTTCTGTTTCTGTAACCATGTTCTCTTTGCCCTTCTATCGGCAGACAATCCCGGACAGCCAGGACACCATTACCAGCCCCATCATCCCTGCACCGCGGCTGGTTCGCATACCGTCACGTTCCCCTCACAAGTCGGCCCTGGCGAGCCCCGAACGCAAGGCCAGCCCATCTCCTAAACGTGTCCAGTTTGTCTCGCAGGTCGGTGATCTATGCTCGGGTTTGGGCAATCAAACTATCTGATTATGAGTACAAATTTGGAGAAGATGCTCTGCAAGTTTTATAATCATAAACCAGTAAAGTCTGATCTGATGGTTTAACAACTTTTTGATGTCATTTAATTCTACATAGAAAATGTGGTTGGTTTGCAGATTACAAACTGACACAATACAGAATGATGCTATGATTAATTTGAATGAGTAATTTGAGAGCAATTTTGCACTGCACACACAGTAATTACAAACTTGTCAATTGTAAAGCTGTTGATAATACTTGACTAGTCAGTGGTAGACCGTGCTGGACAAAGGATATTGTGACATTAACTTCCCTTTTGCTTTTGATAATGGAACCTGCCATTAGATCATGATCTTGTAGATGTGGTGTGTACTGAATTGGAAATGTCACTGACTTTAAACATCATTCAATAGAGTAGGCAGTAAATTGATTTGACCATAGTGCAATATTGATTTAAACAACACGTTGGTCACTTGAAACATGTGGCTTGTGTTATTTATGGTCAGTCTAAATCTTAATCTGTTAGTGCACTTTCACAGTTGGTGATAATGACACAGCCTAGTGTCATTGACTGACATGCAAACAGTGCAGACCCTGATCAGACTGCGCAGATGTGCAGTCTGATCTGGGTCTACACTGGTTGCAATTACCATAAGCCCCATTTCTCCTGTGATAGTCACATTAGAGTTATCTCCCTGCAGGGTTCTGAGGAGGGGTCACTGGAAGCCGAGGTTCCCATGGGAAGGGGCAGGAGGGGCCAGAAGAGGGGGTTGTCACAAGAGGCTACAACAAAACAGAAGGGTAATTTCCAATGTTAATTTTTATGCCACACCATAATAGGTTATTGTTACACTAGTTTAATTGTTATTGTTACACTAGTTTATTGTTACACTAGTTTAATTGTTATTGTTACACTAGTTTAATTGTTATTGTTACACTAGTTTAATTGTTTTTGTTGCTTCCTTATGTGTAGATACATTACGTAAAATGAATTTCAATTTTTGCTTTAATCCCCAGGTGATGGATTATCTCCCCCTTGGTATTTCAGTGCTCAATATGCAATGTCCCCGCTCATTGATGTATCCTGGACTGCCCATAATTCGAGGTTCTAATGATCTTAAACAATGTGCGTATTAAATAATGGAATTGAAACATAGAAAAACTATTTACCTGCAAATAAAAACCAATGTTCTGTTTGTATAGTACGTTTACTGGCTTCAAAAGCATGTGAAAACGTAAATATTTACATGTAACATGTGTGTCTGCAATTGACTGTCATCACCGACAAAGGTCGAGACATCTGACCCTGTGACATCACAAGCACTTCCGCTGGAGGTGCTCGGTTGGAAAACACCACAAATTGTGATTCATTATGTACCATTGCTTTCAGGGGTCACGATACATATTGTTTCCAACTTAAATGATTAGACACACGATTGCCAACTTGGAAAATATAATTTGCTAGCTTAAACAAATTAAACAATATGAAGGTTGAACTTGTTTGTTTAAACCCTTTGAACCTGAAATCCCGCTATAGCGGTTTATGCAAAAAGTGCAGATCCAGATGAGCCGGCTCGTAACGAGCCGTCTCATCAGGATCTGCATTTTTTGCAAGTAATTTTCATATTTCTTAGAACAAAAACACCCCCTTTTCATAAATGGACGAATCTGAAAATCATTTTGTGACCATTGGATTGGTCGGAACATTAACATATCACAGTCCATTCCAGTTCCTTAGGGTTGAAAGGGTTAATACTATTTTTGTTCAACATTTACCAATATGAAATCTACTAATATTACTGTTGGACATGAATTGGATATACAAAGCGTATATAGTTCAATAGTTTATTGCATACACATTATTTGGCTGAACAGCAAGGCAGAAAATCGAAACATGTTTCTAAAAAAATAACTGACTTGCTATGGCAAAATGTGGTGGGTGGGGGAGGGGGGTGTTTAAATAGTTTGTGACCGGTGTATCTCCGGAACAGTTTCCACATTTATGTTGAGAAATGTGCATGATTGATGCATCTAATAGAAACTTTACAACTTTATTGGACTGTCAGCCGAATGGGAATTGCTCTAGTAAAAATTGTCTACTGTCTGTTTCACGAAAGTTGCCCAAATTTTACGGCCATATAAACAATTCAAAAACAATATTTTTTTTGATAATATTAAATTAAAGGAAAATTTAACAATGAGCCTTCTTTTAACAAAGATGGGTTTGCAGTGTGAAGCTAAAATGTACTTATTCACACAATGCAGGTGGGCAGAAGAAAGGGAAACTGGCTGACAAGAAGGCAGAAGTAGCAGATGGAAAGTCTCTCAAAATTGCCACGGAATGGGAAGGAAAGGCTAGTTCTGTGATAGTTGACTCTGAAACTGCTGAGGTGACGGCCCCACGACAGGGCAGGTCTACCCGAGGGAAGGCTGCAGAAACGACATCAAAAGAAAGTGAGCCTAAACCAGTTGGAAAACGAGGTCGCAGGTCATTACCAAGTAAACAGGAGGAAACCGCAAAAACTAGTCGGAGTAGTCTCCCTGCAGTGGCTGAAGATCAGAAAACTGAGTTGCATTCTGACCAATCAAAAAGTGAAGTAAAAGCCAATGTCAGACCAAATAGAAAAGGAAGAGGTGGGAAAAACGTTAATGCAGGTGATGAGACAGACAAAACACAGGAAGAAACTGGTCATGTTCCATCTGCTCCACCAAGTTCTAGTGAAACAGATGATCAATCAGGAAAAGGTGGTAGGACTAAAGGTAATAAGACTAAACATGAGATTGTTGAAGAATCTAAACCACTAAGTGTTAGAGTATCCAGAAGAACAATGGCTGAAGAGGACTCGACAGCATCATCAAGCAAATCAGTAAATGATGTTGGCATTAAAACTGAAGTGAAGGAATCTCTTCGGCCTTCACGACATAAGAACAATGAAGAAAAGAAAGAAGAAACTATAGCAAGAACTAATGTTTCTGTAATTGTTAAAAGTGAGACCAAAAGGACTACAGGGCATAAAGGGGGTGGGGAAAGTGAACACAATACGATAGCTACTGCAGTTATCAAAGATTCAGATGAAATTGTTGATAAGCGGACTAAAATGGTAAAACGTGAAATTGTTGAGGAGGATTCCCAGGATAGTTCAATGCAGTCATCTAATAAACGATCAACGCGGGGCAAACATGCACCTGAAACCACAATATTGGAAGAAAATGGCAATAATTCCAACAAGCGGACAGTTCGGGGCAGAGGGGCTGCTAAATCTGGCCCGTCTGTGGACGCTAGTGATGAGAAAGAAACTGAATTGGAAGATTTTAGTTCCAATAAAAAGGCTTCAAGAAAACATACTGATGTGATTAAAGATATCAAAGTTGAAGATGATAACACACCTGTAGAGGAAACTTCTATTTCTGAAATCAGTAAAAGAAACATAAGACATAAAAGTAAAACTGAAGCAGAAAAAGTTGATATTGCACAAGTGAAAGGGAAGGCTAAAGTAAAGCCAGCTGAAGAAGAGCAAACAGATGGTGACAACCGGACGACGAGACAGAAACTTGTGGCGAAGGAGAAGGTAGAGCCTGAGCCACAAGCCACAAAGGGAAAGAAGAAAGGACGGGCCTCTCGGATGCATGACTCACAGGAGGTTGGTAGATATGTGTTTGATCAGGAGCTACAATGGTCACAAATCACATTTCTCCAGTCGCAGCTACTGCTGATCAAATAGCAAACTCATGATTGATTGTTGGAAGCATGATGGCTATTGCATTGATGAAATGTTGAACAGTGCACTTCCTGATCAGACTGTGGAGATGCACATGCTGATATGGATCTAATCTGGTCACAGAACACATAAACCCCATTTCTCCAGTTACAGCCACATATTTTCATTAATATGTGTTGTGCATGCAAATTACATCCAAGGTTCTTATCTGACCATCTTAGTTGTTGTAACGATTCACCTTGTGCTTATAGAAATGTTTTTTATGCCCCACATTCTCTTGATATTTATTTCTTCTTTTTGAAATGTTTTTACGACTTTCCATAATATTTTACAATGCCAGATGCTGTGTTGTTCATGCACCATGCCTCATAATTTGCCAGGTCTGTGATCTCCAGTTCCGTGGAGTAACTGAAACCACAGATGGATTTTGATAATTCTATATATGACCTCAATTTCTCAAGCCCATGTAAAAACAGCCTCTCTTCTATTAGAATAATAGTTATAACCGAAATCTGTATTGATACTCTTCATCATAGCCTGAAAGTTTTGCAGATTAACCATATTCTATTGTATTCTACAATTGATGACCGCTACAGTGGAACCTCTCTAAACTGGACACCCTGGGAGGTCCCAGGGTGTCCGGTTTAAAGAGGTTTCACTGTAAATCAGCCATTTTACCATTCTGATACCATTCTGGATGCTTTGCAATCGTGAATATACATTATCATCTGAGATAAATGACAAAGAAACCCATCAAAAACATGATCACAGACGTTAGCTTTGTGTTCGGTTTAGAGAGGTTCCACTGTGTATCTATTTCCTAGTCTCAGCCAGACGTTACTCCAGCTAAGAGACAGAAAATCAGCACCACTGCTGCCACGCCACAGTCGACGGGCCGTAAACCAGCCGCCCAGCCAGCCGCCACCCCAAAGTCCACGGCTGGCAAACCGTCCGTGTCTGTCCGTACACCTAAAGGTGCCGGTACCAAGGTATTAGAGGCTCCACTGCCATCGTCACCATCGTTAAGGAAGACTACGACTGACGGCAACAAACCGCACGTCATGTTTACTGGAGTCACCGATGAACAGGGAGAAAAGGTGAAGCATTTTGTCACATGAATTGTGGGAGGGGGTCGCAATTATTGTTGTCATTGATTCAATAATGAATAAACCAATTTCTGACCATATTCTGGTTCTTTGGTTAAAACTTTAAGTCGATTAACTCGCTATTTACAAGGGCGGGTCAATAAGTAGTGTCACTTGACCATTATCTTTCTAACAACTCATCCAACTTGAATAAAAGTTGGTACATGCATTCATTCACATTCATTAACATTATTTGCATTAACGTAAGGTTCGTGATGTCAATAGAGTACATGACTTCATGTCTGGAAAACAGCCACAGAAATACACCATATGCGGCAGCACGTTTATAGGAAACATGCGCTATCTTACCAGTCAGTCAGAACATGTGTGGGTCCTTTTAGTGCCGGACAGGAGACTACGAACTATGAGAACAGTATTTCACTTACAGACGCAGATAATGTTAAAATAATGGAAGAAATAAATGACATAGCTAGGCAAATGAAACGGGAATAGATTAATCGTGCATGCTACATATACCAATCATGTTGTTATACGATTTTATGAAAGGGTTGGAAAATAAGATATATATAACGATATGTTTTGTATAAGCCTGACTTATAAAGTTGTGTACCATATGACACTACTTATTGACCGACCCTCGTATTAGCCACCAGCTGAGAAAATGGATGTCAGAAAATGTGTGGTTACCATAACTTTTAGCACCCGACTGTTCACTCCGATCAGGGCAATCTGTAGCCTATTTCATCAACATTGCAAAGTATACTTTACTAGCAAAGTATACTTTGAGGGAGTAATCATTTATTTTTCCTGAAATGCATTATTTCATATAGAACTAACAAATGCATATATTTCATGATTAAAAGTATGCAGAATTATTATACTGAATTTATTACATTATCACAGCCAAATTGGCTGTGATAATGTAATAAATTCAGTATAATAAAAATTAATAAATTTATCATAAAATTGAAAATTTCTCCCTCAAAGTATACTTTGCTACTAAAGTATACTTTGCAATGTTGGTGAAATAGGCTACTGATCTGACAGCCAATCACTACACAAGGTGCACAATGTATGTGCAGGCTGGATGAGGGCTGTAACTTACGTTGTGAGCACCCAAGTCTGCTGTCATCATGCTCATTTTTCTGGCTCTGACTTGAGAAATAGAGCTTATGGGATTTGTGACCAGTGTAGCTCCTGATCAAATAGCACTCCGGTATGCTGATAACGATCTACATTGCTTGTTTGAAGCATGGCGGGTGTTTCAATGACGGAATGGCGAACAGTGCAGAGCCTGATCAGACTGTGCGAATGCACAGTCTTATCTGGATCTGCACTGGTCGCAGAAGCCCCATTTTGCCAGTCACAGCCACTTATTTGCAATAAACTATGCTTAACTATTTATGCAACCGTAACGATTGTTGTCGGTGGCATATAGTGTTTACCCTGTCCGTCTGTCTGTTTGTCTGTCTGTCCTCCGTCATTAGACAATTTTCCTTGTCCGGCGAACAACTGCTGCAGTTTTTGGCCAATTCTCTTCATACTTGGTATACGTGGGTGGCAGGTGGGAGCACGCGATGGGTAATTTAACGATCGGGGTTCATCCTTAACGGAATCCGACTGGAGACCTGGTTTGGCCCTCACGTCTTTGGCATTTTGTATGTGACAGTTGAATCTGGTTATACCCCTTATGTGGGTATTACGATATTCGTAATCCTATTTTAGGGGAAGGGGCCAAGTGAATTGGTGTGGTATGGACCTGACGCCAGGTCAGGTTATTCTAATTCCAGGGCTGAATATATTTGTTCTCGATGTAAATATTCCGTTCTGATTTTGGGATTTTCCCCCCAATGCAGCAGGTTAAAATGGGATCGAACCCGTTTGCCCGGCCTTACATGACCTTAGCTGTTGATAGGCCGTTAAACACTAATAAACAAACAAACAAACAAACATACTTGGTATACATCCCACCGTCAAGTGCAGGAGTGTGTAACGTAAAACGTTTTGCTGTCCCAGTTCTGCCCCTTTTTCGACTCTGAATGTGTATTTTCAGGTTGTGAAGGAGCTGGGAGGAGAGCTGGTGACCTCGGTACATGAGTGCACCCATCTCGTCACAGACCAGGTACCAGAACAGGAAAACCTCTTAGTCGGACACAGACATCCTCTGTCTGCTCGATTTGTCATGTGTTTCATTGTCATTTAGAATGATTATGTCTTCTATGTTCAGTGGGTGGCAGCTGGGAGCATTGGATGGGTAATTTAACGATCGTGATTCATCCTTACCAGTATCCTGTATGGAGACCTGGTTTGGACCTCGGTTACGTCTTTGGCATTCTTGTATGTGAGTGTTTAATCTGGTTATGTACGCCTTGTATGAGTAATACGATTATTCCTTATCCTATTACTAGTTGTACCCAATCATCAGTTTGTGCTGGACTGATTCAGTAGACTGAAGAAGAACATTGATTTCACTTAAATTACCAGTTCCTTGTAAATTGCAAATCCATCGCCCTCCATTTCGTGGCAGACAATGCACATACTATTGTAGAAAATGGTCAGTGGTCGAGTCCTATTTCCCCGAGGAGCGTCCATATGGATGTAAGATCTCATTGAACCATCATTATTTCCATCAACAGATTCGGCGGACCGTGAAATTCCTGTGTTGCTTGTCCCGTGGAGTGCCGATAGTCACACCTCAGTGGCTCGTCTCCAGCAAACGCACCAGCATGTTCGCCGGTCAGTACCATCCCTTCATTCTTCCACACGTGATGGATTGTGACAAATCAATCATTGACCAGTGCAGCCTCTACCAGCTTGTATGATCAGTAACTTGAGGACATGTCACACTGAAACTTAGTTGCAACCTTAGTCGTGTTCATTTAAATGCCATCACAAACTGTTTCCTGTGTAGAAACAGTCACTGTTTCTACAGAGGAAACCTTTTGTGATGGTGTTGTAAAACCTTTAATATTTGATCTGACCGTTGTACACCCAGGCCATCATGAATTTCTGTATCTCACTGTTCAAAAATCAGTCCTTGGACTTCCCATTATTATTATTAACCCTTTCACCCGGAAACGGAAATTGATTTTGATACGTTAATTTTGCAACCAATCCAATCATCACAAAATAATTTTCAGGCAAGTCATTTATGAAAGGGGGTGTTTTTGTTCTCAAAAATTACTTGGAAAAAGTGCAGATCCTGACGAGACGGCTCGTCACGAGACGGCTCATCTGGATCTACACTTTTTGCCCATACCACATACTACCTGTGGTGTTGAAAGGGTTAAAGGCTCTAATGTAAATATGGAGAAATCTCAGGCATAGCATGTTAATTCCAACTCCAAATTATGTATAAGATTCTGAACACTTTCATTGGCGGCGAGAGGCCACATCCGGCCACATGGCAAGAGTTCATACATCAATAACCTTCAGGGGGCCGTTTCACTAGACTTTGTACGAACTAAAATGTTCGTAAGTGCAAAAATATGATTGTAAATTTCACATTAACAACGTTTTCTTGTAAACAATTATTGTATTTACATTTATTGAGCATAACCTATGCTCAATAAATGTAAATCCATCAATTGTAATTTCCAGATGATCCTAAATTTGCACTTACGAACATTTTAGTCGTACAAAGTTTAGTTGAAACGGGCCCCAGAACTGTTGAAATTTTTCACCAAATTGAAATTTCAAAAGCGAACAACATTACACTGTTCAGCGAGTATAGTTGGACTGTTGAAAGTTTATACCATATAAAGTATCCAAAACTGTTGTCTATTGCCATAATATTGACTGTATATCAGACCCGGCTCCGTTCCTGCTGAAGGACTATGCGTCGGAGAAGAAACACAAGTTTACGTTACACCGCTCCCTGGACAAGGCTGCCCAGAATCCACTGCTCGCCGGCTACAAAATACATGTGACAAAGTCTGTCAAACCCGACCCCAACCAGATGAAAGGTACACACTTACATCACACACAAATGTTGCTATATACCACAGTAGCTATCGTGGATAGCATGCCTGTAATATCAAATGATGGCTTTTCTCTTTGTATAAATAATATTTTAGTCACATTTCCATTCATGGTGTGATAGCACTTTACAATCATTTCCAATGGAAATGATTCAAAAGTGCTGTCAAACTGTGTTTTATGGTTGTAGGACAATATCCCACTTTGGTAAGAAGTTGTTTTGTCCGCCTGGCCATTTTGGATGGGGGTGGGGGGGGGGGGGGATTTTGTCTGTTTTAGCTAGAAAAATACAAAATCTAAAGTAATGGATGTCAACTTTTGGTTCCCTCATACTTACAGGGTTAACTGGGTTAATTGTGTGACTTTGCCATCAAGAATACACACTGGTCACCTGTATGGTTTCATGCATGTGTTAACTGATCAGCAGGTAACTAGAAATTCGTAAATCATTTTCCCTTTCCTTTCAGATATTTTACAGAGTGCCGGAGCACAGGTAAGTCTATATCCATTAGCATTAGAGCATGTATATTTCTCCTCATTGAACACTCGAAATATGTCTCATTTCTCCATTTGAAAGTACAAAATATATGTGATCTGACCATTATTAGAACCATTTTCACATATACATGTATATATATATATATATATATATATGCCATTAGACATGCTTCAGATCAGACTGTGTTCAGTATATGGTCCGGGCCAGTCGTATAAACAGCTTTAATACCGAATGAGGACAATCCTGTCAGAGTAACTGAGGGGGTATCCTTTACTAGAAGTGGTGGAATTTGTTGGTTTATCGTCCTGTTGCTTAGTTTGTCTATTAAGCAATGTGACGTGAACCAACTAATTTTCTGTAATGTTGAGGATGGTACCGGAAGTAGTTCTAAGGCACATTCAGTAATCTATAAGACTGTGGCCCGTTTCACTAAACTTCGTACGACTAAAATGTTCGTAAGTGCAAAATTATGATAGTCTGTAAATTAAACATTAACAATGTTTTCTTGTAAACAATTGTTGGATTTACATTTATTGAGCATAGGCTGCATAGGCCTAAATGTAAATCCATCAATTGAAATTTCCAGACGATCCTAAATTTGCACTTACGAACATTTTAGTCGTACAAAGAAACGGGCCCCTGGTCTATATTGGACACGATTTCCAAAGGGCTGTCCATTTATACCATTTTTCATGTTTATTGTAGTATTTGGCGGCCATACCAAAGATGGAGAGTGACCAGACGTTGGTGATATCCTGTGAGGATGACCGGCGACTGTGTGAGGTGGCGGTCAGGGCCGGAGTGCGAGTGGTCAGTGCCGAGTTTGTCCTCACGGGGATCCTCCGGCAGGAGGTGGACATTGTCAGATATCCTTGGTTACGTCAGACTGGGTCCCCAACACAGAGAGCCATGTGGAAGAGGGGGGTGGGGGAGGGGGGTATGTGGGGAAGGGGGTGGTGTGTATGGTACCGTGGAATAGCTAGGACTGGGGAGATGTGTAATGGTGATATGGGATAGGCAGGGGTGGGGGTGAGGACATTGCCAGATATCCTTAGTTACGTGTGGAAGAGGGGGGTGGGGGAGGGGGGGTGTGTTATGGTGCCGTGGAATAGCCAGGGTTCGGGGGTTAGGACTATGCCAGACATCTTTGGTTAAGTCAGGCTTGCTCCCCAACACAGAGAGCCATGTGGAAGAGGGGGTTGGGGTGTGGGTGAGGAGTGGTGAGATGTGGGGGGTGGTGTGTAATGACAATGCCAGATATCATAGGTTATGTCAAGCTGGGTCCGGAACACAGAGAGCCATGTGGAAGAGGGGGGGGGGATGTGGGGAGTGGTGTGTAATGATGCCGTGGGACAGCCAGGGGTGGGGTTGAGGACCAGATATCCTTGGTTATGTCAGGCTGGGCACCGGGTCATTGTAATACATGGGAATGTGTGTGTGGGTTGCATGTAATGGTGTCATATTGTCTTCCTAAGCTCAATATTCAATGACAAAACTGAACTTTGGCCTGCACTTATTGACTCGCCCACTTTAGTCGAAAGTGAGACTCAGCGGTCATGATTGTAGGTGTTGTCGTAGGTGGCAACAATTGTGGACGTACATCAAAATGTTGCGAATCTCCTGATATATTGGTCAGATCTTTACCAAACTTCATCCATAATAACTTACATGAGTGGTGGCAGACACTCACCGGCAATCGCCTTGTTTTAGTTTCTGAGCACGTACTCTATTCTCATGTTCGAAATCTGTCAATCAATTAGTCAATCAATCAATCAGTCAATAAATCAGTCAATCAATCAGCCAAACAATCATATGTACACAATGGAACCTCTCTAAACCGGACACCCTGGGGGCTCCACAGGGTGTCCAGCTTAGAGAGGTTTCACTGTAAATCTGGGCTTTGATCATTCTGAGCTATAGTTGTGTGCTATGCGAACACGAACAGACATTATTATCTGAGATAAATGACCAAGAAACTCATCAAAAATAAGATCACTTGTGTTTTCTTGGTGTTCGGTTTGAGAGGTTCCACTGTACTAGTAAATGTATGACGTACTGAAACCGCTGTGACTATTGTCCTTAACTGGCCCACTTATCAGCTGTTTGTCAGCGAATCCAGCAGTAACGGCAGGAAACGACAGGCGACCGGCAGCAAAGTGGAAACGACAGCAAAACGACGTAAACGATGATGGACGAGACACGCGTGTTGTAGCCTCGGTCTCTGGATCATGACGAGCTGCATTGTTCATTCTGCACAAGATTATACACAGCGACCAGTCGTGTGCAGTCTTATTGCAACTATTCAGATATGGCCTGTCAGAAAAAGGACATTACAACATTTGCAACAAATTTGTGACTGGCTGGAGAAATGGGGCTTATAGGATTTGCGATCATTGTAGATCCAGATCAGCCTGTGCATCCGCACAGTCTGATCAGGATCTGCACTGTTCGCCATTCCATCAATGAAACATGCTTCTAACAAGCAATATATATCGTCATCAGGTGACAGAAGTGTGCTATTTGATCAGGAGCTACACTGGTCACAAAGCCTGTAAGCCCCATTTCTCCACTCGCAGCCACATATAGGTCCTGGTAATTCTGCACATTCTGTACACTTCTACAGCTGGGTCAGGCTTGATCCCCATATTTCTCCATCAAAAATGGCAAGTTGGGAGTGCTTTAGAATCGTCTCATTGAGACGATTCTAAAGGACTCCCAACTTGCCATTTTTGGTGGAGAAATAACAAAATTCCCACAAAGTTGAACAAATTACGCAGCATAACTGGAGCTGTGCTGTAAGTATACCTCAGTGACTGAATGGCGAACTGTGTATTCCCTGATGAGACTGTGTGTATGTGCAGGCTGATCTGTGGCTGTGCTGGTCGCATACATGGAAAGGTAGCTTCTCAGCTGGATGCCCGTATGTAGTTGCAGGATGTACCCAGTACTGGAGTAAGATTTGTCATCCCTCGGCAAGAGGGAATATACCGTTAGTCCATGGATTAGCAACACCTTTCGTGTTCAATAACTTATGAACCGCTTCACTGATTTTGATAATATTTTGCCACAATGTGTGCCTAGGGATGGTGCTTTATTTTGCATACGACCCACGTCCGACCGCCCAAGGTCACTGAGGACCTATCTTCACCTTGTTTGTAGGCCGATGTGTTCAAGTTTTTTGTTTTTTTTTCTTATCAAGGCTACCAGAGAGGTGATTAGCTTCGTAATAGCGATGCCCTTGTTTTATTGTCACCTGTATATATAGTCGTAGTTCATGATTATTTTTTACCAATTCATTGTAAAAGGAACTTCTACTTGGCAGCTGATCCATAAACAATTTGTGTATTTATGTTAATGTACCAGATAGTTAACTACATTATGGCATTTGTGTTTCCACTGACTGTGTTGGACTGAATGAATATTGAATTGGCAGTGGTCACAAAGACCATAAGGTTGCTTTTCTCATTACATCACATACATGTTTTAAACTTTTAGTTATCTCGTGTAGATTCTGTTTTTTCAGTTCTGGTTCTTTTAGTCCATGAAATTTTAAGAATGATATAGTTTAGAGTTCCTGACGAGTCTGTCTGTGGAGATGAAATTGTCACCCTGTGTATTTAGGGTTTTCTAGCCTATCACCGTCATCCACAAATGAGAAGATGTGCGATTTTTCATGAAAAAACTATTTACTGAAACTGATGTTTTCTGTATATGACGTCGAAAGTTGATGAAATGTTCAGAGCAAATGCAGAATTCTATAGAATCTACAGAATTATGTTTTAAAGGTAGATTCGATAGACAATGATGTTACAAATTGTTTAGAAATATAGTTGTTCTTTTTTAAAAACTGTACAGTTTCTTTTGTCGCTGAGTACATGTACATGTATGTGTGGGAAAAGGCAGCTAGAGTATGATTCTTGTCCACTTGTGTAACTGATTTTACCGTATGGATGGTAGTTTTATGTCATCACCAGCCTATTTTATGTTCCATTGTGAGTTACACTTATTTTTACTGTCATCAAAATATGATACTTGATCTTGTTTTAATTTCACATGCTTAGTACTAGTTGTGATAATGGTTCTTGTTTCTAAATTGAACATGTCTAATAATAGTAGTTCCAAACTAAACTTTACCAAGTTAGTCCAGAGGTTTAACATGTTTGTGCTAATGCTCTAAGGCCATTTATCTCCCATACTGATTTATTGAGTGTTTTGATCCATTTCACCATAATTATACTTGTATACCGGTATATGCACCTTATCGTATTCACTACAAACTGCTACATGTCAGTGATCTTCATTTGATCTTGACCTACCAGGGCCGATAGGTCGCAGCAAACTGCTTGCATCACGACACCCATGTATCCACATCCTTCATCTCTCCCAATTCCTGTTCTCTTCAACCCCTTGGCCAATGCTATTGGAACTTGGTGAATACCGCCACCTAGTGTCTCACACTGTAACTCACCAACCCACATATACATGTCCTCAACAGTTTTCACTTGAATAACAGACCTGATTGTATGCTCTTTACATCATACTTAACCTTTGATTCATCATCACCTTACATCACACTCCAGAACCAAACCACCATTGTCTTGACACTTTTTTCACTCTAGTGACTTCATACCTCTAAATGAACTAATAGACAGACATATGTATTGTTTTGTGCCATTCTTGGGGCACTTATGATACGGGTTTCCAAAGTAGCAACAATTTATTCAATGTTTTCTTTTAACTCTTTGTTATATGATATGTTAAACATGTTCCGATGTCTTATTCATGATTGTATTTTGTATGCAGTCGTCCCCGATATGTAACTTGTGATATTTATACTGTCCTTAAATTCATAATGGAATCGCCCATTCATCATATTGCTTTTACATACCGGTACACTACCCCATGTGACATCGCGCAATGTTCTTGGTTCATTTAAGTTTGTGACGTCATTAAAATGCACGAGTTCATTGTCGTTGTCAATAATGTAACGCTATTGACCGGCAACATCGCTGTTCTATGAATTGCGACAAAATGACGTAAAACAATGACATTCCTAATTTACATTTGGTTATTTACATTTTTGATACTATTGGAACATGCAAAAATAAGTAATAAAATCAATAAAACCATGGGCTGTTGCATTTACTGTAGTACAAAAAACATTTGGTCTGTTTAAAGTTTGTGAGGAGTACGCACACACTGCACACACTGCACACACTTTAAACAGACCACATGTGTTTCGAACTACAGTAAACACAACAGTCTTGGTTTTATTCCTTAAATGAATCATCTTTGTGCAGTTGAAGAAGTCATTTTATTTTCATGATTATCTCTTGCCCCATTCATTCTATGATCAGCAACTTAGACGTTTACAGACTGTTTGGGAGCTCTGTTTCATTACACTTTTTTTGTGACCTATTTTATATACATGTGTATAACAAACAATGTTCATCCATACTTGTGAACTATTGGATTCAACACCATTCACTCGGCCTAAAAGACCTTAGCTGTTGACAGACCATTAAATACATAAATAATACATAGACCACAGATCCACCGATAGACCTATTATGGTGGTATGGACAAAATTATTTGGAGAAAAAAAAAGAACTGTGGTTTATGTTTAAATAGCTTTGTAGATCTGTTTTCATTTACGATTATAATTAATTTACATACAGTTATTGTGGAATGTTTCAATATAATAATGTGCAAGGGGTTCTGACTGACTGAAAATGGCATTGGAACATTTTAGATCACATACTTACCTCATGGTCAAATGTGATCTTTACTGGCACTATTCTTGTCTCGTTAACTGAATCGTGATCAGTGTAGGCCCTGATCAGACGGGGTGGATGTGCACACTGAGTTGGGGCTTCACTTCTGATAAGACTCGAAAATACTGTAGGATTAATGTTTTTGTTTGTGTTACCACTTTAGTAGAAAGTGAGACATAATCTCCACAATTCCAGCAATGTCATCGAGGGTGTCAACAATTGAGACGAGACATGTGGTTTTTTTTTCAACCTAAAAAGATGTGCTATTTTTCATGAAAAATATTTAGAAACTGATATTTGCTGTAAGTGATGTCAAAAGTTGACGAAAAGTTCATAGCAAATGCGGAATTCTATTCCGCATTTGCTCTGAACATTTCGTCAACTTGCGAAGTTATTTACAGAAAGTCTCGTAAATATTTTGCATAAGATATTTCACATCTTCGTAGTTTCAAAATATCATGGCACGTCTCAATTGTGGATGTAATCAATGTTTTATCTTTGTGAATTATTTCTAAATACAATTAAATATTTGTTATCAAATTTTGCTAAATTAAATTGCAAATTGAAGCAGCTTTATTTAGAAAATTTATTAAAATCATTTTGGCAGAAGTCTCGTACGCATTACACTTTATTTACCATGGTCTTGTAAACTTATATGTGTTTATTGTCTACAGTCGTGATCATTTAGTACCGTAACTGAACCGTGTGTGCCCAGATCGTACCAGTAGCCTATTTCATCAACATTGCAAAGTATACTTTACTAGCAAAGTATACTTTGAGGGAGTAATCATTTATTTTTCCTGAAATTCATTATTTCATATAGAACTAACAAATGCATGTATTTCATGATTAAAAGTATGCAGAATTATTATACTGAATTTATTACATTATCACAGCCATAATGGCTGTGATAATGTAATAAATTCAGTATAATAAAAAATTATCATAAAATTGAAAATTTCTTCCTCAAAGTATACTTTGCTACTAAAGTATACTTTGCAATGTTGATGAAATAGGCTACAGATACACAGGCTGTTCTAGGGAGACACCGGTTATCTGTCAATTGACATAACACCACGTTCAATCAATCAAACAAATGTCAAAAGTACTTATTTTCTTGTACGTTATTCTGAATCTATTAAAACTGATATTTTAGTCGAATAAATTTAAACAAATGGTTTTAACTTTTTCATTTTTGATCAAGTGTATACGTTGATGCCCCTATGTGATAACCAGCAGTCATATTGCTTTGCTCTTGAAGTTCGTCTGTTCATTGGGCAGTTGGTTGGGGCCCTGGTTTGGACCTCGGGTACATTTTTGGCTTTCTTGCGACTTGAATTATTCCCATTATAAAAGTATTAATATTAGTACTAATCATATTATTTGTAGGAAGGGTGGCTAAGTGATATTGGTGTGTTACGGACATGGTACCAGATCAGGTTATTCTAATTTCTGGGCTGATATATATTGTATATATTTTGGGATTTTCCCCTGAATGCAGTGGGTGGCAGGTGGGAGCATGCAATGGGTAATTTAATGATCGAGATTAAATCCTTACCGGAATCCCGACCAAGGACCTGGTTTGGCCCTCAAGATACATTTTTGGTATTCTGGTATGTGAGAGTTGAAGTTGGTTATACCCCTTATGTGAGTGATATGATAATTCCTAATCCTATTACTAGGGGAAGGAGCCAAGTGACTTTGGTGTGGTGACCTGGCGCCCGGTTTTCGATGTAAATATTCTGTTCTGATTTTGGGATTGTCCTGGCATTAAACGACTGTAGCTGTTGATGGACTGTTAAACACCAATAAAGGAAATACACTGGTGGCAGCAGCTGCTGTTCTCGGCTCCTTATCATGCCAGGGCAATATACCAGTCTTATAAATAGGTTACACAGCAACTTCGGAAATCCCGAGCAACTTCTCTTGGAACTAAATCAGTAGCCGATTTCATCAAAATTGCAAAGTGTACTTATCTAGCAAAGTATACTTTGAGGGAGAAATTTTCAATTTATGGATAAATTTATAAATTTTTATTATAGTGTTTGTTTCTTAGTGATTAACGGCCTATCAACAGCTAAGGTCATGTAAGGCCGGGCAAACGGGTTCGATCCCATTTTAACCTGCTGCATTGGGGGGGAAATCTCAAAATGAGAACGGAATATTTACATCGAGAACAAATATACATGTTTTCAGCCATGAAATTAGAATAACCCGACCTGGTGCCAGGTGCATACCACACCAAGTCACTTGGCCCCTTCCCCTAAAATAGGATTACAATATCGTAATAATCACATCGTAATACTCGCATAAGGGGTATAACCAGATTCAACTGCCACATACAAAATGCAAAAGACGTATGTGAGGGCCAAACCATGTCTCCCGTCGGGATTCCGGTAAGGATGAACCCCGATCGTTAAATTACCCATCCGTGCTCCCACCTGCCACCCACTTTATTATACTGAATTTATTATATTATCAAAGCCATTTTGGCTGTGATAATGTAATAAATTCAGGAAATGGCTGTGATAATGTAATACATTCAGTAAATAATTCTGCATACTTTTAATCATCAAATATATGCAATGGTTAGTTCTATATGAAATAATGCATTTCGGGAAAAATAAATGATTACTCCCTCAAAGTATACTTTGCTAGTTAAGTATACTTTGCTAGTTAAGTATACTTTGCAATTTTGATGAAATCGGCTACCGAAGCATCATCAACATTATAATTGTGGAGCTTGCCAGCTTTCCATTGTGCTGCTTCGTTTTACAATGGAAGCCACAAGAAGAAACTCAGTAATGTGACGTCAAACCAACAAATGCTTCCAATTCTAACATAAAAAATGCTGCAGAAGTTGTTAGTTAGGGTACCGTGATTTTTGAAATTTGGTAACACGTGTTTATAAGATTGGTTTGAAAGAACAAATATGTACATGACTATGTAGAACATGATATGGTATTTCATCATGACGATATACATCAGACATACACGTCAACATCCACACTGTCCTTATTCATGGCATTGGTTGAATCCACGAGGGATCCTGAAGTCCCGAATTAATACCACCCTTCCCCCCCAATTTATAAACTCAATTTGCACCTTGTGTGGCAATTTGGTGGGTGTGATGGAGGTGGGTGGAGGTGGGATGGGGCCGAATATTAACCCTTACAATGCTAAATACAAGTTTGTCGTCTGCTGCTTATTTTATGTTCCATTATTTTCATCAAAAAATGGTTTGATTGTTGTTCCAATGGAAATGATTCTAAGCTACTGTCAAATCATGTTTTATTGAGAAAGAAGATAAAATATAAAACAATAGCAGACGACAATTTTCGTTTCCCGCGTTCTAAGGTTAACTAGGCCCTGACGTGGGTACCTTCAAGATACTAATGGTTGAATCGCGACAAAATACAGTTCTGGTAGCTATGAAGGTATGAACAAATGTGTGTACATGTTTGACCCAGTCTGAAGCTGTGTTGACATTAACTCTTTGCATGCTGGGAAATTTGTGGGTTATAAATAGTTCAAAAATAGCAGATGACAATTCATTATATTTTCTTTTATTTCTCCTTATAAATGTCAAGAATATGTCTTGGAATTTCATTAGAATTGTGTCCGGAGGAGGACAATTCTAATGAAATTTCAAGACATATTTACAGAGAGAAATAAAACGTATACTCTTAATTCGTTTGGCTGATATTTTCGTCGCTAGCATGCAAAGAGTTAAAATAAAACGCAAAGTTCACGTAATCACAACACACCATCCACATACAGCTGACAGTTGTAACGGTACCTGGTATCTCTGGGGGCTCGACCAACCGAACTGCCGAGTCCATTGAGATTTTGACATGGCATTATTGTCTAAACAATCAACATGTACCATGTCTTCATGTCACCTGTAGGTTGTAATAAACACACGGTACACAAAATAGTGTTATTTAACCAGTTCACACCTAAGTTGACAATGCTATCTTCCATGCTGATTTTGATTGAGACTTCATTTACTCACAAATTGTAAGTGTGAAAATTCCGTAACTATCCACAAACGGTGCAGATCCTGATGAGACGGCTCGTTACGAGCCGTCTCATCTGGATCTACACTGTTTGCCAACCTGTGTATAACGACCTGCTGTGTGGCACGGGTTAATGACATTATTTTGACTTGTTGACGCGTAAATACATCAGGAATCTCTAAGGCCCCACTGTGACACCTTCCGTTGCGCGAACGTCATGACAACCATACTGAAACCATTGGACAGGAAGCTGCGAATGGTGCCTGGCAGTATACCACGATACAGGGAGAAAAAGCCACGCTCACGGATAATCGTCCACATTCGCTTTAGCACTGACTCTTGTTTCCTGAATAAAAAAGAAGTGAATGTCGAGTTAATGGCAGCATCATACATCATAATATCATCTGGTTCTTGACGAGTTTGTTTGGTTGTTGGGGTTTAACGGCCTATCAACAGCTAAGGTCATTTAAGGCCGGGTCAATGGGTTTAGTACTAAATCCCATATGTTATGATATATTACCTGTGCAAGTGCATGCACATGTTCAAGTACATGTATAAATGGGGGAATCCCAAAATCACAACTGCATATTTACAATAAAAAAATAATATATATTCAGCGGCCTGAAATCAGAATAATCCTGATTTGGTGCCAGGTCCTCGCCACACCAGAATCACTTGGCCCCCTCCCAAAAACAGTAGGATCAGTAATAATCTTACTACATTGTACTTTCATAATGGGCAAGAACCCAATTCAACTCCCATGTAACAAAAGAGCCAAAGATAAAAACATACCTGAGGGCCAATCCAGGCATATGGTGATTCCTATAAGGAGGAACCCTTACCGTTAACCATTAGCCTGCGGATCGCGAAAATTGTCCTCTGCTGTTGCTTTATATTTTGCCTTATTTCTCAATAAAAACATGGTTTGACAGCACTTAAAATGCTGTCAAAGCAAGTTTTTTTTATGAAAAAATAAAACATAAACGTTATACATATTTTTTAATTCAGCCTGTGTAAGGGTTAATATACGCCGTCGCATTCACCCAACCAACCACCCACGGTTCTCGACAAGTAGATTGTATTCTAAACATGTATGACATAAAGGATTATTTCATTTACAAACCTGGTCAATCCAAACCAACATGGTTGAACATGTACGACACTTTAACGATCGGGGTTCATCCTTACCAGAATCCGGAGACCAACAGCCGATTTCACCAACATTGCAAAGTATACTTTTCTAGCAAAGTATACTTTGAGGGAGAAATTTTCAATTTTATGATAAATTTATTAATTTTTGTTATACTGAATTTATTACTTTATCACAGCCATTTTGGCTGTGATAATGTAATAAATTCAGTATAATAATTCTGCATACTTTTAATCATCAAATATATGCAGTCGTTAGTTCTATATGAAATAATGAATTTCAGGAAAAATAAATAATTGCTCCCTCAAAGTATACTTTGCTAGAAAAGTATACTTTGCAATGTTGGTGAAATCGGCTACTGGTTTGGCCCTCTCATATGTCTTTAGTATTTTGTATGTGACAGTTGAATCTGGTTATACCCCTTATGTGAGTATTGCGATTATTTGTAATCCTAATTTAGGGGAAGGGGCCAAGTGACTTTGGTGTGGTATGGACCTGGCATCAGATCAGGTTATTCTAATTTCAGGGCTGAATATATTTGTTCTCATGTAAATATTCCGTTCTGATTTTGGGATCCCCCCCCCCCACCCCCAATGCAGCAGGTTGTAACGGTATCGAACCCGTTTGCCCGGCCTTACATGACCTCAGCTGTTGATAGGCCGTTAAACACCAATACACAAACAAACAAACGACACTCGTCTGCCACTGAATGTCACCAACGTATATAACGTTCAGCAAGTCTGTCACTGCATCATAGTAGGCCCTCTTCCATATCAGACACGCCATGTGACGTTGTACCTAAGATCACGTGCGATTTTTCAAGAAATATTTTTACAGAAAATATGATATTTTCCGTAAAAGAGGTTGGAAGAAATTTTCAGAAAACATTGTCAATTGTTGATGTCATTTACGGAAAATATCGTAAATTTTGTAAATGGTTTTCATGACATATCGCTCATGTTCTTGCGTACAAAATCACATGGCGCGTCTCATATTAAGGATTGACATGAAACTTGTTACATGTATGGATATAGTTGCCTATCAACACACATATCCTGCGGACATTTCAAGTGTAGGTGAGGTGTAGTTATTTCGACGACCTTGCAGTGATTTTCCAACATTTCACACAACTCGCGTTGTCAAGGTTAGATCAGGTTATAATTTACATTTATTAAACACTGGGTGTATTCATGTGAGGGTCAATCACATGCCATCGAGTTTTGTAGTTGTCCCACATATTGGCAATATACCACAGGTGACGGGAAATAAATCACACGACAGTTACAGTATATATATAGTACATTATATGTACATGTATATTATATATTTATATTATTTATTCAAGGAACAACATACTATCAGATTAGTTGTTCCCATCACCTGTGATATATACTAAACAATTCAAATGCACCTGCGTATATTGACAATACTGCCCTCCCAAGTCAAACTGCAGTATCTGTTAAACTGCAGTATCTGCACTATGATGCTATGCTGACCCTTGCAATCATCCCAAGTCAAACTGCAGTATCTGTTAAACTGCAGTATCTGCACTATGATGCTATGCTGACCCTTGCAATCATCCCCTGGGGATGATTGCACAGGGTCAGCATAGCATAGCAAAGCATCATATAGTGCAGATACTGCAGTTTAACAGATACTGCAGTTTGACTTGGGAGGGCAGAATATATATGCGCATGTATATGTATGTATATTGTCAATACACGCGGATGCATTTGAATTGTTTTGTATATTGTTTAGAAAGGCACATGTATATTGAAACAATAATTCAACATCCAAGACACGCTAAAACAAGGTGTATGATCACGTGGTTAAAGAAGCCCTCCGATTCAATGTACGTATTCTTCTATTATGTCCTTATTATGTAACGGATTTTCATGAAATATGGCGCATCAAACGCGCCTTATTAAGCTGCATTTGGTGGTCTCGGTACTTTGGCCCAAACTTCTGTCGTTTTTGCGAAGAATCGATTTCGGTGTCTACTGACACGAAAAAATCGATTCTTCGCAAAAGCGACATAGGTATGTGCCGAGCTCCCGGGACCACCAAATGCAGCTTAGAAGACGCGTTTGCTGCGCCGTATTTCATCAAAATCCGTTGCCTATTAAGGAAAATATAAAATAATACTTACTTTGGAGTTGATGCGCTTTCAACACTTTCAGCCATTGTTGGTGTTGTTGTAACCACGTGATCATGCACCTTGTAAAAGCACACGTGGTTCTACTGCCGTGAAATAACGAAGCACTCACCCGTATCCACCCTGGACCTGCGACTTCATGTACTCGAAGGGCCAGACGAGCCACCAGGAGAGCGTGGCCGAGGCCCCCGATATGAGGAAGGGGCCCAGGATGGGGCTGGCGAAGTGTTCGGGGAAGTTGCGCCGCCCCGTGTCCACCAGGATGAAGTAGGAGCACATCAGGCCCATTGTCCGCACCCACGTCACCCCAAACCCCTGTCAGTGGTGGTGGGATGGACTAGATGAAGAGTCCGTGATACATTCTTCAAAATAACAGCAAATTCACAAAATTACGCCTATTTATAGGCGTAATTTTGTGAATTTGTTGTTATTTTTAATAACAGATCACGGCATTCTCATTTATTCTACTGATGGTGTTGGAATAGATCGAGTTCATATTACACTTATGAAATGCTGCAATATGTCCATACAAGCAAGTGTATCAACATTGCACCAATTGCAAAATTCGAAACAAATGCAGACACAGGAGACCTACATGCGAACATGCAACTCTTCACCTCTTGATACAGACCGTATTTGCAAATCTCCATGTCCATTACTACAGGAGACCTTACACAGCAATAGTGTATACTTGTATAGCTGTTGTACACCGTAACATTCGCTCATTATACCATCGGCATACGAAGTACGCTGAGGGGTAAGGTTTTCTCATTCCGTACGTCCGTTCGTTATCCGTCCGTCCCATTTCGTTAAAGTTTTTGGGTACGCAATCTCTGTAACGGTAAGTCGGATTTACTTCATATACTTATCACCATCCATATTTTCATTCCATACCACACCCATGCGAACTTCATGTCCAATATCAAGGTCAAGTTACTTAGAAATGTGCGTTAAAGTTTTTAAAGATTTGCGTTAAAGGTTTTGTTTGTCGGTCCAGGCGGCGACCGGGGGTATACGTGAGAATCTGCTCATCTGCTCTAGTGTATTCTAATTTGAGCAGCCTGCGAAAAATGCAGTTAAATGCAGTACATTCTAATCCGGCTGATATAGGTATATATGCCAAATGACCATGATCTACCCCACTGTGGTATGTAATGTGTTATCACCGTGTAAATCTTCCTCAGCTGCCAACTTTGCTGTGTCTGTCCTCGAACCTGAAAGCAAGGAAAATGTCACTTAATATTGATTTATCCCGTCAACATAGTGCGTATGTGCCGTGAAACACGGAGCCGCGAAACTTTTTTGATATCCTGTCAATACGACCTAATCACTGCGTATGAATATGTGCGGTGACTGGGGTTATGAGCCTCGCCCATCCCGTTTCTTAGGCCTTGCCAGATATTTTTCCCATTCACGACACTAACCTACTATTCTTTATAGTTCGACATCATTCCCATGCATGTAGTGGCCGGTGCTTCGCTAGCTATTGCCGAATGGGGCTTCAATTTTCACCAATGAATGCCTTCCTAACATACATGTACTAATGAATTTGGTACTATTATATGTGACGCACTACGATGAAAAGGGGGCTTAATGACGTTGCAAGCACTGTAGCCCCAGATCAGTCTGCGCATCCACAGTCTGATCAAGGTCTGCACTATTGTAATGTTCTTGTGATCACCACCTGAGTTGCATCTTGTCTGGAACCTCTCTAAGACGAACAACGTAGTAGTTTTGCAATCATACATTAATGGCACACAATCGATCTATAGTGGAGTTAACCTACATCTTAGAGTCCCGGGTTGGCACGGGTCCTCTAGACTACCAAACGGCCCCCTGTGAAGTTTCTTAAAACATGACTAAGTTGTTCAACGACGCACAGTAAAGGCGAAATGGCTTAATTATAAACGTGAATGATAGTCGTCGTTGAACAATAGTCGGCTCTACAACACCCAACGTGGGTCCAACCTTTCAACCAGCCAAACTGAGTGTATATCGCTAAGCGAGCAATTTGTACACTGATTACCCATCCCAAACAAATGACCTTATATATTCTATGGATGACATTTAACCAAATTGTTTGGTTTCAGCCAGCTCCAACTAGTGTTATTTACTGGTTCTTATTGTTCGCCCTACTTTCTAAGCCAATCGCTGGGCAGCATTGTGCTCCATTTATTTCACATATTGTAACGTTTAACCCCAATATGTTATATATTACCAGATTGAATTATGAACCGTTCGACAGGAAATGGAAAATGAATACTTGGATGGGGCATCGCCTTGTTCACTTGTCTGAACTATAAGTATGTTATAGTTCACATATTGGATATTTCAGGAACTAAATTCTGCGATCGCTAGCGCTCCCTCGCATGTAATTCCTTAACAATCCAATATGTGAACTATGACTTACACATATGACGTACCTTACAGTATTCCAGCGGCGTCTCGATGATGGCCCGCGACGTAGACCCTACCGCGCCCGCCGCCAACACTCGCCTAGATGGACATAAAATAGCGGGCTTATTTTATACAATGGAACCTCTCTAAACTGAATGCCCTAGGAGATGCCCAGGGTGTCCGGTTTAGAGAGGTTCCATATTAATATATTTATGCATATGAGCGCGCCAAAGCATGTTTGTGATCATTGCAATCATGTGCAGACATTACAGAATATTATTACAGTGAAATCTATTAAAATTAGTGATATCTTGGTATTCTGAATGTGAGGTTAAAACTAGTCGGATACATGTGACACGGACTGAATGGCATATTCAAGGTGCATGATCACGTGGTTACAACAACAACAACGTCGCCCACTCCAAAGTAAGTAGTATTTGATATTGTCCTTAATATGCAACGGATATTGATGAAATATGGCGCAGCAAACACGTGTTCATGGGCTGCATTTGGTGGTTCATGGAGTTCGGCACAGACTTGTGTCGTTTTTGCGAAGAATCGATTTCCGTGTCGGTAGACACGAACTTGATTCTTCGCAAAAATGACAGAAGTTTGGGCGAAAATACAAAGACCACCAAATGCAGCTTAACAAGACGCGTTTGATGCGCCATATTTCATCAAAATGCGTTACGTAATAAGGTCAATATAAAAGAATACGTACTTTGAATCAGATGGATTCTGGAAGTTTCAGTACTTGTTGTTGTTGTTAGTACCACGCGATCATGCACCTTGATATTGCCTTTGTGATCAACGGAGTTCACGTGCTGCTAACGGCGTTCGGCTTGGTGATATGATGGTACACTACTGTGTTTGACCTAAAACTATGACTAAAATATTACTACATCTTTTGTGTTTGTTTTCAACATGCCTACATACGCCATCCTTTCCACACAGCTAACGGGATGATGGCAGGGTAACCGTACCTTAACGATATATCCATCCTTAAAGGTACATGCCCACGCAGTAGGCACACAATGTTCTTTATAGGAATTAAATAAGTGTATAATTATGTCACTATTCCACCAGTTCTAAAAATTACGAGTGCCCACTATACAAAAATAATCATTAAGTAATTATCAATTTACTGTTAGCGACGCGTGGCGGTAACAGTCTATTTTGATAATGTGCGGGGACGACGATTTTCACATCACAGCTTGCGGCGCACATGCGCAGTATACTACGCGCGCCAGTAGGCTTCCCAATATGTAAACAAGAATATCAACATGTAGAAACGTCCAGGACGGAAATTGTATGAAACGGCGTCGGCCAAAAAAAGGCGAAATGTCTGCGGGACAGGCAGTACAGAGAGAGAGAGTGGTTAATATTGGCGACCAGATCACCAAATGGAAAGAGTTACGTGGAGATTTAGATTTGGACTCGAATCGAGATTTTTCGTCTCAACTTCCGATACTTCACTGCGCATGTCAAAGATGTGATATGATTGACCGTGCCACGTGACGCGTATTGGTAAAAATAGCACGAGGTCGGAAAATACCCTTTCTGGTCGCGGCATATAACATGCGATTTAACACCAATTAACACGCGCCGTAATTAAAAATAACTCGTTAGTGGGTAGACAAATGGCTCATATAAGGCACGACAGAAAATGAAAAGTAGTAGTACAGTGTCACCTGTTGCGTGGGCATGTACCTTTAATGACTCTCATCATATCAGTGACTCTTGGTGAGATAACACATGCAGTCAACTGATCTCGTGTAGTAAGAATACCTTGCACTGGATCTGGAGACTTGTCATTAACCCTTTGAAACCGAAAGCTCGCTATAGCGGTTTATGCAAAAAGTGCAGATCCAGATGAGCCGGCTCGTTACGAGCCGGCTCATCAGGATCTGCACTTTTTGAAAGTAGTTTTCACATTTTGAAGAACAAAAAAATATGGTAAGGGCTGAAGGTTTTTATTGTAATCTCAGTTCTAAATGTACAGTGCTTCCCCATACGCATTATCGTCTGTATGTGACCTTGTTGGAACGGCCGCAAAACTACCACCAATCAATCCTACGCTGCTATTTCACAGGGTACACTAGTTAACATTAACTTAAGAAAAATTGAATACAGAGGCACATGTTGATTTGGTTACATTGGTCATAATGGTTATGTGCCACAGTTTGTCCGTCTATGTGTCAAGGACGCCAGTTGTTGAGACGCATATCTAGAAATTTAGTATTACATTTGTATATTATTTTTTTTTATCAAAATAATGTAAGGGAATTATATTCCGCCATTAATATACACGACAAAATGTGCCACCTATGCATTTCATATGAACAAAATACATTTGCTGTTCATATGTTAAACATATGAAAAGGATATGAATTTCATATGAAATTCAGATGAAAAGAGCACATATGAAATTCATATGATGTTCATAGGAATTTAATATGAAGACTTTTCATATTCATTTCATATGAACAATTTGCATATGACTTTCATATGAAAGGGTTCATATGAAATTCATATGACATTTTTAACAACAAAATCATATGAAAAACATATAAAATTCATATGCGGCACATTTTGTGGTGTATGTTTCATCATGCTTAACAACGAGGATGATTATGCTAACTTGGAAAGTAAAAGGTGTCTTGTTTAGTTAGTAGACGCGAACTTACAGTTGCAGCCCCATTGTGTTTGGGATTTCTTGTTTCCAATATGGCGTGTCCAGGTAGGTGTATCTGAAACGAGAACAACGATAACTAGACGTGTACATAATTTATTACAGGAATGAATGGCCTTTTTGTGGAATTTATCGGGGTATAAACTTGGAAAAGTCGCGGGAATACTGGACGAAGGCCGGAAGGCCTCGTCCAGTATTCCCGCGACTTTTCCAAGTTTATATCCCCGAAACATTCCACAAAAAGGCCATTCATTCCTTATAATTCCAGCATTTGAAATAAATTCATCAAGCAAATGTGTTTATTTTGACAGACGGCAGCCATTTGTTTACATTGACAGCACTGACAGCGCACCTGTAGAATGTAGTTCGGCGTGGGAGTTTACTGGGATATAAATTTTGGCCAGAGACTTGCTACGGGCCAATCAAATGTTAGGGAATTGTGTAAATATTGTTGTGCTGGAATTATAATACAGTGGAACTTACCTAAACCGGATACTCTGGGAGGTTTAGAGAGATTCCACTGTAAATATGACATATGAATATGCGAGTGTGTTTTGCGAACATGAACATGCACTATCATCAGAGATAGATGACAATGCAACGCATAACATTTAGAATACAGAGACAGTCTGTGTGTCCGGTTTAGAGAGGTTCTACTGTATGTCTATGCGACAGCATGTGTGTAGTTATGCTGTACCACCACTGCCATCGGCATCAGCACATCTATATATGCGGCTGTGTCTGGAAAAATGGGGCTTATGGGATTTGTGACCCAGTGTAGCTCCTGATCAAATAACACACTCCTGAAGCCTGCTAACAATCTATATTGATTGCTAGAAATATGACAGGTGTCATCATTTTGACTCCGTATCACAATACATGTCTTAATATGCTTGTAAATAATGTGTGTCTGACGTTGATGGTTTGTAATACATGTACAATGAAGAATACCGCCATGTCGTAGCATTCCCCCATGCCGCTCTGTCCAAGGTGAAGGTCACAGATTTCAAAATCACTTTGTATTACAGACACTTTTTGTTTCTAGTCTCTATTTATGTTTAAACATAGTGGTTGCATTTTACATGTATGTGTTTCTATGCTTTGTGTTACACGTGCTGCTCATGTCCCTACAACCATGGTGATTACCATTTAATGATGTTATCATTTTCTAGATATGCCACACATAACAATCTCAAATACTGTTTAAGTAGGTGTTATAATTCCAAACTGCTGTGATACGTAGGGCCTTCAAGTGACATTGATCTATTTTCTTTTCTGCATTTTGTTCGGTTGCATTTTTTTTGTAAAACTTTATATTCGGTACCGTTGGGTTTCAACCAGTATAGCCCTGCAGTATCTCGAGGCTGTAGTGCCATAGCAACCACTGTCAAATACATGACATTTAGGTGACATGGACATACTTCTGGATGTTCATTTATTTAGCTGCGGTTAGTGCTGGGGCACGATACAAGAACCCGAAAGCTCGCTATAGCGGTTTATGCAAAAAGTGCAGATCAAGATGAGCCGGCTCAAAATCCATTCCAGTTACTTAGGGGTGAAATATGGTAAGGGCTGAAGGTTTTTATTGTAATCTCAGTTTTAAATGTATAGTGAATCCCCAAACGGATTATCGTCTGTATGTGACCTTGTTGGAACGGGCGTAAAACTACCAGCAATCAATCATACGCTGCTACTTCACAGGAAACACTAGTGACATTTAAGTGACATTTAAGTGACATTTAAGTGACATGGACATACTTCTGGATGTTCATTTATTTAGCTGCGGTTAATCCTGGGGCTCGATATACATTGGCGATAAAAAATTACAATTTTCGATTTTTTTTATTATTTTTTTCGAAAATTGTAATTTTTTATCACCAATGCATGTACATGTAATTCAGTCACATACATAGACATAAGCGTTTGTCGACTTTCTATATTCAACAAATACTGCAAAGTAAATCTATTTTAACACTATTAAAAGATTGCTTGAAAATAGAAAATGATTTTCATGTTCTTATTGCGCAAAACGTTCAGAATAGTGCTATTGTCACAGGTGTATGGAGGTAAATAACATATCCCAAGAGAGCAAGTGTAGTTACATACATACACGCCCTCAAACACGGCGAACTGCATAGATCTGTAGATGCCCGAGCCCCACAGCGGCGGTATACATCCCCTGTAAGATAATGAAGAAACATGCAGTTGCACCAGTATACTGCACCAGTATACTGCACAGGTTGAAGTGACGGACCATGGTCTATAAATACATTAAATATAAAGCAAACATCAATAAGTGAAAACATAAGGTAAAACAAGCTCCTTACTCCTTCCTATACGCATTATAAGCATATGTTAGTTTATTTTTTCTCAATTATTAATGCTTTTATGTATATACCTTGTATAGACCTTGTTCCGTTACTTCAACCTGTGGTACACTTATGCTAAAACAAGTGTCGTCTGCTATTGTTTTTTTTAACAAAGGTAACCTGCCCTGTATTGACCGAATACGTACTGGCTAACATCCGGGTTACAACGAAGTGAAAACTGACGTTCCATTGGTCGGATGACGTCACGTGACGTTAACGATGGACGTCAGTGTAATGAAGCAACGTAAACAAGTCCACGTTCTGTCCATAGATAACGACGTCATCTGTCGCCAATTTCGAGCATAAAACCTTACCTGATCAATAGAATACCAGGCTAGTGTATTTAGTATCAAGTTTATCAGGCTCGGCTCGGAAACGGTAGAAATTCCTCGTAAAGCATCGAAATTCCTACGCGTTTTCTAGCCTTGCCTGATAAACTTGATATCAAAAGACACTAGCCTGGTATTCTCTATATATGTTGTCCTCTTTCTCGATAACAACATGGTTTGACAGCACTTTATAATCATTTCCACTGGAAATTTCCACCAGCCTGTCGTCGTACTGTAGTACGACAGTCCGACAACAGGTGAGGAACGTAGCGTACATTACGACAACAGGTGAGGAACGTAGCGTACATTACGACAACAGGTGAGGAACGTAGCGGGTGAGGAACGTAGCGTACATTACGACAACAGGTGAGGAACGTAGCGTACATTACGACAACAGGTGAGGAACGTAGCGTACATTACGACAACAGGTTGTGGGGTAATGGTTGTTTTTCAATGTAGGCCTACATTTTTTTATGTGATAAGTTCGAGTTTTCCACCTGTGGGTTCACGTGACACGGGACCTCACCTGTATAGGCCGACGACGCCCTGGGTGCGGATGGTCTTAGCGAAGGTCTTGATCATACCCGTCTTCTCGAAGCCCGTCTGGGCCTGCATCTTCGTCTTCAACGTGTCTAGCGGGTGGCCCACACACGTGCTCGTGATCCCGTACATCACACCCACTACAACCATCGGAAAGTTACTCTCGGCATGTTCGTATCTGACCCTGTTTTTCTTAGTGAATACTATACTGTGTATTGAGTTGCCATCAAAGCCATCTTAGCATACAAGATATCGGCCAGTTTCATCCCTTGTAGCGTTTGACACAGACATCTCAGAATATGACAGATAAAGTAATAAGACTTAGTGAAATATGTTTTAAAAATAATTATTTGCAACGTAGTATCCGTTATATGTAGCCCAAGTCAATACCAAGTCTGATTTCGGAAATAAATGTGCCAATTATTAAAACAGATACATCTAGAGCTACACAGGCTGTCGCGAGTACAGTCATTATCCTCTTGTCAGATTTTGATAATATTTGGCTACAAAATGTACCTATTCATACTGCTTTGTTGCTAATGTACTCCACGTCAAGGTCACTGGGGACTGGGGACTTGCGTTCAAGTTTAGCATTGTGTTTATGTAGTTTATTATGCCAATGCATCGTTTACCCTTTGTCCGACCTTGATACATGTGTCACAGGGCGAGAAAAGTGTGCTCCGGCCCGGGGCTCGAATCGGAGACCTCTGTTTTGCCGTACCATCGCTCTAACCGACTGAGCTAGCCGGGCACGAATAAACATCTTCTCCCCATACAGTTGTAGTGAGTTACGTATCGTGACATACTTCCCGCCAAATTGAAATTCATCCCTGAATTCCATATTTAATTCGTATCTGAATTCCATATTTTTGGTACAATTTGGGCAGTATTTATCAGTCACGGGGGCGCCAAATGTCACAGGGCGAGAAAGATGCATATCCGACCCGAGGCTCGAATCCGTGATCTCTGGTTTACCGTACCATCGCTCTAACCGATTGAGCTAGCCGGGCACGAAGACACATCTTCTCCCCAAAGTGAGTTACTTACCGTGACACATGCAATGTTCAACTGTCGTATGTTCATGTTACTGGCCTACTTTGTCCGAGACTATTGTCGATCTACAACAATCTCATGGCCCTCGCCCAATTCATGTGTGGGCTTCTGTTGTTGTGTTAGTGATTGAGAAATGAATGACGTGGCATGATCATTATTGTCTAAGAGATATTTGGGTCTGTGTTTTATATTTCCCAATACTTTACATATCTTGATCACGGAAAAAAAACACCAATTGGTTAGTTTTTATGATTAGCTGATCAAAGACAATGAACGATAAAAGTACATAGGCTGATCACATAGCGGAGATATAATGGCGTGTCTACATACTATATACAGTGGAACCTCTCCAAACCGGTCACCCTGGGAGGTCCCCAGGGTGTCCGGTTTGGAGATGTTCCACTGTAAATCAGACATGTTAACGCTTTATGTCACATTCTAGTGTTTTGCAATCGTGAAAAAGTGATTGTAATCAGATTACATAACATTTACCGAGTGTCCGGTTTAGAGAGGTTCCACTGAATTCGGAATCAACAGTAAGGAACAGAGAAATATCCACTATACTGGAAGTACACCGGAAGCATCTATCAAGGTGTATGATCACGTGGTACTAACAACAACAACAAGTACTGAAACTTCCAGAATCCATCTGATTCAAAGTACGTATTCTTTTATATTGTCCTTGTTACGTAACGGATTTTGATGAAATATGGCGTCTCGTTAAGCTGCATTTGGTGGTCTCTGTATTTTCGACACGGAAATAGATTCTTCGCAAAAACGACACAAGTCTGTGCCGAACTCCCTGGACCACCAAATGCAGCTCTTGAAGACGCGTTTGCTGCGCCATATTTCATCAAAATCCGTTGCATATTAAGGAATATATCAGATAATACTTACTTTGGAGTGGGCAACGTTGTTGTTGTTGTTGTAACCACGTGATCATGCACCTTGATCTATGGTTCGTCTAGAATGCTAACTGCAGCATCTAGAAGCCTGGTAACCAAGGTAAAATGAATCCATAAGTTTACTGAGACCACGGTGTTCTCGGTGACATTATGGATTCATTCCACTATGGTTATTGCCTTCACTTACCGGTATTGGCCATGTTCATGTTTGTACCGAGTATAGTTCCACATATGTGACGTGACACACCATGTGATTTTGTACATTCGGACATCAGAATAATTTCATTAAATTTTACAAAATTTACAATATTTTTCATAAATAAAGTCAAAAGTTGACAAAATTTTCAGAATATAATTCCGCATGTACTCGCAACATTTTGTAAACTTTTGACGCCATTTACGGACAATATTGTAAATTTTGTGAACGTATTTCATGAAATTACGCATAGGTCCGAAGGTACAAAATCACATGGCGTGTCTCATACTTATGTGATCGAACATATATGAGCCGCCGTCTGAGAAAAGAGGACTTATGATGACTCGGACCAGCGTAAACGCAGATCAGCCGCGCATCCGGGCAGTCTAATCAGGATATACACTGTTCGCCATTCAGACACTCAAGTAGAACTGCCAGCAGTAAAAGCACTAGATTCGTAGTATTTTCTCTAATCTATATACATGTGTGTAACATTTTAGATGCTGTTTACGTGTGCATGTACACGCGTGTGGCGTGGGCAGATCTATTTACAGTGGAACCTCTCTAAACCGGACACCAATAAACATATGTGATCATAATGTTGATGGATTTCTTGGCTCGGAATAATCAAATGCCTGATTTACAGTGAAACATCGCTAAACCGGACACGCTGTGTGTCCTCCCAGGGTGTCCGGTTTAGCGAGGTTTCACTGTACAGGTCCCAGTGTGTCCGGTTTAGCGAGGGTTCACTGTACAATAACTTGTACATGATAAGGCATGAATAAGTTTATGTATTAGTTGGCTGCACTGGCAATACCTTGCATCTATATGTGTGTTACAATCATAACAACTGATTACAATATACACTACAAAATCATTGTGTGGCATATGAATTTCATATGTTTTTAATATGACTTTCCTATGAAAATTTCATATGCAAGTGATATAAAGTTTAGCCAATATGCAATTCATATGCAAACTCTTCATATGCAAATCATGTTTTACATATGAAATCATATGATTTTCTTTCATATGAATTGCCTATATGTAGCGTTGTTGACAGACTACACTCTGTAACAATAGTTTCAGCTTGCCTCTACCATCCTATCCAGTTGATACGCTCCATGATAGAAGGTCCTCGTATGAAACCAGCCAGTTAGCACCAGTTCTGCATCGATACACAATAAGTGGATATTGTTTTAATTATACTCGATATTTCCATTATGCTACACCAACACAAATTCACAAGGCCGTGCTGTGCCAGTGTAAACTAATATTCTTACATAGTATCATTAGTTACAAAGACATCTGTCCGACTCTGGTAATACGTTCCTTATAGCATCGATGTTTTTACGGCTATTAGTATTTATATTTTCCGTAAATGACATCGAAAGTTAACGCAACAGTCAGTGCTGATGTGAACACCATTAGAAGGGGTAACTGGTAGAAGGGGGTTATGTCCCTTATGGACACGTCCGTCTATCTGTACCTCTGGGGGCCGTTTCACTAAACTTCTTACGACTAAAATGTTCGTAAGTGCACAATTATGATAGTCTGTAAATTTCACATTAACAATGTTTTCTTGTAAATAATTAATGGATTTACATTTATTGAGCATAGGCTGCATATGCAGCCTATGCTCAATAAATGTAAATCCATCAATTGAAATTTACAGACGGTCTTAAATTTGCACTTAGGAACATTTTAGTCGGAAGAAGTTTAGTGAAACGGGCCCCTGCTGTGGAAGCTTTGTTATATTATCGAGCACCAATCATGTGCTGTATGGACTTGGCTCCCTTCTTCCATTGACCTCTTCATTTACAGAAAATGGGACTGAACTGGAAATATATACTTGTGATCTCGGCAATATCATCCTGATTTGAACGTATATCTGGTTATCAGTGGAGAAATGGGGCTTAATGGGAAGTTTGGCCGTTGTAGCTCGTGAGCACATAGCACACTCCCGTAGCCTGACATCTATATATGTACGTGTTAGAAGCATGGCGGTGTCTCATTGGTGGAATGACGAACAATGCAGATCCTGATCATGCATAATCTGATATGCCATTTCTCCAGTCACAGCCACATATGTTAAAGGTGAGAATCTTACCTCCTAGTCCGATGGCTCCTTCCTTAAACCAATGGGCTCGAGTCTCGCTGTGGGTCATCTTGTAAATCCGTGTCCGTCACGTCCTCTATTGAATAAACAATCACACCTAAGTGAATTGGTCATTGCAAGAAGGGGGCTAAGTCCCAAGGACTTAGCCCCCTTCTTCCACTGACCCCTTCAACCTTGGGAGATGACCTCGCCAAGTTATGTTTTCGGTCAAATTCGATGACTTATACACATGCATGTGTATTTAGCTGTAACATACTGCTTACTAAATATTGTTTACAGTAACCCCTCCAAACTAGAAGCTTGTCCAAATGATAATGCATAAAATCGCACTGTTGCAGTTGTATAAACACGCAAGCCGACACACATATGTATCATGTGCATGCATATAAGGTGAATACCGCCCGTAGTAAACACAGACGTTGGTGTCGAATGACGTTGTAACGGCATATTTGACTGGACGTGCGACAATAAGATTGACCAGCCAGATAAAGACGATATGGCACACCTCCCATAAATAACTGGAAGCAGTGTTGGCAAACAGACAATTGCATACAATAAAGCCATTCTGGGGGCCGTTTCATTAAATTTCGTACGACTAAAATGTTCGTAAGTGTAAAATTATGATAGCCTGTAAAATTCACATTATCAATGTTTTATTGTAAACAATTATTGGATTTACATTTATTGAGCATAGGCTGCATATGCAGCATATGCTCAATAAATGTAAATCCATCAATTGAAATTTCCAGACGATCCTAAATTTGCACTTACGAACATTTTAGTCGTAAGAAGTTTAGTGAAACGGGCCCCTGATGAACACAGTAAAGTGACATTACTGTACTCAACGGCAGAATAAATTGTATAGTTGGTGTATATACCTTTGATTTATAGAATATGCGTGATAGTTTCCGTAAATGACATGGAAAGTTGGCAGAAATCGAAATTTCCACCGTAAATATCGTCATCTTTCCACGTGTTTAACGGAAAACACGACCTTTAATCCCTAACCCAATAGTACACGACTCTGCTGTTTCTTTTATCGGTGAGTATACCCCAGTATAAAATAAATTTAACAATGAAGCTTTTTCCAATTTCACGGATATTAAGATTCAAATCAATGGTCCTAATATCCATGTATACTCAGTGAGAAAAGAAAGCATAAACTTTTTAAATTGCATAATTATAGTTTAAACAAAATGATAGAATAATTATATGTCTCACGCTATATCGACTAATATTGCATTATCATCTGTGGTTGTGACTGGCGAAATGGGGCTTAACCCTTTGAACCCGAAATCCCGCTATAGCGGTTTATGCAAAAAGTGCAGATCCAGATGAGCCGGCTCGTAACGAGCCGTCTCATCAGGATCTGCACTTTTTGAAAGTAATTTTCATATTTCTTAGAACAAAAACACCCCCTTTTCATAAATGGACGAATCTGAAAATCATTTTGTGACCATTGGATTGGTCGGAACATTAGCATATCACAGTCCATTCCAGTTCCTTAGGGTTGAAAGGGTTAAGGGATTCGTGACCAGCGTAGCTCCTGACCGAATAGTACACTCCTGTAGCCGGACAATGATCTATGTTGCTTGTTAGAAGAATGACCGGTGTTTCATTGATGTAAAGGCGAATAGTGCAGATCCTGATCAGACTGTGCGGATGCACAGGCTGATCTGGATCTACACTTTTCACAAAGCACATAAGCCCCATTTCTCAATTATGTCAGTTGACCAACCATATGGTTGCTACTTTCGACCGGTGTGCACTGTATCATTTTATTACTCACAATTCACACTGGCGCTGCAATCTGCCGCGGCGTAAACTGTTTCACGTCGATAGAGGCGCCGGATTCCTGACGAAATGCCATTCAGCTGCATGCAGAAGATACTGCATCAACACACTTTCATACAGTAACCGGCGCAAGAAATTTACGCCGGTTACTAGACGACAGTTGCGTTTATCGAAGTCTTGTCAGGAAACAGGTGCATGTTTCGATGTGAAACATATTACGCCAACGCGGAGTGCAGAACCAGCGATACCTTATCGCTTAGACCGCTATCTTAATTATTTCTATTTTCTATTTCTATCATCAAAAACATGCTTTGGCATCACTTTAGAATAGTTTACATCATGCTTTGTTTGACAGCACTTCAGAATCATTTCCATTGGAAATGATTCTGAAGTGCTGTCAATCCATGTTTTTATTGATGTTTTAATTCACATGAGGTTGTGGTACACATCACTGTGTCATGATAGTGTAACAGTATATAGCCCGTGAGCCAATAACCGAAACCCTCCCCCCCCCCCCCCCTGTGGGATTTTTGCAGACATATATTTCCTGAAACTACATTCAATTATGAGTGTTAATCCGTTGTCTGCGCTCTGTAACCCGATGGATGAACATATGGCGCCATTTTCAAGTATGTCACCCTCGGTATTTTTAGTATCTTGAAAAATCGCATTTTTTAATAAAACTGTCTAACTTATATCCTTTTGTTCGAATAAGATGGTATTTTCGTACGTTTTCCGAGATTTTGAACACCATGGAATAGAATAATATACAATTGAAATAAATTTGACAATCTAGAAGTCATATTTTACAGGTTTTATTACCCCACCCAGCCAATTTCAATGGTAAAATATACATGTTAATAACTTTATGAAAAGTTGGCGTTTTTTCATTTTATCAATGTCAATGTAGTCTAGTAGGGCCAATTGAACATATTCAATGTATATACGTCGACTATTTAGTGTCTACCACAAAATATACAAAGTGAAAAATAACGTATTTTCGACCATTCCCCACCCACTCATTTTACAATGGCAATTTAACAGGTATGTAATATTATGCAATTTAACAACATTATAACCGCTTACTATGGATTGAAAACAACTCAAATATGTAACATTATTGTCCATACTTACTAAATATACTATGAGTCCGTGTTTTCGTCCGGCTGTACGGACATTTCTCAAATAAAAATTGACGGTACCGGTTTTGAAATATATCCGAATATTCAAACATTTCGGGGCACTAGATCATTATCGGCAACAGTAGTTGATATACAACATTAATAATCTCGTTATAGTGGCGAGACAATCCTCACAGCATCAGGCAAGATGAAACACAATAGGCAAAAACTGAATCCACATATAATACAATTCAAGAGGCAACATACATCATGGTTTACAGTATTCAACTTGCAATACAAAATATTCTACATGTTGTTCGAGTCAAAACATCGCACCTGTGGCGAGGCAATCCTCACAGCATCAGGCAAGATGAAACACAATAGGCAAAAACGTAATCTACATATAATACAATTCTAGAGGAAACACATGTCATGGTTTACAGTATTCAACTTGCAATACAAACTATTCTACATGTTGTTCAAGTCAAAACATCGCACCTATGGCGAGGCAATCCTCACAGCATCAGGCAAGATGAAACACAATAGGCAAACATTTAATCCACATATAATACAATTCAAGAGGCAACACATGTCATGGTTTAAAGTATTCAACTTGCAATACAAGATATTCTACATGTTGTTAAAGTCAAAACATCGCACTTGTGGCGAGGCAATCCTCACAGCATCAGGCAAGATGAAACACAATAGGCAAAAACGTAATCCACATATAATACAATTCAAGAGGAAACACATGTCATGGTTTACAGTAATCAACTTGCAATACAAAATATTCTACATGTTGTTCAAGTCAAAACATCGCACCTGTGGCGAGGCAATCCTCACAGCATCAGGCAAGATGAAACACAATAGGCAAAAACGTAATCCACATATAATACAATTCAAGAGGAAACACATGTCATGGTTTACAGTAATCAACTTGCAATACAAGATATTCTACATGTTGTTCAAGTCAAAACATCGCACCTGTGGCGAGGCAATCCTCACAGCATCAGGCAAGATGAAACACAATAGGCAAAAACTTAATCCACATATAATACAATTCAAGAAGCAACATACATCATGGTTTACAGTATTCAACTTGCAATACAAAATATTCTACATATTGTTAAAGTCAAAACATTGCACATGTGGCGAGGTAATCCTCACAGCATCAGGCAAGATGAAACACAATAGGCAACAGCTTGATCCACATATAATACAATTCAAGAGGCAACATATATCATGGTTTACAGCATTCAACTTGCAAACAAAAAAGTATACATGTTGTTAATGTCAAAACATCGCATCTATGGCGAGGCAATCATCACAGCATCAGGCAAGATGAAACACAATATACAAACGTTCCAGCCACATATAATACAATTCAAGAGGCAAAATACATCATGGTTTACAATATTCAAATTGCGATCGTCACAACAT
The DNA here is from genome assembly GCA_029237695.1 of Conchocele bisecta. NCBI lineage: Eukaryota > Metazoa > Mollusca > Bivalvia > Lucinida > Thyasiridae > Conchocele > Conchocele bisecta. Next base: position 6,771,863 of record CM055268.1, on the reverse strand, counting down.
CAGACAAGTTATGTGAAGTTCTAATTGTGAGAGTAGGTTAAGATAAATCCAGATTAGTCATACGCGTCATCAGTGTCAAACATGGCATCAAGTAGGCTCTCTGCTTCAGGATCTTCTGTTTCATCAGTATCAGGTACGTCATCCCGTTCCTCTATTAACAGATCAACCATTTCACTTGGCAGGTGATCGCCTTCTGTCCACTTGCATTCTAACAAGCCATTGTTAACTTCCCATCCATGTTCATCTGGTAGCGGTATGTCTGCATCACGCCGGTCAGCATTGTTCCAAATGAGCGTTTGATAGTTGGCTCTTGCTACATGCATTTTCAGTGACGATCTGCATGGTGGTAAAAGGCTCAGGTCAGCCCCATTGTACGTCGAAAGAAGATCGCCAAACCTGGGGCTACACTTTTGTAGAAATAGCTCCATTCGTAGCTTGTTGATATATGTAATGTCTGATTTGTTGTACAGCAAGCATACAAAGTGTTCAAGCGTTTGAAATAGCTTTTCATCAACTGACTGAGACATTCCCAACTTCTGGAAGGCTTCAATAAACTCTGGATGCCGTTGGAGTGTTTTCAAAGGAGTAACTTTACCACGCCGAACGAAAGCACTTGTGCTATCACAGCCTGTAAAAGCATGGAGTGCAGGCAATGCCAAACACAGTTCAGTTCCTATGTCTCCAATGACACCATGTATGTCAACCAGCCGCCTCTTGTTCCCAACTCCGGTATCTAACAGCAGTTGTTGTTTCAGCTTCTGTCCGAATTTCAACATCAAAACAAACACATCCGTGTCTGGGGATCTCACAATAATGGTGCTGTTCTCTGGTGTATGCAGTGCATGGTACGCACAATGCAGGATTAGCTGTGTATCCGCCTCCTCTTGCGATGAGTGCAACTCCTCTATCTCAACAGTTTGTGTAGTCTTACCATCAGTGCTAGTTAGCTGCATACATTGCTCCCCGCTTACAAACTGAATAGTCTTGCCGATCAGCTTTGGAGCGTACTTATCTTGCATCCATTCAGACATGAGAAGTCTAATTAGTTGTGTTTTGTTTGAATTGTTTAACAAGAACAGTTTCCAATATCGTGGAACTTTTGTGAGAGGTCCTTTTATAATGTATGTCTTTGATGTACCCCTGCGTAGTCGCTCAGATGCTTTTATTGACAAGTCTTGGTATGTATCTGTCACAAAATCTACACGCTCAACTTTCGGGAGCTGATGATATATGTTATCTGCAAGATCCGCGAATGTGTTTGGCAAAGCGGTCTGCATGTGTAACAGTGCATTGCCGTCAATAATATAGCTCACTTGACCCGTCGGAGGTACATCAACACTATGTGATTGTCCTTCAAGCTGGTGCATGAGTTTAGCTTTATCAGTTTTTGCTGGCGAGCCATCCGCAGTGGCGAGCGACCATGGCACAGGTCCCAATGGGTAGCTAAGCACCTTTTCCATGTCAATGTTGTGTTTGAGAGCAAGTGAAATTAGCTGCCCAAATATATTTCGTTCAGCTACTAACTCCTTTGTCTTTCTCTGCGTACCAGTGAGCTTCACAGCTTTAGCGAGTGATGCAAATGTTTTCAGGCGCAACTGTTTTATTGGTGCATGAGAGCTGACTGACTTTTCAACAAACCGCTCCTGGACAAACCGCGCAAACCTTTGCTTTCCTGTCATTTCTGCAGACAGCAGATCGTCAACGACATCTTTAGGAGCTGGCGCCCCTGAAGATATGCAATAGAGCGATTCATCTGATACTGCAAACGGATCTATAAAATTTCCTATTGCATTGATAATTTTCTTGACGTCTGTTTCACCTCTGGATATTTCCGAAGTTCGTGTGTCCTTGTGTGAAGACTGTTCATGCGCGTTCATATCAGCCAGTTCAAGCGTAGCATCCATGTAGATAGCTCGGAAGTGTCTCGTCATACACCATCTGTAGTATGCTGCATAATTGCGGCTGAAACCTATGATACCTCCATGTGACTTAGCATGGCGATTGATGGTTTGCTCTATTGTGATATCCACGCCATTTCTGGATGACGGAACACTGGATCGGTTCACGCTGAATCCATTGTTCCTCAACAGATCTTCCATCCCAGGATATAACTGCTCTAAGTTTAACAAACTCAGCAGATATAATGCAGCATACCGTGCGTAGTTGGGATGGTCAAAGCTGGAGAACAATGGACACATCTTCTGAAGACAAGCTATGTGAAGGTCTAAGTTGTTTTCTTTGGTGGCTCGGAGAAACTGCAACACTGTATGCACCGAATCCATGTATCCCAGCCAATACTGTGCCGTTTTCCCAAGTTTCCCTTCACTAACCCTGTCTCGAAACTCCGAGTATGATGAACTCCAATAATCTCCAAAAATACCCGAAAGGGCCATTATATAATACCTGTTTGGCGGCCATTTTGAAAATAATTACCGTTGATAGCACACCAGAAATAATGCAAATCGATGTGAAAAAGGATCTGCCATGTGAATATGTTGCTACTGACATGAATAAATTGTAGGTAGCTCATCGTGTGGTGAAAAAAAATGTTGCAAGCATAAACAATTAAGTATTTTGGCGGCCATTTTGATAATTGTGGCTATTTGAGGCTGGTATCCAATATAAAACTTATTGTAAGTTATTTTATACTCAATTGGTGAAAAAAATGATATCGCTTAACTTGGAAGAACGTGATTTAAATGACACATATCGGCCTGTTCTAAAACCACCCAGTTTTGTTTGGCGGCCATTTTGGAAAATGGCCGCCATTTGTTCATCCATCGGCTTTGTAGGCGCAGACAATCAGGTTTGATAGACAATAGGTTACTGAATCCGAAAATCATACTGACCACAACAAATCCAACAGGGGGGGGGGGAGTTATTGGTGGCTCAATGTCTAATAGGGTCTGTAGGCCTAATACTATTGAAGATACAAGCTCAAACAAACACTTTAACAAAGGGAAATAACTATGTAAATATTGCAAATTTGGTAGGTCAATGTCACACAATGTTCATGTGATTCACAGTGGGTTCCGGTGCACATCACTGTCTCGTGATAGTGTGCAAGTAAAATTATCTTGTGACGGACGGACGGACGGACGGACAAGGGTAGCACTTAATGCTCCCATCCACTATCGTGGTGGGGCATAAACAACACAATGTAGGTTATCCAGGATTGAAAGGGTTAACTCACATCTACGGCAGCTTGAACGAGACATGGGGAATTGTTTTTTTATGCCCCACCACGATAGTGGAGGGGGCATTTAATGTTACCCTTGTCCGTCCGTCCCGTCCGTCCCGTCCGTCCGTCACGAAACTTTAACGCTCGGGTAAATTTGGCCTCATTTATTATCAAAGCGATATGTGGGGCATTCATGTTCGTATTCTATGAACACATTTTCTAGTTTCTGTCTCATTCCCACGACATAGCATCTCGTTCTAACGACATAGGATATATTTGCCACGAGATAGCATCTTATCTCGAACCCACGACATAGCATCTCGTTCCAACGACATATCATCTCTTTCCAACGACATAGCATCTGAAAAGCATTTTGTTCGAACGATTTAGCTATTTCGTCCCCATGACTTAACATCTCGTTGCCACGACATAGCAAATCATTCCCAAGACACATCAACTCATTACCACGACATAGCATTTCTTTCCCACGACATAGCGTCTCTAGTTATCAGGAGATAGCATCTCGTTCCCGCGTGCTACTTATCTCGTCTCCACGACATAGTATCCCATTCCCACGAGCTAGCAGCTCGTTCCCACGAGATAGCATTTCGTTCCCACATATTTGTTATCTCGTTCCCGCGAAATAGCATCTCATTCCCTCGAGATAGCATCTCGATCGAACGAGTTGGCTATCTCTCCTCAGTCAGCCAATCAAACGGTAGCACCATTGCCATTCAAGATAGTGCATTACTATCGGCTATTTTTTATTGGCTGATTATGTCGTTCGAACGAGTAATGAGATAGCTAACTCGTGCGATGCGATGTCGTGGGAACGACATACTATGCCATGAGACGTGTGAACGTGATGCTATGTCGTAGAATAAATATTGCGCATCTCCCTTTTAAGCAGCCGTACACATCAGACTATGTGGTTGGTATGTGACCCGATATCACGGTAACTGGTCGCCAACGTATTGAGGTTAGTTAGGGACATTTGCCTCTTGGTGTTTAAAGCATTGCGTTCGTTTCTACTCCGCGTAAAGGCAAACACAAGAAATTGACGCTTGTCCACGAGCGCATGTGACGTGCATCCCCCTCTTACGGAGCCCCGCAGGGGACGTACATTTTTATTTTTTATTAATTCGTTCCCACGAAGTAACAATTCGTTCCCTCAATTTAACAATTCGTTCCCACGAATTAACAATTCGTTCCCACGAAATAACAATTCGTTCCCGTGGGAACGAATTGTTAATTCGTGGGAACTAATTGTTATATCGTGGGAAGGAATTGTTAATTCGAGTTGACGAATTGTTAAATTGAGGGAACGAATTGTCATTTCGTGGGAACGAATTGTTAATTCGAGGGAACGAATTGTTATATCGTGGGAACGAATTGTTAATTCAAGGGAACGAATTGTTAAATTGAGGGGACGAATTGTCATTTCGTGGGAACGAATTGTTAATTCTAGGGAACGAATTGTTATATCGTTGGAACGAATTGTTAATTCGAGGGAACGAATTATTAAATTGAGGGAACGAATTGTTATTTCGTGGGAACGAATTAATAACAAAAATCCATGTCCCCTGTGGGGCCCCGTACCCTCTCGCCTACAGGCAGCCAATACAACAATAAAGGGAGATAACTAATATGTTAGCAAGGAAAATTGTTGTCGTTCTTGTATGAGACACACCTTTGGGTTCATGCATGAGTGAAATATCATGAAAAGATTCTAAACAGTAATCAATTTTTGGATTGACAGGAAATCAATCTGCGAACAAAACAAATAGAGATAACTAAACAATTAGTCAGGCAATGGTTGCATGCACGCAACACACATGTGGGTCGCGGTCTATGCATGTGTAAAGTTTCGTGAAAATATTCCAACGGTATTCTATATTTAGATACTGCAAACCCTCTCGCGAAGATTATGTGCAGGTGTTATTCGAGTTATGCTCCGGACAAGAAATGAGTGTGCGAAAAAAACAAAGGGAGAGATAACTCGAAAATTAGTGAGGTAAGATTCATGTGCGTAACATACCTTCGAGTCGTGGTCCATGCATGTGTGAAGCTTCATGAGGTCTTCCAAAGGGTATTCGTTCGAGTTATGCTCCGGATAAGAAATCATAAAAAAAACCCAAAGGGAATTAACTATAACTATTATAGTGAGGTGAGAGTTGTCATTCTCGCAAGTGATACACCTTTGAGTCGTTGTCTATGCATCTGTGAAGTTTCGTGAACATATTTAAAAGGGTATTGAGTTACGATAATAGCGCTCATCTGCACATACGTCACCAAGTTGTGTGTTTCCAATAGTAGGACAAATACATGCATCAGTAAACTTTCATAATGGTCAGTGTAAGTCCAGAACAATGCAAACTGCATTTAATGCAGCCCAACGTTCATTCTATTTATATCATAGTCCTTGCTAGTTAGACGAGCGCTATTAAGGAGGCAACAAGGGTTGTCATTCTTGAGTGCAACACACATTTGGGCCGCGGTATATGCATAACGCTTTCCCAAATAAAAAGGGATTTTCCCAAAAAAATCCCTTTGATACAGCATATTCCTACAAAAAAGTACCAATAATGGAAATCGGTTGTATCCAAAACACTGATTTATGCTGTATAAAAGGGAATTTTTGGGAAAATCCCTTTGTATTTGGGAAAGCGTTGCATGTGTTTCATGAAAATATTCCAAAGGGTATTCGAGTTATGCTCCGGACAAGAAGGGTATGTGGCGGACGCGGAAGATGTTCCATGTCAAATCCATAGTATACTTTCGTCCGGGGGATATAATAAAGGTTATTTTATTTTCGTCTACATGCGGCGTAGTCACGAACAGACAATAATGTCCCTCATGACCCACCATACAAAGACACTCTTTTGTGAGAGGTTTGTGGAGGAACCTTGCCAGTATATGTCTGTATATGTTGTAATCCTGTGTTAACCGCCGGTCCCGTCCATTGTTGTAAGGACATGAGTGTGAGCCGCGTGATCACCCGTTCAGACGGTCACACCCGTTTTATACGGGTGAAATCCCGCCCCTTATCGTGACACAGGTACATCGATTTAATCCATACCTTAATTTGTCCGGCGCACGGGGATACCAGCTATTTGACGGAGATCGTCAGTGTAGATCCGCGATCAGATACTAATGATATAGTATTAAATTCTTACATGTGGCTGTGACTGGAGAATATAGGACGTATGGGTTTTACGACCAGTGTAGACCCAGATCCGACTGTGCGTTCTGGATCTGCACTGTTCTGCATTCCATCAATGGAACACAATGGCATGCGTCTAATAAGCAATATAGATCGTCATCAGGCTACAGGAGTGTGATATATCAGGAGCTACACTGCTCAAAATCGCATCAGCCCCATTACCCCAATCGCAGCCACATCTGACCCATGTATTAAGAAGTCGCAGTTGTGTTAAAAGATGTTGCAATTCGGCATACATGCCATAGCTGGTGTAAGTCCACATTACACGCCAAGATGTTGTTTTTCTCACATGGCGCAAAACCTAAATACAACACCTGCCGCGCTCCGCTGAACAAACGTAAAAGAGATTAGATGACGTATAGAATTATTCCTCACAATTACTTTGTCGCCAGTTTATACGGGCCGATACTGTACACTCGGCTGATCGATCCACGACTTACTCCGAGTGACATCGGCTGTTCTGTGTTTATCCCGATATGGAATATATATAAAGCACACATTTGGACAATTCTGATTCAGGTAAGTGGATTTTAAAAACTGAATAATTCGTTCTTAAATCCATTGAAATATTCTAAACAACAAGCTGACATTCGTAATTTGTACACAGGTGCAATGTAAGATTTCTGTCGATACACCCAAATACGTGCCTTCTGTCACTGCTTTATATTACATGTATTTACTTGATATATATTATATCGGCGAAACAGATGTCGTTTACTATTTCATATATAAAGGGATACAGAAAATATAAAAGACACATGAAAGGTAACAATTACTATCGGGTATGGAAGGTGTCCGAGCCAATTCCCACCCTTAAATATGAGCCGAATGAATGAATGAATAACAATTACTATACTATGTCTGGGTCTTCGGCTCTGTACTGGTGTCAGTTTATGAATATCCCTGCCGTAATCTGCACAGTCCCCCCCCCCCGCGACATACGTTAGCCCTGTAGTATTTCTAAGGGGAAAAAGTGTCACCCGATGTGGCGACACTTTTTCCCCTTAGCAATACTTCAGTCCCATTCAATCAACCTAGGTGTGGCCGGTTTTAGTGGTAGCTGCACGTTTTCCGCTTTATAGGCAATAGGTTGCTTATGCAATGCAGTGTAATGAAATGTAATTAGAGTTATGTACTCAGAACTATAGTAGGTGTGTTAATTAACTTTTTACTTCACTTTCTGATGCAAACATGCCCTTTGGTATGGAAGTTCCCTAGGAAAATAGAAAACTTTTTATCCAAAGACACACGCTCTATCTCATTTTCAACTCCAGGTATCCATGGAAATCAAAGATGGCCGCCGTGAATATAGCTCAAATCTTAAATTTCGCCTAACTTGGTACCTGATCATGCTAGAAACATGATTTTGGTGTCTATTCCCATGTACTGGCATGCACAGAAATCAATAAAATAATTTTCAACAATATCTATCCGTTCATGAAAACATGACCAAAATTAAAAATGGCCGCCATTTTTCGATAAAAAACCCACTAAATTGAACGCATTGACACAGTTAGTAAGTCCTAATTAGGACTTAGTAAGTCATAATTATGAGATAGTAAGCCCTAATTAGGAATTAGGAGATAGTATCTCCTAATTAGGCGATACAAACTATTTTAGCATTGGCACCAGGACGCTTCCATATATAGTTAATGTATATATAGACATTGGTCCGTTACTTCAACCTGCGTGTGAAATATGCAGTGCTCCCTCTTACAAGGTGCACTCCCGTCTATATACGATGTGGTTGTTCAGGAGGACATCATTCAGCAATTTGAGAAATCTAAGATGGCTATCAAGATGTTCACCGTTGGATATATAAATAAAACTCTTCAACCTTTCGCCATAAACTGATACGTGATGCCACCTTTTCCAGTTTACTTTGGTATCATATACATACCAACGTTAAATGTCATGATCAGGGTCACAGCTATATAGAAACAACATCGTAAAATGCAGTACCTTTGCAAGTACAATGTAATTTGATAATGATGTTTGGTAATAATTATTATGTAGTCGTATCGCAGGGTTATAATTAAGGGACAGCTTCATTGCAGTTCATGGAATAGGCGGTTTGTTAGCAACATGCACAGGGTAAATTTAACAATTTGTTTCATCCTTAACGGAATTCTGATATCCCTGGTTTAGCCCCCAGGTGCATGTTTTGCTTCCTTGTTACTTGAGAATTGAATCCGGTTATACCCATTATACAAGTAGTCAGATTTAATACTAATTGTATTACTTTTAGGTAGTGGGGCTAAATGACTCTGGTGTGGTGAGAACCTGGCACCAGGTCAGGTTATTCTAATTTCTGGGCTGAATATAAATATTTGTTTGTTCGTACATTTTTAGTTCTGATTTGGGATTTTCCTCACAATCACAACAGGTGAAATTTGGGATTCTACCATGTAAGCCCGGCCTAAAATGGCCTTACATTAGCTGTTGACATGCCGTTAAACACCATTAAATAAATTACAAATCATGACATTAGACATAGCCATATTTATTTTATTATTAATTCCTGTCCAATTTAGAAATCCTGATCAGACACAGATGATACAGCCTAAACATCATTCAGTATTTGCTGAATGCAACATGAATCACTGATCAAATTGTGAACAGTATAGACCATCACCAGACTGTACTGAACATGCAATACATACTGTGTTATCTGGTTATAAGGTAACATATAACACATGGGAAATGTGCATTTTTTTGTTGCGCCTGCTTTAGCAGAACTATGGTCGCCTCTTTTCCGTCCGTCGTCTGCGTCAACAAATGTCAAAAGGTTTGTACAAGTTTCTTCATCACTATATAACTTTAATAATTACTTGACGGATTGCTTCAATATGTGGACACTTGATACATGTGAGCTTTTGGAACACACTCGTGTCCCAATTAACATGACCTTGGCCTTTTTTACCTTCCTATTTTTGCGGAAACACTTAGCCATTTGTTTGTGTCGAAAAGTTTGTACAAGTTTCTTCATCATCATATATATCATTAATATTACTTTATGGATTGCTTCCGTATTTGGACACATGATACATGTGCGCAGTTGGAACACACTCATGCCCCAATTAACATGACCTTCACCTTTTTAACCTTCACATTTTTACGGAAACACATAGCCATTTTTGCGTCAAACACTTTGTACACGTTTCTTTATCGGCATATAACTTTAATATTACTTGATGGATTGCTTCAATGTTTGGAAACTTGATACATGTAAGTATTTGGAACACACTCATGCACCCATATGCATGACCTTCCCATTTGACATTCACACTGTTGTGGAAACACGTAGGCATGTATTCACGTCAACACGTGTACAAGTTTCTTCATCAACATATAACTTTTGTATTACTTGGTGGATTGCTTCATAGACACTTGTACACCTGATACATGTACGCATTTGGAACACACTCATGCAGCCATGATGACCTTCATCGTTTGGCCTTCATGTATTTGTGGAAACACTTTACGTCAAAAGTGGGTCGCAGGTGGGAATGTGCGATGAAATAATTTAACGATCGGGGTTCATCCTTACGGGAATCCCGACCGGATACCTGGTTTGGCCCTCACGTACGTCGTTGGCATTCTTGTATGTGACAGTTTCAGCGGGTTATACCCCTTCTGTGAGTATTATGATTATTCGTGGAAATTATTATTTATGATTATTTGTGGGAATTATTATTTATGGACCTGGCACCAGGTCAGGTTGTACTAAGTTTAGGGCTCAATATATTATATTTTTTCGATGTAAATATTCCGTCCTGATTTTGATAACTTTAACATTACTGATTACGGAGTGCTTCAATATTTGAAACTCGATACATGTGAGCATTTGGAACACACTCACTAGTACTGTTGACCTTTTTCATGTTTAAAGCATGTAATGCATTTCTCTGATGGTTTTGTGATGCTTACTTTAGCACATGCCCATGCTCATATTATGTACAGTCAAATGCCTCGGCAGGCACGACATACCTTTCATGGCGGAATTCTTGTTTTATCAAATTAACAAGTTGTGTAGTTATTCCGTATTCGACTGGTTTAAAGGTACATGCCCACTCAGTAGGCACAAAATGGTATTTCCGGGAATAAATAAGTGTATAATTATATCACTATTCCACCAGTTCCAAAACTTATGAGTGCCTCATTTACATGCAGTAATATTTATTTTACTGATAGTGACGCGCGGTGGTATCAGGCTATTTTCATATGCAAATGAGGCATGCTATTTTTTTAAATTATTTATACTAATTAAATGCGTCACCAGAAAAAATAATATTTTCGACAAATTATAAAGTATTATCATTGCACATCAAATAATAAATACAGATACATACAAATTATGTTTTATAAAGTTTACTAACTGATTAGTGTGTTTTTCCTTTGTTATTATCCATTTTAAATAGAAACTAAACATGATAGGTGCTTTCAAGAATAAGTACACAAATTCCTCAGTAATAACATATCGTTTTGCTGCATAAGCAAACTGTTACAGAATATTTAGTTAATGCAGAACGACAAATGGCGGCCATCTTGGATTTAACAATCTGGTTTCACTGTATCATATTTTTATTATACATCACACGATATCCAGTGCATGTTAGTGGAGACAAATTTCATGGCGTTAGCAAATTTCAGTCAATATTTACGTTCAATTTAGACGTATTTTATCGAAAAATAGCGGCCATTTTGAATTTCGGTCATGTTTTCATGAACGGATATTGTTGAAAATTATTTTATTGATTTCTGTGCATGCCAGTACATGGGAATAGACACCAAAATCATGTTTCTATCATGATCAGGTACCGATTTTGCCAATTTTAAGATTTGACCTCTATTCACGGATAAAAAGTTTTCTATTGTCTTGGGGAACTTCCATACCAAAGGGGACCCTTGCATCAGAAAGTGAAGTCAACACCCTATTTTGTGCAGCTAACACACCTACTATAGTGTTTGTAGTGATTGCATGCTGATATTAACATGATGTAACATAAATTATGTGTGTGTATTTCGGGAGTCCGTGTCATTTGGACGACCATCGACGTTTATGTTCAACTCGAATGATTCCTTTCGCCTTTTTTTTTACACATTATGTTCAGCCCATTGACATCAAATTACACATTTAACCAGCGTTTCAATGAGTTCTGAGTACATACCCATACTTGTCTCACCCACGATAGCGGAAAGTGAGACATAACAGTCACAATTCCGGTGTCGTCGGTGTCCTCAACAATGTGGGACCTAAATGTTGGACGTCGCCAAATTCCACATTTCTCTTGGTCCGTTAGTCGGATAATTACCAAATTTCATCTTTAGCTTCCTCACATTGATAGCTATCCGCTAATTGTCATGCGGGTGACCTTCACCTTGGTGACCTTAACCTGTTTGGGACATAAATTAAGGATGTAGCCAAATTTCCAATACTTGATGCGTTAGTCGGATCATTAGTCATCAATAGCTTTCTCACATTGATGGCTATCCACTCACTGTCATTCGCGTGATCTGGGAATTCACATTGGTTGCCTTAACCTTTGTGTCAATAATTTTGTACACACTTTCAAATGTTGAATACATCCTGATCCATTAGTCGGATCCTTTACAAAACTTCATTAATATATAACTTCCTCATTGATGGCTATCCACCCAGTGTCTCATTCGGTCGACCATGGTGACCTTGACATTCAGATCAATAATTTTGGACGTACGTACAAATGCTGAATATCATCTCCAAATGTCATCAATAGCTTCTTCACATTGATGGACACATGTATCTAGCAATAATTCCAGCACAAAACTATTTACACAATTCCCTAATATTTGATTGGCCCGTAGCAAGTCTCTGTCCAAAATTTATATCCCAGTAAACTCCCACGCCGAACTACTTTCCGTAACAGTTAGGCGCAGTTAAAATAATTTTTAAGAAAACGGAAAATAAACACATTTTCTTGATGAATTTATTTCAAATGCTGGAATTATAAGGAATGAATGGCATTTTTGTGGAATTTATCGGGGTATAAACTTGGAAAAGTCGCGGGAATACTGGACGAGGCAGGCCTCGTCCAGTATTCCCGCGACTTCTCCAAGTTTATACCCCGATAAATTCCACAAAAAGGCCATTCATTCCTATAGTGTAATCCAGCTGACCTGGACCTCGATGACCTTCACCTTGAACTCGGTGACATTGAACTTCGTGGCGATCGCCTCGTTTAGTGAGTGATACACTCCCCGGTGATCGCCTTGTTACATTACATTGCATTACATTGCATTACATTGCATTACATTGCATTACATTGCATTACATTGCATTACATTGCATTACATTGCATTACATATTATATGGAGCAACGCAATGCCTATAAAGCGGGAACTGCAGCAAAATGACACCATCGCCATCAAATGACATCCTCATCCCCCCCCCCCAATACGAATGTGAATATACGTACGACAGGTTTACATTGTAAACACACGTTCGCTGTTGATGAGCACCTTTCGTGCTACACACCGCGGCGAATACAAATACATACATATACTAAATGTAGGGGTCCGTGATCTGGTCCCTTCGATTATAGCAATAAATAACACAACTATATGATGCGTACATGTACCTGGATCACGGACAATCAGGTAACTGCTATTCGCTTCAGATAGATAGATTCTTTTATTCCTCCATAGAGATGAAGAGTACAGTACATGATAGAACAACAATACACAGGCATATATAACATATTTACAATACATGTATACATTGACATGTAATGGCCATGTACTGTTGCACTGTTGTTGAGATTCAGTACAGGGGCGTTACATAAACAATATAAGGGAAAATGACGAAAACATACGTATGTACAAATCATTGCTCATTAGGTTCATATCAGTTAATTCATCATTGTAAACCCGTGTCTCTCCTGACCACATGTAGATCAATGCAGCCTAGGACATAGCTAGGCTGCAGTACAGTACATGTGGACAGTTATAGTTTGCTGTGAGAATGTATGAAACCACACCGTTCAATGCACATGCTCCAATGCCTAGAGCGAAAACGAAAATCTAGGCAGGGGCCTACACTAAACTATGCAGCAATGATGAACCAACCGAGATGACACCTGTGAGACTTATAGCTAATTAACATCATACCGGGGTAAGCCGATTGCCGAGTTTCATTCCGATTAACAAGTATGCCAATTAGCGTTATACTATCCTACAAGGTAGCCAGTTGTCTTCATATTTGTGCCAATGGACAAAGTTGAATGCATGTATTCACTAACTGAAAGATGGGATGGAGAACAGAAGTTTTAAACGATGAAGATACCAAATACCAATGTCTTTCAGCAAGTTTAGTTCAGATACGTCGATATGTAGAATGTGTGAAGCACTGCATAACACATGTATTTGTTGTTCAATATGTAATGAGGTGAATTGGTCGAACACATGCATTCCACATATTTGAATGATCTTTTTCCACAAAATCTGTCGCAAGTGTTCAGAATACATACAGTAATACATACAGTGAATTATCATGTTGTTAGTGAAGAATCCACACTTGTCACAATGACGAGACCACGTGTCCGAATACATCTTCGCAATTAGGTACACTGCAGATTTGCAACGTAACGCTATGTGTGAGTTTATAACTGAATCTGTCCATAAATCACAGGGAGACAGCGACTGGTGAATTTCCTTGAAACATACCAAGTCACTGTCAGCATCAGTGCGATTATGCCAGAGTGTAGTTTCGTGATCCTGTATCTTATTGTTCACTTCATATTTCCACACGTGTTTCACTGGGAATGAACCACTTTCAATAAAGTATTCAAGGAAATCACGAAGCCCGTATTTCAACAAAATCCGATATATGTCCGGAATAAAACCACTCGCGGATGCTGGGTTCTGATTGTAAGCTGTAAGTCGATTCACGAATATTTGTTTCGCAACACGATATGTTGGCAGAGCGATGAGTTGGCTTAGAAATCTTAATTTACAGCGGTCGATTTCTGCTTCCACGGACACTGACCCTATCAACCCCATTGCAATGTCACTACGCGTTCTCTTTGGAAGACCCTGCATGTATTTGATGCACTGGCGATGGGCACGCTCTAATGTTGTAATATCCGCTGGTATGATGTTATTCCATAACTCACAGCCATATAACGCCCTGGGGAGTACTATACGTTCGTAAATTTTCTTGGATGTTAGTGGATGAAGCCCTTTATTATGAATTCCACTGTTAATAATACTCATGAATGTTCCACGAATTTTCGTTGATGCGTCTAAAACATTTTGCTTGGTGTCCAGATATTTATCACATATGATGCCTAGATGAGTGTAATTTACACATTCTTCAACAACCTCATTTCCAAGGCGCCACATCCGATTCCTGGTAGTATAGTTATTCTTTGATTCATGAAACACAATGACATTACACTTGCTGCAATTATATTTATAGCGCCACTTACATGAGTATGCATTACAAATGTTCATCATAGTCTGTAATCCGTTTTTGGAATATGATACCAGAACCATGTCGTCTGCAACGGTTGGAGAGCTACAGTTAGTGTCATAGAATGTCATGCCACAATTACAGTGTTCGAGTTCTCGCAGAAGTGCGTCTATATACACAAGATAGAAAAATGGAGAAATGATACCGCCTTGTCTCGTACCCTGCAGTACCTCACATGTTTTCGAGATGAAATGTTTGTATCTAACACTGCCGGTCATGCCGTCATACATATTCATTATTGCATTAAGTTCCGGTTCACTGATCCCCAATTCGTTCAACTTGAAGAAAAGACCGTCATGCCAAACGTTATCGAATGCCTTCTGAGAGTCCAAAAAACACACATACAGCTTGCTACCTTGTTCCTTGGAATAAGAAATACATTCCCGAAGTAAGAATGAAGTCATTATACAACTGAGTCCTTTCTGGAAACCACCTTGTAAAGCTGAAATTTGGTCAGACCGCTCCTTATAAATTCGCAGGTAAATTAATCGTTCATATAATTTCAACAAACAAGAACTTAACGTGATGCCTCTGTAATTATTTGGATCGTCCTTGCGCTTTCTACCACCTTTATGTAGCGTTATTACAATTCCGTGTTTCATATTCGGAGGTGTATATGAGTATTTGAGCATAGCTGAGAAGAAACGTGCCAAAATGCCAGACAGATATTTCCCACCGTGAATTATATGTTCATACACAATCATGTCGCCACCTCCTGATTTCTTACGCTGGCACAATTTCACTGCTGCATGTACCTCATCAGGTGTGATGTCACAGTGAGTCACAGACGAGTTATCACGTTGGTTGGTTTTGCACTGATGGATTGCATCTTCAACAAATATTTTGTGCGCGCTGTCGTAGTTGATGTCAACGTGTGGCTTATATAGCTCTTCGAAATATTCGCCCCAGTGGTTCGCTATGGATTCCGCGTCTCTGCATGTTGCACCATCAAACTTGAGTTCGCATCCAGCAGATGTACACCCACGTTTCCGTCGGCTGTTAAAAAGTGTCCAAAAATGTCGAGAGTCGAATTCTGCAGCCGTATCTATTTCAGTAAGTAAATCCTGTTCATAAGTTTCAACACAGTTTCTATGACACACTCTAAATCCGCGTTTTGCCACTTTGTAGTTTTTACATGATAAGTCATCGGACTCTCTAGGTCTACCCTCACTAATCCAGATTCGTCGAAAATTCTTCATTGTGCGATGTAGATTTGATAAATCATCGTTCCAGTAGGGTTTCAAAAACGCCTTAAATTTAGACTTTGGGAGAGTAGCTTCACTGCAGGCGCGCATGCACTGGACTAAACATGCATACGTCGCGTCAATGGCATTTGTACCATCACATTCTTGAAGATTGGTGAGACTTTCCGACAACAACACTTTCAGAACTTCACTATATTGCGAAAGTTGATCAGCGGATGCCTTTTTCCAGTTAATCTTGAGTGCACTCGTATTATCATTGTCTGTAGTAGCGGTATCCTGTTCATTTGGACTGATCATGTCGCATACCACGGGTCTATGACGCGAAACATTCATAGCGCTATCATCGAGGACTTCACAGTACACTACTCTATCGAGACACTCGGCACACACTAATATGTGATCTATTAATGATTCACTACTCTCGTCATATGAAACAAATGTGGATCCCGCACCAACACACATGTCTAATGTATTAATGGCTACAAGATTATTTTCGTCAATAAATCTCAAAAGGTCCCTGCCTCGGTTATCAAGACATTTCGTGAGCATTGGACCATTTATGTGAGCATTGTAATCCCCCATCATGACAACAACTCCCTTGTCCTTATAAATACACAACAATTCGTGCAGACTTGCTAAGTAATCACGAAATTCAAGAATTGGGTGGTTACTGCAAGGGAGATAAACCTGGAATATGTACATATATACATGTTTGGATATTTCATACTGAATACCAATAATTCTGTCATCATCAATATCAATTGGTGTTATATGTTGATCAATGCATCGCTTCCACATCAAGCCGACACCACCTTTACCTATACGTCTAGTGCCTGGAATAGCTAAGTCAGCATCGGCCTTTGCATACGATACATAATTACTGTTGATATGATCCATAAAGTGAATGTTGTAATCAAACAGCCAATGTTCCGAAATACCACACACATCAACGGACTCGTGAGACAGTACATCACACAAGTAGGAACTACTGGACATGATACCTGTGGCATTCCAAGTCATTAACCTACTACCCCGTGTCACAGGTGGAGGTCGCGTATTCGTATTAGCCATTAATAACATTGAGAGAACGTGGAGCTAATCAACACTATAACTAGTGTTTAGCTCTTCGTACATGTTGTATGACCCATAGTTAGGTGCGACACTGTGCTGATTCTCAGTATCGTTAGGAGTGTTATTACGTCGAGTGTACCTGCTCGCTTCACGCATACCACGCGACAACCAAGGCCGACACACTATTTTTCTTGGCCAAAACTGAGGGGTATCTAACAAATGCGCGGACTCATCATCTTCGACGTTTAGTCTTATCACAACACCATACCGCTGCCGCATGGGGAAAATACGCACCATGGTCGGCGTAGGGCCACGTTTCTGGACATATCTATAAATGACGTCCTCGGTTATACCTGGTTTAAAGCCTCCAATATAAAACCGTTTGGGTTTTTTACGAACGTACGCGAGTAAGTCATTATCATCATTCACCTCTCCGTGCGAGGGCTGCTCGTCTATGTAACCGACATTCTGTGTATGCTTACCCCTGGGCAAGTTCGGTGGGCGATCACTGTGACCTACATTCCGCCTTGCTTGCCCAGTGTAGCTTGGATCGGACCTATTTGACATCATAACCGGGATGTTATTACATGATCTAGGCACCGTTGGTTTAATAGCATGTTTGTCTCTATCGGCTATGTTACTAACATTCCTTCGTGAATGTTCCGATATAACGGTCTGTATTGACATACCCGTGACTTGTTTCGCGACATTTGTGTTACTAGGTGGGGGGTCTCGGGGGGATGCTGTACCGTGTGTGTCGGCCAACTGACTTATGGGTTCCTTGAAGGTTTTCAATGCACCACTATAATTAGAGACTGAACGAGTCTCAGTTATGGTAGTAGTATCGGAACCCGACGTGGACAATGAAGATGTGTCTGTGGCTACGCCATCAACTACATGCGGAGGCACATGTGATGATTGCGCACCACACACACCGTCATTACCCATGCCATGGGTAGCCGGTACCATATTGCATGCTGAATTTGATACATCCATTGTTTGAAACGCCAACGCATAACTATTCGCTGGTGCGATAGTACTGGGATTATCAATAGTGGCTCCCGGAACATGACCAGAGTCCGGCACGTAGCAGTCACCGCCAAAGCTTACCGGGGGATGTATACGGAACTGCAATATAACACTGAGGTGATGACTGCCTGGAGTCCGGTGGACTAGTCATGTCGGGGGCCTCTATGGACATTCCATCATCATGGTATATGTGTACACCCTTTTGTGGTGTCTGAATACTACTGTTTTCAGTAACGTCCGGCACCACGGGGGTACGCGCGACAGTCATGGTGGGCTGTGTATTTTGCGTGGCAGTCTGTGTGCTCACGGCTGACTCCGCGCGCACGTCCGTGCTGTCGACCGCCACTGCACCTCTGTTATTGTGTATATTATGTTTAATTCTAGCCGTATGGCCTTTTACGTCAATAGTACTCATGTTTTGTATTGTTTCGTCACAACATTTAATTTGTTCGGATAAACATCTCAATTCACTTTTCAAACTAGTGATTCCGTTAGATTTTTCACATTGGAACCCGTTTATAACTAAACGGACCTCATCAATTGATGACACCATATGGTCCTTAAAGCGTTTAATGTCGGTCTTAATATTAAAGACAGTTTGTTTAATTGTTTTCGACTGCTCCGCTAGTAAATTGTCAGCAGCTCTCGTTTGTTTCAACAATACAATATCCGCCGTTAACATAGCCACTGTATCCTTAATTGACGTGATTTCCATGTCACAGTTGCAGATATTGTGTGTATTTTGTATCTGTGACGTTGACGAAGCACGAGTAGATTTACCATGCCGTGAGAGACTCATCAGGTCCGTTAGGTCAGCGTAATCGGCGCCTTCGATGACGGAAACGAGGCAATATATGTCTTTAGACAACTTCGACACGAGAGGATCGCCGGCCCTCGTCTGCACCCGACGCTTCAGTTCCACGCTGGCACCATATGGGAACTCATCATACCCTTTGATGTACTGGAACAAATCGGCCCGAATCGTCTCCAAACGCTCACTCGAGCCATAGCATTGTACAATTTTGTTGAAAAACATGTCACGCGGAAGCCCTCTGAATATACAGACGAGGCGCTGGATAACACCCTCGATTTGGGATTGCTCCTGATGAGATCCGAGATAAATCAGCGAATCGTCTAAGTTCGTGGAATTATTTGTTTCCGCTGCTGACATCAATACTGGCTGTCCACTCTCACACCGGTAACTCCCTTGTGAGTCATGTTCACCCTGTGAGGTTGCTACCATCGGACTGCCGCATTGGTTGGAGACACGCTCCATGTGTACCGATTCATCACAAGTCTGTGAACCATCGAATTCATTGAACCCATCAGCCACATAAGGGGTTTTTAGTGACGTCTCATCGAAATCATCATTTGCTAGGACCACTGGTTGAAGAATGGTTAGCGCCGACATCGCAATAACGGGTGAACGTCCCTGGTATACAGTTCTGACCGGGGACAGAAATCCAAGAGTTACTGCCCTTGATGTGTACGGAGCGCGCCGGTGATGCGTATCAAATGCGCGACGCCACGTAACCAATAGTGTCTGCACATACGTGTCATCATCAGAGCGTGACGGATTTGCCGGCAGCCCCTGTTCTCCGAAAGCCGATATTCGCTCACTACAACAAAGCCTGCCCTCGGGGCGTGTTATTTACCAAAATCAGTTTATATTTAGCATCACGTTACAAAATTTACTGAATGTGAATAATAAATGTACAAATACCGGCTATAAAGTTCCCATCCTGTGGAATACACATTCCCTCACACACTGTTCAAAAGTTATTACATCTTATTCCGCATGTATTACTTAAATCCAGAAATAATAAGAGAGAAATACAAGCAGCCATTTAAACTCGCGCATGCGCACTTTTTTCACTTATTTACAACTTATTAAGGCGTCGTCGATGACGGGACGATATTTATCCTTCAGTGATCGTCTACCAACGAATGGTGGGTGGGGTAGTTCAACGTACGGGTCTCCCACAGGTAAAGCGAACGTGAATGGGTTAAATGTCTCCGCAACATATATGGTAATACAGTAACGGGACCACTGTTTAAAGACCCCTCCCAACAGATAAAGGTACCTTACCATGATGATGTACACGCGACCAGCATAGCTACATATCGGTCTAATCTCTAGCTGAGATAATATCGGCGAAAACGGATGTCTTTACTGTTCATCTGTATTTTATAATATCTGTAGGATACAGAAACTATGAAAGACAGATCAGAGCTCCAGATAAGCTGCGTATTTGCTTAAATACCCAATTAAAATTGCCGAAAAAAAAAACCCCAATTGAAATCAGAAGTAGTGAGTATCAAAACTTAATAATAAATTCATGGTACCTTTATCATGCTGCAGAAAACAATAAACAGACCACAAATATAGCATATTTTCCATGAAAACACATTTTGGTATTTCATTAGAATTGTCTCCAATGCGACAATTCTAATAAAATGCCAAAGACATGCTTTCATTTCGAAGCAAACTATTCAATAATTGCTGTCTGTTGATGTGTAAACAGTAGTGTGATTTAATTTTACCCAATTACAAATTTGATATACCCAATTGCTTCAGAAATGATGGAGTGGCAATATTCAATTACTAATTCCTTATCTGGAGTCCTGTACAGATGAAATAGTAAAATACGCCAGTTTTAACTGAGCTTATCTCAACTACATGTTGTGATCTTCACTACATTATACCGCTGTCTGAATACTGCTCTGCTCACATGTCACTGCACCTTGCGTATTTCGATTGATATGACACTATCACTGTGAATTGCCACTGTCATTCTCAAATAACACTATTACATTCAAGTAACAGCATCCCACACGAATGGTACCGTCGCCGGCAAATTGACAGCATCACCTCAATTGACATTATCACCCTCAAATGACACTATCGCCCTCAATTTACACTATTATCCTCAAATGACAATATCGCCCTCAATTGACATTATCACCCAATTTACCGTCAAATGACACTATCACACTCAATTGATACTATCGCCCTCAAGTGACACAATCACCATCAAATGACACTATCACACTCAATTGACACTATCGCCCTCAAGTGACACTATCACCATCAAATGACACTATCACACTCAATTGACACTATCGCCCTCAAGTGACACAATCACCATCAACTGACACTATCATCCTCAATTGACACTGTCACCCTCAATTGACATTATCGCCCTCAACTGGCACAATTTACCGTCAAATGACACCATCACACTCAAATGTCACTATGTCACCCTCATATGACACTATCACACCTGATTGACACTAGCACATTCAAATGGCACAGTGACGCTGACATGGTACTATCACATGCAAATGACGTTATCGCCCTCCAATAATAGTATCACACTCAAATATCACAATAACCCTCAAATGGCAGTCATTCTCAAATGGTACAATCACCTTCAAGTGACAATACGACGCAAATGACATGATCACCCTCAAATTACACTATCGGCCTCAAATGGTACTATCAGCCTCAAATGACACTACCACCCTCAAATGGCACAGTCGCTCTCAAATGGCACGATCACACTCAAATGGCACGATCACACTCAAATGACACTATCAATTGACACACTCAAATGACATTATCACACTCAACTGATACTATCGCCCCCATATGAAACTATCACTCTCATATGACACTATAACCCTCAAATGACACTATCATCCTCAATTGACACTATCACACTCAAATGTCACTACCACACTCAAATGTCACTACCACACTCGAATGACAATATCACTCTCAACCGACACTATCACACTCAATTGACACTATCACACTCAATTGACACAATAACCCTCAACTGACAATATCACCTTAAATGACACCTCAAATGACATTATCACCCTCATATGATACGATCACCCTCATATGATACTATCACCCTCAAATTACACTATCACCCTCATATGATACTATCACCCTCAAATTACACTATCACCCTCATCTGATACTATCACCCTCAAATTACACTATCACCCTCAAATTACATTATCGCCCTCAAATGACACTGCAAAACCTAATATAACGTTCAATGTTTATTTCGTACAGCTTCTGTTTACGATCACGAAACCTGTTGCTGGGACGTTAAACCCATGCACTTTATATGCACTTGTCCATGACCTTCCACCCCCTCTATATCAACACCAAGGCAACAGACTCAATGTGTTCACGAAATGTAGCATCAAGGTGATTGGGTCATAATTGACCATTCTGGAAAACGTCTTTATACACAAGTGTTGCTCTATTGGTCGTCTATTATGCCGTCAGAAATCTACAACCTCACCGTATGTCTCTGTCATACGGAGTCCCGCAGGGGACATGGATTTTTATGCCACCGGGTTTCGAAGAAACGGGTGGCATATAGTGTTTGGACCGTCCGTTTGTCCGTCTGTCTGTCCGTCCGTCACACTTTTCGGTTAACCAATTTGTCACAGTTTCTCAAATATGCTGCAGGTGGCATCCGCGTTCGACGGACGCATTTCTTGTTTTTATTAATTCGTTCCCACTAAATAACAATTCGTTCCCTCAATTTAACAATTCTTTCCCACGATATAACAATTCGTTCCCTCGAATTAACAGTTCGTTCGCACGAAATGACAATTCGTTCCCTCAATTTAAAAATTCGTTCCCTCGAATTAACAATTCGTTCCCACGATATAACAATTCGTTCCCTCGAATTAACAATTTGTTCCCACGATATATTATTATTCCCACGGGAACGAATTGTTAAATTGAGGGAACGAATTGTTAATTCGTGGGAAAGAATTGTTAAATTGAGGGAACAAATTATTATTTCGTGGGAACGAATTAATAAAAAAACGAATTCTACGTCCCCTGCGGGGCTCCGTACTGTGATCAAAACCTTAGAAAGTTTGGTATGTTGGCTCATTTATACTACTGTAAACGGGTTGTTTAGCGCCAAGTTTATTAAATATGTTCTGTTTATCAACAATATCAATACATATTATATATTGTATATGAGTTTGTATACAAACAACAGCTGTGCATATTCACCAGACCGAACGGTACGTTTCTTGTCCTACAAAGAGAAAGGCTAATAGTAATTGCTCCATGAACGCGAACTATATAATGTGGTATTCAAATGTGTTGTACATTGATCTGTGTAATATAGCCGGTGTAGGGCCGCTCGTCGGTTATATGAGCATGTATTTCAATGCACGTTCATTATAGAACCTGGGCCACTGCGTTTGCAAGTTTCCTAGCACGTACTCCGTTATCAAGCTCGAATTCAGAAAGTTTGATTGGTCGAGACTGAGCACAGCACAGCTCAGTCTCGACCAAACAAACTGTCTGAATCCGAGTACAAATTTGGTGAACGTGCTGAGCAGGTTTATTATAACAAGCCCCTATGAGAACGTCGTGTTTGCCCGTACTGGTCGTATACATGTACACTGCAAATACTTGTCAAGTTGTGCGTTTTCCCGCCATGTGTCACATGTCTCCATATTAAACATGAATATGAACTATTTGTTCCGTACCTAACGAGGCGTGAACTATTACGACCGAGTTTTCCAGGTTTTGGAACGGTTTTTTAAATTTTCTGAACGAACACGTACTCTCTATGTATTTGCACTGATCAACTTGTTGATATGTTATATAATCTGTATAAATCCTATGTAGTTTTCAGCATTCCGTCCGTAGATGTATATTTTGTACATAAGTCTGAAATGTTCATGTTTTCCTTATTAAGCTTCGCATTAACGACCCGTGGGATTCCGGGCCATCCTATCATTCATGCATAATTGCTTCTAATGTGATGGGATATATGCATAACATACAAGTGAACCTTCTCTTCTTACTATATCCTACACAGTACACGGAGTTGCTATGTCGGCCATCGGCCAGTTTTACCTCTTATGGCGTTTGAAACATACCACTAATAATATGACCAACACATGCATACAAGTTGGTGTAACATGGTGGGAACACATCAGGGAACAGCGTGCTATGCGTAGTTTTCATCAAATGTATGTACAAAGTCTGACAACGTTTATCGAACGGGTGAAGAAGTGTAGGGTCGGTCGGGCTGCCCGCTCCACAATACATGTATTGTTGAAGCCTAGCGATGTTCGGCGATTATCGTATTTGTGAGTGCATGCGGACGCCAGGAGTATTCGTTTAGTTAGCATATTCGCGTGTTCGTAGTAAACAACTACAAACGAAGAGATCGCGACATAATCAGTTAATCTTCTTCTATCAATGGACGGTTTCGCACCTGCTGATATATGTCTGTAGAAATGACTTTATATTGCCGATGCGACCAGTGTAGATCCGAATCAGCATACGCATTCACACAGTCTTTCCAGGGTATGCACCCGTCGCTATTACATGGACAAACGCAAGTCGTGCTACTATGAAAGCTGTAAATGCGCTTGCCAACGAGGAGCCAGACCGGCCACACATATGATCAGCCCCATGCATCCAGCCCCCGTCACATATGTGGCTGTGGCTGAACAAATGGGGCTTATGGGATTTATGCCAAGTGTAGTTCTTGATCAAATAACACACTCATGTAGCCTGAGAACACTTTATACTATTTGTAAAAAGCATGACGGGTTGATTCATTGATGGATTGGCGAACAGTGTGCAGATCCTGATCCGCACAGTCTGATCTGGATCTACACTGGTCGCCAAACCCACCAGTTCCATTTATCCAGCCCCGTGACAAGAATAACATAGTTGTGTTTGATCAATATAATCACAACACGCCATTAACATAATCGGTCCAGGCGGAATCCACAGGCTTGCTGTGCCAGAGATTAGCTGGGCACTACTGGCCAGCGGCCTCGTTAACATAGCCCTTCGATAACAGTCTATTGTACGAACGTATACTAATGCTACTTAAACATTCACCATACATGTACACGTATACACATCACTAATCCTGCGAACAAACTATATTGTCAGCTATTTAGTATTACACTACATATATATGAGCCGAACCCAGGGATTTTTTACCTAAGCAGATGAGTGATAATTGATGAAAAAAATGCCTTTTATTTTCTCCCGAAATAACGTCTAAAGTTGACTAAATATTCATTACACGTAGAAAATGGAATTATGTTTATCTATCTATATTGTTGTACTTTGTTATTCAATGAAATATGTTTATGCCAACTTTTCAACGTCATATACAGAAAATATAAGTGTCTGTAAATATGTTATCCCGTCAACACAGTGCGTATGTGCCGTGAAACACGGTGCCGTGAAACATTTTTGATATCCTGTCAATACGACGTAATCACTGCGTATGAATATGTGCGGTGGCTGTGGTTATTTTTATAGCTATTTGTAGATGTTAACGGGATAAATAGAATAGTAGGTTAGTGCCGTGAATGGGACAAATATCTGGCGCGGCACGGAAACGGGATGTGCTCGGCAGAGCCTGGCACATCCCGTTCCCTCAGCCTTGTCAGATATGTTTTCCCATTCACGGCACTAACCTACTATTCTCTATTTCCATGACAAATCATACATCTTCAATGGTACAACATCGCATGGTGGGTGGTCGGGCGAACGAGACGGCGTAAATTAACGGTAGGGGTTCCTCCTTATAGGAATAACTATTTGCCTGGTTTGGCCTTCCGGTACGTTTTCATCTTTGGCTCTTTTGTTACCTGTGAGTTGAATTGGGTTATTGCCCATTATATAGTAGTAAGATTATTACTGATCCTACTGCTTTTGGGAGGGGCCACGTGATTCTGGTGTGGAGAGGACCTGACATCAGATCAGGATTATTCTGATTTCAGGGCTGAATATATAGTTTTTGTCGCGCCTGCTTTAGCAGAGGCGCGACTATAGTCGGCGCTTTTTCCGTCGTCGTCGTCGTCGTCCGCGTCGTCGTCGTCGTCGTCGTCGTCGTCGTCCGCGTCGTCCGGTTTTTTTGTAAGGCAAATGCGTTAAAGTTATTGTTTTTTCACAATATCTCTTTAACCCCTTGCCAGACATTGATAATATTTCACATCAATGTTTGTCTAGGGATGATGCTTCATTACGCACACCCCCACATCCAAATTATCAACGTCAATGTCATTTATTTACTTGTAATATTCACCGGTTTTGTAACAGAAATGAGTTAAACTTATTGTTTTTTCACAATATCTCTTTAACCCCTTGGCAGACTTTGATAATATTTCACATCAATGTTTGTCTAGGGATGATGCTTCATTACGCACACACCCACATCCAAATTCTCATGGTCAAGGTCATTTATTTGCTTGTAATGTTCACCGGTTTTGTAACAGAAATGCGTTAAAGTTATTGTTTTTTCACAATATCTCTTTAACCCCTTGCCAGACATTGATAATATTTCACATCAATGTTTGTCTAGGCATGATGCTTCATTACGCACACCCCCACGTCCAAATTTTGAAGGTCAAGGTCATTTATTTCCTTGTAATGTTCACCGGTTTTGTAACAGAAATGCGTTAAACTTAAAGTTATTGTTTTTTCACAATATTTCTTTAACCCCTTGCCAGACATTGATAATATTTCACATCAATGTTTGTCTAGGGGTGATGCTTCATTACGCACACCCCCACATCCAAATTATCAAGATCAAGGTCATTTATTTACTTGTAATGTTCACCGGTTTTGTAACAGAAATACGTTAAAGTTATTGTTTTTTCACAATATCTCTTTAACCCCTTGGCAGACTTTGATAATATTTCACATCAATGTTTGTCTAGGGATGATGCTTCATTACGCACACCCCCACATCCAAATTATCAACGTCAAGGTCATTTATTTACTTGTAATGTTCACCGGTTTTGTAACAGAAATGCGTTAAAGTTATTGTTTTTTCAAAATATCTCTTTAACCCCTTGCCAGACCTTGATAATATTTCATATCAATGTTTGTCTAGGGATGATGCTTCATTACGCACACCCCCACATTCAAAGTCTGAAGGTCAAGGTCATTTATTTACTTGTAATGTTCACCGGTTTTATAACGGAAATGCGTTAAGGTTATTGTTTTTTCACAATATCTCTTTAACCCCTTGCCAGACTTTGATAATATTTCACATCAATGTTTGTCTAGGAATGATGCTTCATTACGCACACCCCCACATCCAAATTTTGAAGGTCAAGGTCATTTATTTACTTGTAATGTTCACGGTCAAATGCCTCGGCGGGCGCGACACCGCTTCCGTGGCGGAATTCTTGAGTTATCGTAAATATTCAGTTCTTGAAATGTACATGTACTTGCACAGGTAATATATGGGATTTAGTACTAAACCCATTGACCCGGCCTTAAATGACCTTAGCTGTTGATAGGCCGTTAAAACCCAACAAAGAAACAAACAAAAACAAAATCGCATGGCCGGTCTTGTAAATGGGGCTTAACGGATTTGTGACTAGTGTAGCTCCTGATCAAATAGCATATCCACGAAGCTCATGATGATCTACATCGTTTGTTACAAGCATGACGGGTGTTTCATTGGTGTAATGGCGAACAGTGCAGATCCTGATGGTTCCCAACCAATCAGCCCCATTTCTCCGGTCACAGTCACATATAAAACGTAATGGGGAAATACTGCATACCTCCTAAGCCAAGGTGTATGATCACGTGGTACTAACAACAACAACAAGTACTGAAACTTCCAGAATCCATCCGATTGAAAGTACGTATTCTTTTATATTGTCCTTATTACGTAACGGATTTTTATGAAATATGGCCCGTCTTGTTAATCTGCATTTGGTGGTCTCTGTATTTTCGCCCAAACTACTGTCGTTTTTGCGAAGAATCTGACACGGAAATCGATTCTTTGCAAAAACGACACAAGTCTGTGCCAAACTCCCTGGACCACCAAATGCATCTCATGAATACGCGTTTGCTGCGTCATATTTCATCAAAATCCGTTGCATATTAAGGAACATATAAAATAATACTTAATTTGGAGTGGGCAACGTTGTTGTTGTTTTAACCACGTGATCATGCACCTTGTAGATGAGGTTAATGACCCTTGTCATATGTGGCTGTGACTGGAGAAATGGGGCTTAAGGGATTTGTGACTAGTGCAGCTCCTGATCCCACGGGAACGAATTGTTAATTCGTGGGAACGAATTGATAAGTGGGAACGAATTGTTAAATTGAGGGAACAAATTGTCATTTCGTGGGAACGAATTGTTAATTCGAGGGAACGATTTTTTATATCGTGGGAACGAATTGTTAATTGAGGGAACGAATTATTAAATTTAGGGAACGAATTAATAAAAAAAATCCATGTTCCCTGCGGGCTCCGTAGGTTTCGAAACATAATTTAGTGAAATTTAATTAATCATATCCAACTTTCGCGGCCACCTTACCTGGACAAAATCCATAGTGACCACATGGTCAATTTCAGCTGACCAATACGTGATGGTCAGTCGGCAATTTCCGTGATATCGGCTTTTTCCGTAATCTCTCGGAAATCTACAGGTGCCACGTGATGTATGCAATTTTATCGATATGTAAATCGATAATCCATGTACATGTAGTGTGGCGAGCCACCATTGACCACTGTGATATTCGAATTAACGTGTCAGCTTAACGTGTATCTCACTTCCCGAACATGTTTATTTTATTGAAAATGATATTTATGACCACGTGAAAATGATTTCCAAAGTTAAATATGTTTTCCGTAAATGACATCGCATATATTTTATACCAAATGTTGATTTAAATATTCTTCCTTTGTACAAATAAATTTCAAGGAAGTTTAGTTTGCAGTAAATAATTCGCGATGATTCTGCTTAATTTCCTGTAATAAAAACAACACATTTCCATTTATTGACAATTTTATAATTTGTGACACTTTCACCAATACTAGTTTCGATAATCAGTGGAAATCTCGTTAATATTGACGTGAAATCAAGAGAAAACATGCAACCATACAAATATTTACAACCAGCGTAGTGAATTTGTAGATTAAAGTAGTCTGACCAAGATTTATAATTCCCGTGTACGTAAAAGGGAATTACGTTAATTATGTCCAGACATATCAAATAAAGATGAAATTATATTAAGTGTTGCAATTATCTCAAAGATAATAAAATAAGACAAAGTCTATGTTGAAATTACAAATCAGTATGTCAGTTGCTATAGGTGTATACTATGATCAGACTGCGCGGATGCAGACCGTATATGCGTGTATGCTGTTTTCTAATCGATTTTTAAAATGTGTACGTGTATGAGTCTGATCTGGGCTTACACTGTTCATTAATCATTATGAAGCCTGCACAATAGTTATGCGGAGAAAACAACCACACAGTCGTAACAATTAGTTAAATCACGTAAATAATTACAGATGACCGATGTACTCGATATATATATATTCTCAGGTTAGCGAATTTTTTTTAAGTTAATATCTCGGGCAATATACATGTAGCCTAATGCAAAACAGCGATTGAAACCAGTGTATACCCAGATCAAGCTGCGCATCCGCACATTCTGAACGGGGTCTACCCTGGTTGTACAAATATAGTTCAAGGTTTAGTTTGCAGTAAATAATTCGCGATAATTCTGCTTAATTCCCTGTAAATAAAATCAACACATTTCCATTTATTGATAATTTGTGACACTTTCACCAATATTAGTTTGGATAATCGGTATAAATCCCGTTAATATATCAAGAGAAAACATGCAACGATACAAATATTTACAACCAGTGTAAGTAATCTTGCAAACTAACATAGTCTGACCAACACTTATAATTCGCGCGTACATGTATAAAGGGAATTACATTAATTATTTGTAGCCAAATCAAATTAAAATGAAATTATATTAAGTATTGCAAGTTGCAATTATCGAGATAATCAAATGAAACAAAGTCTATGCTGACATTACAAATCAGTAGAAAATGTTGGTTACTTTGTTCACCAATAATTTCACCGACAACATGGTCATGCGTCGGGCAACATATAAGCTTTTAGAGTGACCGTAAGCAGGTGCCCGTTTCAACGAATATCACGGAAATTGCCGAAGATTTCCATGATACGCTAATTGGAAGATGAAAACAGATGATGTCATTATTATTATCTAAAAAGGACCAAAATAATATTCTTACAAACATAATTGTTATATCAATAGATATAATAATGAATGAGCTAATTGAAAATACCTGTGCATTTTTTGTAACTATTATTATAAAAAGAGATTTTGCAATTTTCCCAGCGAAAATCGAGAAGAAAAATCACAATTTGCTATATAAAACATATAAAAACTACCGACTATGTTTAAAGTTAAAAAGGACCAAAATATTTTTCTTTTAAAAACACGATCGAAACATCATCATAAAGTACAAAAATTGAAGTTTAAAATGTGACCTGTGCATTTTCAATCGGTTGTGTAGTTTAAAAGTTACGTAAGAAAAGGTAATAGTCTCCTATATAATTCCATATAAAAATCGCCGCTACTGATGCAGACTTTCTACAGGTAAGGTGGCCGCGAAAGTTGGACATGTCTGCCATCCCTGCTACGGGATATTCACCTGTGGTTTATCACCGGTTTTATATTTCCAGGAACCAATCATATCGCCAGTATGGGGGAACGGCGGATTCCCCACGTGGAGGACATCTTTGCCACCCAAGATGGCGCTAACGTCAAATCTCGCGTGAGCGAGATAGAGCAGAAAACATCCAAGTTCTCGTTTAAAAACAAACCAGCTCCACTTCCGCCTGGCTGTTTTGGGCCAATGCCGAAGATAGGTAACTACCAACCGAAAATGTTACATCGACAAACTAGCTCCGACTACTCACATGCAATGGAAAATGGAGGAAATGAAGTAAACGGTGATGTCCATATTGACCACAGTTCACATTTGACTACGCCGCGACAAGAAATGGTGATAGGAGACAAGGATATTCCTATAGTGATTGAAAGGAAACATTCCGACTGCGATGAAGTACCTCAACCCCCACCGCGACGGAAACGACGAGCGCCTATAGTACCGAGTGATTCTGGAGTCGGTTGCGGGTCAGCCGATACACGAAATATTCCCGTTTATGGGCGCTCATATTCCGGGAGATCGGACGAAGAACGGTTTGAAATGGACATGGATACGCAGGGAGGCGATATCGACTTCGGACCGGGAATAGACAATCCGTCACCCGATTATCCTCAGCGATCACAGGAAATACAGAAAACAGCCGGTCGCGACGGCAAGAATCACCCATACATCCCCGCACCGGATTACGATGTCGAGGAAATGACGATGACGTTCGGGGACGAGCGTGACGAGGTGTATGATTTGAGAAATAAGCGGTCGTCTGTGTATAAGGAGTACGAAGGCGACGACTTCGGCGTGTACCTACAGGACGAGGACGATTATAAACCGGACCGGCACACACGCTCTCTGCCGCGCCCCGGAAACCATTCGAAATCAAAAGCTGCTTCCCTGCCGCCGCCGAGGAGCAAGACAAACGTGGACAGTCGGTTCACAAAGCAGAAAAAGGGTAAAAAAGACATGACT
The DNA here is from genome assembly GCA_029237695.1 of Conchocele bisecta. Lineage (NCBI taxonomy): Eukaryota > Metazoa > Mollusca > Bivalvia > Lucinida > Thyasiridae > Conchocele > Conchocele bisecta. The sequence continues at coordinate 6,740,128 of CM055268.1, read as the reverse complement.
AACAAAAGAAACACTATACGAGACTTCGCGTTTTCCGATTCCAAAATGGGCTGGGGCGACAGATCTGTGAAAAGTACATCGGCGAAAGGCCGGTATATAAAACGCGAAAAGGAGAAGGACAGAAAACGTATTACGGAACACAGTACTTTTGAACCACAATCCCAGGATCCTAGTCCGGGCTCTTATGAAGAATTCCTCCGGGTCCGCAAGAGTGTGAACAGCCCCCTGGAGAGCCCGAGCAGCAGTGACAGCGGGGTGGAGCTTGAGCATAGACAGCGGGACATGTACTACCACAGTCAGCCCAAACAGACGCGTAACGGCAAATACGAACACAAAGATCCGTCTCTATGGCGCAAGTTGACGTGGCGATTTAGGAAAAGTGTAGATATATCCCGGATGGAATATAGATGAAACTAACCACGTGTGTGTGGCCGTGACTGGAAAAAATGGGCTTATACGTTTATGACCAGTCTAACTCTGATCTTCTATCATAGCCCTGTGGTATGGACCGATACTATTTGCTAGAAGCATGCCGGGCGCTTCAAGTACTAAATGGTGACCAGTGCAGATACTGATCAGCCTGTGCGGATGCACAGGCTGATCTGGGGGTCTGCACTGGTCGCAAATACCATACGCCCCCATTTCTCCAGCCAAAGTCACCTATATGTGCTGCATTCCGACGTAATTGCTACATTCGCGACCAGTGGCACCGCTGCAAATTTCTTGCGCCGGTTACTAGACGAAAATGTGTTTACGCAGTATCTTCTGAATGTAGCTGAATTGGAATTTGTCAGGAATCCGGCGCCTATTTCGACGTGAAGCATTTTACTCCGGCGCGGACTGCAGTACCAGTGAGTTCAACATCTGGCAAATAGTATAATACCTCCATACAGTCTAACTCGAATATAGTTTGATCTCTGGCGACATTTCTCTAGGTCAATGAGGGATCGGAGCTAGTTATGTCCCTTTGCAAATCTATTTATAGACATCCTGTCCTATGCTGTATTTCAGCGTTTATTTCTTACTGAATACCACAAAAACAAATGTCTGTTTCACGATACATGCCCTGTGGACCCAGATCAGACCCAGATCAGACTACACATCCGTGCAGTCTGATATGGGTCTACACTGATTGTAATATCATTAATAAGTGTGAAAATATGTCACGGTCCTCTTCTGTTAGCCAGTGGCACACATGTAAACGGTATAACAATTGATTGGTGGCCAGTATAGCTCCTGATCATCACATCCTGATCATCACCTCCCTGTAACCTGGGTCAAACATGTTTTCAGTATTTTGTATCTCAGAAGATGTGCGGTTTTTCATGAAGAATATTTACAGAAACTGATATATTTCGTAAATGCGTTGAAAGTTCACGATATGTTCAGCAAACGTCGAAAGCAAATGCTCCGAGCATTTTGTCAACTTTCGATTTCATGTACGGAAAAATCTTAAATTTTGTAAATATTTTTCATGTGATGAGATATAGTAAATCGTCTTAGATACAAAATCACATGGCTTGTATCCTTTATGTCCTGCTCAATAAATGTAAATCCAATAATTGTTTACAAGAACACATTGTTAATGCGAAATTTACAGACTATCATAATTTTGCACTTACGAACATTTTAGTCTTACGAAGTTTAGTGAAACGGGCCCCAGGGTTGAGCCGGAAAAATATATATAGCCTACATGTAACAGGTCGATACAATATTGTTTGTTACGATCAGGATTGGTGCTTAATTGACTCGGTCATTAACGAACAGTGTAGACCATCATGGCTACACTGTTCGCAATTCAGTCATTGCATTGCGAACAGTGTAGCCATGATGGTCTACACTGTTCGTTAATGACATAAAGCACATTCTACAGTCACAATCATAAGTCAGTACTTATCGTTCAACAATTATACTTGAATATTTTATTGCTAACTCCGGTAATATTTTATTGCTAACTCCGGTAATATTTTATAACTCCGGTAATATTTTATTGCTAACTCCGGTAATATTTTATTGCTAACTGCTATTTCATTAGAATCAGATGTGTGCCTCCTCCCTGTCAACGTATATCAAGCCATTCCATGTTAAAGGCTTTTAGAGGCTAACGGTGTACATTTATGGGCTACAGGGTTTTCAATATATACCATTTGGAGTATTTTGACCCGTAAACTCTGCATTCGACTTGGAATTTGCAGCACAGGGGTCAATATTGCTTTCCAAATATCGTAACATTCAAGGTGCATGATCACGTGGTTACAACAACAACAACGTCGCCCACTCCAAAGTAAGTATTCTTTGATATTTTCCTTAATATGCAACGGGTTATGGCGCAGCTAACGCGTCTTCATGAGCTGCATTTGGTGGTCTAGTGAGTTTGGCACAAACTTCTGTGGTTTTTGCGAAGAATCGATTTCCGTGTCGGAGGAGACACGGAAATCGATTCTTCGCAAAAACTACAGAAGTTTGGGCGAAAATACAGAGACCACCAAATACAGCTTAACAAGACGAGTTTGATGCCATATTTCATCAAAATCCATTACGTAATAAGGACACTATAAAATAATTTGTACTTTGAATCGGTACTTGTTGTTGTTAGTACCACGTGATAATACACCTTGACATTGTACTCTGCATAGAACATGTCACATTTCTTACCCTTGATTTCGGAGCCTGATGAAAACACTGGGCTATGCATACTTTCAGGTGTTGGTGGCTTTTGACGAACCTCAACCATATCATTGGCACCAACCCATTTCGAACTGACACCAGGGGTATGGAAATATTTATTGCATACCAAGTTATTTCGCATTGTAATACGACAGTGTATTAACACTACATTCGTGTAATAGTGGGTGGTATGTGGGAGCAGGCGATGGGTAATTTAACGATCGTGGTTTATCCTTACCGGAATCCGACTGGAGACCTGGTATGTCCCTCATGTACGTGGTATTTTGAATGTGACAGTTGCCTCTGGTTATACCCCTTATGTGTCACTGAGTATTACGATTATTCGTAATCCTATTTTAGGGGTAGGGGTCAAGTGGCTTTGGTGTGGTATGGAGCTGGCACCAGGTCAGGTTATTCTATTGTCAGTGTTAATCTATATTTTTTCAATGTAAATATTCCGTTCTGATTTTAGGACCCCTCCCCAATGCAGCAGGTTACATACGGGGTCGAAGCCGTTGGCCCGGCATTAAATGACCTTAGCTGTTGATAGACCGTTAAACATCAACAAACAAAAAAATAAAACACTAGGTAATAAATCCTCAAAGGAGACGCTACAAACACGTTAGGTAATCAGCACTGCTTCAATGTTTGATGTTGTGCATATGCAATAATATAATATCACATTTGTGTTGAATTAAGATTATATTTATTAAGCTCATTGACTGATTGTATAAGAAACTCGGCATAGACTCGTTTCATATGAAATCAGTGGACTCGTTTAGGAAATATCATATTAGATCATGACTCCTGTAACATCTTCCATATACATTTCGTCGATCTGACGTGACATCAATACTGACACGTCTATATATTGCGCAGGGAGTGACATATATTATGCATACACAAGTATTACTATTATACACATATTTATACTTCATTTGATCATGTGCTTATTTATGAAACTTATATTAATATAACAATCGATACCACATTGTGCTTCAAATGCACAATGTGTTCTCAAAAATAATTTTATTCCAGTTCGGTATCAAGACGATTATATGCACATGTATGCCAGTTATAACGTCATTGATGATTTGTCTCTCGAGTTCACTGCCATTGTGTAAAATGTTTAGCTGCACAACGTAGATCAATGTAAGATCCTTTGGTCCCACATTTTCTTATGAAATTATTATTTAAAGTTTGAGTAACTTACGACGAAGGCATGTCTCATGAAATAGTTAGGCTTACTTTTATATGTGACTGATATTGGAGCAGGGTGTCTCACCCGTGGGTGGTTAGTCGGGCGAACGCGACGGCGTCAATTAACGGTAGGGGTTCCTCCTTATAGGAATCACGATTTGGATGGTTTGGCCCTCAGGTACATTTTTATCTTTGGCTCTTTTGTTACCTGGGATTTGAATTGAGTGAGTTATTGCCCATTATAAAAGTAGTACAATTATTACTGATCCTACTGTCTTTGGGAGGGGGCCAAGTGATTCCGGTGTGGCGATGACCTCGCATCAGATCAGGATTATTCTGATTTCAGGGCTGAATGTATTGTTTTTTTTTATTGTAAATATTCAGTTCTGATTTTGGTATCTCCCCCCCCCCCCATTTGTACATGTACTTGAACATGTACATGTACATGTCATATATGGGATTTATTACTTAAACCATTGACCCGGCCTTAATGTTGATAGGCCGTTAAACCCCAACAAACAAACAAACTTTTGTATGTGACTGATGTTGATGCAGACCCGCCTATTATCTCGCCCATTAGTGGAAAGTGAAACATAGCGGTCGTCATTCCAACAATTTTGGACGTACGTATATTTACGTAACACTATTGCATATCTTATAAATATGATGAACGAATCTTCACCAAACTTCATTAATTGTTTCTTCATACGTCGTCCTTGACCTTCGTGGGCGAGACACTCCCTGTTGCCGATTTCATCAACATTGCAAAGTATACTTTTCTAGCAAAGTATACTTTGAGGGAGAATTTTTTATTATACTGAATTTATTACATTATCACAGCCATTTTGGCTGTGATAATGTAATAAAATCAGTATAATAATTCTGCATACTTTTAATCATCAAATATATGCAGTAGTTAGTTCTATATGAAATAATGCATTTTGGGAAAAGTAAATGATTACTCCCTCAAAGTATACTTTGCTAGAAAAGTATACTTTGCAATGTTGGTGAAATCGGCTACTGGCGATCGTCTTGTTAATTTTGGTCAGAGTGTACTAAAATGAGACAATTCATGTGATTTTTTTACGCACGAAGATATGTGATATCTCATGAAATATATTTGAAAATAAATACGATATTTTCCGTAAATGACGTCGAATGATGACGAACTGTTCAGGACTGTTATGAAACTTCCAACGTCATTAACAGGAAATATCAGTATCTGTAAATAGTTCTTAGTTACACAATCACACAGCTTGTCTCATTTGTACTAGGGTGGGTGGAAGGTGGGTGCAAGCGATGGATAATTTAATGATTGGGGTTCATCTTTACCGGAATTCCGACTGGAGACCTGGTTTGGCCCTCACATACGTCTTTGGCATTTTGTATGTGACAGTTGAATCTGGTTATACCCCTTATGTGAGTATTACGATTATTCGTAATCCTATTTTAGGGGAAGGGGCCAAGTGACTGGTGTGGTATGGACCTGCCACCAGGTCAGGTTATTCTAATTTCAGGGCTGAATATATTTGTTCTCGATGTAAATATTCCGTTCTGATTTTGGGATTTTCCCCCCAATGCAGCAGGTTAAAACGGGATCGAACCCGTTTGCCCGGCCTTACATGACCGTAACTGTTGATAGGCCGTTAAACACCAATAAACAAACAAATAAACATATGTACTAGGAGTTTTAAACGTGTCGAAATGTGAGAGAAAAAAAAACGCCACTCATGTGCCAGTTTTACTGTCGATTCAACTTTCATCCACACTGTCTACAAAATATAAGCCCACCCTGGTTATTACATTACCTTACCTTTCGCCATTTTCGCTAATATATTTCGAAATCAACTGTAACATGTTCAGTAAATGATATATCCGTCAATTTTCGACGTCATTTACGGAAATGTACACCGCTATCTGTCATGAACAATTTACGTGAAAATATGCGGAATAAATAAGTGCATTACCCACAATTAAAGAGTTCATATTGCCAAGGGCAGAAATCGACACCTAACGAACCATTGAAAGGTCGAATTCCATTCGTAATTTTACTGTGTTTATTTCACATAGCCGGCTTATATTTCGTCTGTTTTATTGTGTAAATACATTGTGTAAATATGTATGTATAGAGCTCAATAATTATGTAGTAAATATATTTACCTATTATGCGTTGGTTACTGTTGCATGAATATGTTAATTCACTGGAACGCCGCATTTAAATATATACACCATCAATCTTCCCGGAGTTCTATTCACCGTTACATAGCTACGCCCATCTCTCCAATACAACGGTTTCTCACTACTCATCGGAGTTAGTCTTTCCGGAATCGTCGTTTTTCTGATTTAACCCTTAGACCGCTATCTTATTTTTTTTGTCGTCTGCTGTTTATTGTCTATTTTACATTTTCATCATCAAAAACATGCTTTGACAGCACTTTAGAATAATTTACAACATGTTTTGATCGCATTTCAGAATCATTTCCATTGAAGCTCTGTCAAACCATGTTTTTATTGAGAAATAAGGCAAGATGCAAAAGCAACAGCAGACGACAGTTGTTGTGAGTAGCGGTCTAAGGGTTAATTAATTTCATAAAAATGTACCATTGTTATTCCCCCTGTCTAGGGTGGTTGGTCGGGCGAACGCGATGGCGGGGTTCCTCTTTATAGGAATCACGATTTGCCTGATTTGGCCCTCAGGTACGTTTTCTTTGACTATTTTGTTACCTAGGAGATGAATTGGGTTATTGTCCATTATAAAAGTAATAACATTATTACTGGTCCTACTGCATTTGGGAGGGGGCCAAGTGATTCTGGTGTGGCGAGGACCTCGCATCAGATCAGGATTATTCTGATTTCAGAAGCTCGATATACAGATTTTTTATTGTAAATGTTCAGTTCTGAGTTTGGGATTTCCCCCACATTTGTACATGTACTTGAACTTGAACTTGTACATGTAATTTATGGGATTTAGTACTAAACCCATCGACCCGGCCTTAACTGACCTTAGCTGTTCATAGGCCGTTAAACCTCAACAAACAAACAGGATTCATCCTTACGGGAATCCTGACAGGAGACCTGGTTTGGGCCTCCTGTACCCCTTTCTTATCTGTCTTGTATGTGAGAGTTGAATCTGATTATACCCCTTATATGAATAATATGATTATTCGTAATCCTATTACTTTTAGGAGAAGGGGCTAAGTGGCTTTGGTATGATATGGATCTGAAACCAGGTCAGATTATTCTAATTTCAGGGCTGAATATATTTTCTTTCTGATTTCGGGATCCCCCCATGCAACAGGTTGAATACAGGATCGAACCCGTTGAGAGTAGCTGTTGATAGGCCGTTAAACGTCACTACACAAACGAACAAACTTTAATTGCTGGAAAAGTCTGTTGTAATTTTAGTGCCGAATGCACAGTACTCCAATATACAGGAATGTTCCCGCCTCAATGTGATCTCACCACTGGAATGTTTGTATGAAAACCATCGTATTTCATGAAGATGCAATTCTCTTCTTAGGAGTTATATATATTTCTCACGAAAAGTTTATAGGAATGAATGACCTTTCTGTGGAATTTATCGGGGTATAAACTTGGAAAAGTTGCGGGAATACTGGACGAAGCGATAAAAAATTACAATTTTCGAAAAAAATATTTTTTTTTTATTATTTTTTATTTCGAAAATTGTAATTTTTTAAGTCCTCGTTCAGTATTCCCGCGACTTTTCGGAAAGTAGTTCGGCATGGGAGTTTACTGGGATATGAATTGTGGACAGAGACTTGCTACGGGCCAATCAAACGTTGTGTAAATATTTTTGTGCTGAAATTATTATATTATAAACACTCGGCTCACCCTTCCTGTTGTGATTCTGTTCGCAAAATAAAACACACAATTATGTCTTCGAGTATTCATTTGCCGGACACCCTGGGGACCTCCCAGGGTGTCCGGTTTAGAGAGGTTCCACTGGGGACCTCCCAGGGTGTCCGGTTTAGAGAGGTTCCACTGTACCACAATCGGACAATAAACGTGTACATTCGCAGTAGGATCTATAATCAGGCCCGTACGCAGAGGGGGTGCGACGGGTGCGTACGCACCCCCTTAACCCGTTCAACACCACAGGCCTGTATAGTGGTATTGGCAAAAAGTGTAGATCCAGATGAGCTGGCTAGTGACGAGCCGTCTCATCAGGATCTGCACTTTTTGCAAGTAATTTTCATAATTTTGAGAATAAAAACACCCCATGTTCATAAATGGACTGGTCTGAAAATTTTGTGATGATTGGAATGGGTTTCAAAATTGACATATCAAAATCCATTCCAGTTATTTAGGGGTGAAATGGTTAATCTGCCGAGGTCTGTCCGTGAATGTGCAAAACAAAAAATGTTTAGCCCTTCGCGCCGTCGATAACGCACTCCCCTAAATTAATTCCTGGGTACGGGCCTGATAATTATTAACAAAGCCGTAAGGCCCATTTTATCCCGCCAACACAGTGCGTTAGTGCCGTGAAACACGGAGCCGCGACACATTTTTGATATCCTGTCAACACGACCTAATCACTGCGTATGGATATGTGCGGTGACTGGGGTTATGAGCCTCGCCCATCCCGTTTCCTAAGCCTTGCCAGATATTTTTTGCCCATTCACGGCACTAACCTACTATTCTCTATACCTCAGCCGGTCGTTATGTAATAAGTGCATAGAATAATCAGATTCAATACCCGTCCTTGTTGTAGAATAAAGGTTTGTGTAATTTATGACAACCCTGTTTGTTTAACCTCGAGGATTGGCAGTTATGGTTATCTGATTATGCTCTGTAAGTATGAATGCCAGCTGTTTGGAGATATGTTTGTGTAATAAGTTAGAACGCCGTTTAACAAGGCCATGAGAAACTTGGTGATTGCTCTCGGATATATTATGTTGTCTGACAAAACTGTGTTTACTAATATTGCGTATACTGTCAATATATCTACATGTATATATATATAGATATATCGACAGTATACGCAATTCCGGATCAATTCCGGATTTATATAATGTCGACAGAGTGTTTTTACTGTCTGTTCCACGTTTTTCTGCCGACAAACTTTTGGCCATTGAACACATTATATCTTAACAATATTTAAATATAAGTACTTTTTCATCAATAACAAAAAAGTCACCCTCCCCAAATGTTGTTTCATGAAATTCCATCAAAATATTGATTTTATAGCGAAAAAACGATTTTCCTATGGGAATTTAACATGGGGAGAAAAGAGGTACAAGTGCTGGGGAGGAGTCAACAAATCAAACATTTTGGAAATTGACTCCGAAACATAGCTATGTAGCTTGGAAATGATGTAACTAAGAAAACAAAAGTTAGATCTTGAAAATCGGTCCACAAATAAAAATATATTTTAAAAATGTATGTTAAATTCCCATAGGAAAATAGCTTTTTCGCAATAAAATCCATATTTGACAGAATTTCATCAAATAAAAAGAATTGGGACTGTTGAATTTTTTGTTATTGATGAAAAAGTACTTATATTTAAATATTTTTAAGATTTAATGTGTTTAATGGCCAAAAGATCGTCGGCAGCAAAACGTGGAACAGACAGTAGATACGTATCATACATGTAGCTGCAGTGCAGTGACCGAGGCATGTACATGGTAGCTAAGTGTTGCAATACCATGAAAGTACATCATTTGTACATAGTTAATGTGTTGCAATTGTATATCGGGTGTTCAACTGGTGAGACGTAAATAAATAAATAAAAATATAAATCTATATAATTGAAGTCAGCAAAGCGAATTCAATCCTCGCGGACTACATACAATGTAGGTTATCACGTGATACCGGCTGACACACGACTGGGCGAGATCAGCGTAGCCATATAACTTAACCCTTAGCCTGCTGATCGCGAAAACTGTCGTCTGTTGTTGCTTTATTTTTTTGCCCTGTTTCTGAATAAAAACATGGTTTGACAGCACTTTAGAATCATTTCCAATGGAAATGATTCTAAAGTGCTGTCAAACCATGTTTTTGATGAGAAAAATCGAAAATAAATCATAAACAGCAGACGACAACATTTCATTCAGCAAGCTAAGGGTTAATATCAACTTGACGTTTTCTCAGTAGCTGCATTCAAATCAGAATACAATGAGAAGGTTGACAAACCCTGCACATCCTGGCGGAACGGTCCACTCAACCCTTAGACTGCTGCACACAACAATTGTCGTCTGCTGTTGCTTTAATATTTTGCCTTATTTCTCAATAAAAACATGTTTTGACAGCACTTTAGAATCATTTTCAATGGAAATGATTCTAAATTGCTGCCAAAGCATGTTGTAAATTATTCTAAGGTGCTGTCAAAGCATGTTTTTGATGATAAAAATGGAAAATATACAAATAAACAGCAGACGACAAAAATTAAAATAGCGGTGTAAGGGTTAATACGAGCCGCCTCATCTGGATATACAGTATTTCCACATAAATCACATTGCCAATGACGTTGAACAGTTACATTGATGTTTAAACAATTTCACAATTTCATTCGTGTGTTTCAAATTAAATATATAAGTCATATTTCAAACTGACTTACACAAAGCGGCTTACTATCCGGTTACCTGCACCCTGTGTGGATAAATCGTGACTTGTGGCGCACTAGTCATCGCCATGTGTAGGATGGTATACAGTAGCGAAATACAAAATAGAGACACGCCATGCGATTTTGTACCTTCAGACATCTGCGTAAGTTCATGAAATAGGTTTACAAAATAGAATATTTTCCGTAAATGACGTCAAAGGTTGACAGAAGTTTTAGAGTACATGAACATTTTGTCAACTTTTGACATTATTTATGAATAATATTGTAAATTTTGTAAACGTATTCAATGACATTACACAGATGTCCGAAGGTACACAATAACATGACGTCTCAAATGTATAACTATCGCTTAGATTGGAGAAATGGAGATTATCGGATTTATGACCAGTCTAGCTCCTCGTCTTCCAGCACAGTCCGGCAACATCAAAATGGCCTCTACTGTCTGTGTTAGAAGCAGACCAGTGTTTCACTGACTGAATGTCGACCAGTGCAGATCCTGATCTGGATCTACACTGGTCGCATATGCCATATGCCCCATTTATCCAGCCACAGCCACATATGCCATACACTGCAATGCGGTGTTTGCTATAGGCCAGCTGTACCCGAATATGATACAATAACCGAAATATCGTGTTTCCAGGTTCGGTATAAAATGACGCGGTTCGGTTCACCTCGAAATAAAATGATACCAGTACATGTACTTTTTATCGCGTATTTTCTGCATTTTACCACCGTGAATCGACCTCATTTACACGTTTTGCATCTCCAAACAGATCAAATATGGGATTCGACCCTCGTCACCTGGCCTCAAATGACCGTAGTTGTTGACAGGCCGCTAAACACAATTAAATAAATAAATAAATAAATGAACATAAATAAGATATAGATAAATAAATGTTTTCGTTTTTGTCTGGCCTGGCTCGTCGGGGCTGGTGCGTGGAACCACCTAAAGTTGTCTCCCTTCTCGTGTATCGAGCATACATTTATTTCGAAACAAAATATACATTTTAAACGATGCTAACCCTTAGCCCGATACTCACAACTATTGTCGTCTGCTGTTGCTTTTATATCTTGCCTTATTTCTCAATAAAAAACATGTTTTGACACCACTTCAGAATCATTTGGAAATGATTCTGAAGTTCTGTAAAGCATGTTGTAAATTATTCTAAAGTACTGTCAAATCATGCCGAAATTCACAATGGCCACCAACCCAATTTTATTAAATTGTTAAATGCAATATCATTGTAATGACATAAGTAAGACGTACACATGTGGTGTCTTATAATAATACAATGAAACCTCTCTAAACCGGACACCCTGGGAGGTCCCCAGGGTGTCCGGTTTAGAGAGTTCCACTGTAAGTCAGGCATGTGGCCATTCTAGGACATACCTATGTATTTTGCAATCATGAACATGTATTATTATGCATTATTATCTGAGATACGTTACAAAGAGACCTCTCAAAATGAGATAAACTATATTTTCTTGGTGTCCGGTTTAGAGATGTTCCACTGTATGTCAAACCTACTGACATGGTTATGATTTAGTTTGGATCTTCCAGTTCAAGCTGCGACGTCCACCCTCTTGAAGGCATACAGTTTTGTTAGTGAGAGGTACGCTAAACGTGTGTGCATTTTCACTATCTTGAAGAGTTGTTCGTTAGTTATTCGACGTAGTCATGCTCGAAACACATGTATTTGTGTAGGTAAATGATCTAAATGACTCATTCACAAACTTTAGCAGGCCACATCCACTGGAAGGGTTGTTTGTTGAGTTCTATATTGACATGGACATCCAAGATGGCCACCATACGACACAACGCACAAACTAACACACAGTTCTTGCAGTAGGAGTGGACTGCTCAAATATGTGATACAATGGCTGAGGGCAACGTCTTGAATTTCCAAAATATACCATCCAAAATATACAATATACCATCCAAACTAACAAACAACTGTACAGCAGGCATGCACCAGTACATAAAACTGATACCGTTTGTACTGTTAGCTTATTTCCTATACACTAATCCTTCAGTCGCTAACACAACAATTGTCGTCTGCTGTTGCTTTTAATCTTGCCTTATTTCTCAATAAAAACATGGTTTGACAGCACTTCAGAATCATTTCCAATGGAAATGATTCTAAAGTGCTGTCAAAGCATGTTTTTGATAATGGAAAATGGAAAATAAACAGCAGACGACAAAAAAATAAGATAGCCGTGTAAAGGCTAAGACATTATTTTCTGTAGTTTCCTTGGTGGATGGTTGCCACCTTGGAGTTCAAGAGCATGATTGCTTCCAAACGAACACAATCCTTCCAACCGGCACAGCATGCGAATACTAGTGACACATCACCTGCACTGTAAATGCTTTGATTTAACGACGGCACTGGCTCGATGACCTTGCATGTCGTCTCCCAAGAAGAGGAGAAAGGAAGTGGATACAGAGGAAACCGAATCAAATATGATACACGGGACCGCCTTTTAAAGTCCCCCATCCGAAAGGTCTAGTAGAACAGGAAATACAAAGTATCTCAGAAATACTGACGCCCTGGCCGAGAATCGAACCAAGGTCGCCAGCGTGGCTGTCCGACGGTGTTGGCCATTTTCAATTTTGGGTTCTAGCAGAGTTATCGCCCGTCTTGTCAATACGGATTATGGATTTATTTGTTTTTCGAAAATGCGTCAAATAATGAGATCAACGATACAAAAGAGCCGGAACATATTAGTCAGGGATTCCATGGAAATGCCCTATTGTATGATCAATACTTCAGGGGCCCTTTTCACTAAACTTCGTACGACTAAAATGTTCGTAAGTGATACTTCATGATCGTATGTAAATTTAAATTGATGGATTTACATTTATTGAGCATAGGCTGCATATGCAACCTATGCTCAATAAATGTAAATCCAATATTTTTTTACAAGAAAACATAGTTACTGTAAAATTTACAGACTATCATAATTTTGCACTTACTAACTCTTTTAGTTTAGTGAAACAGGCCCCAGGTCGGGCAAAATTGTACGTTAAATGTGACTAACGAACGTATGATGTTTATAACCAGTCTAGCTGCTGAATTTGAATGGAGAAATGGGTATATAGTTTGTGTGACCAGTCTATCTCCTGATCAGCTAGCGCACTCCTGTAGCCCGATAATGATCTATATTGTCTGTTGGAAGCATTGTGCGCCACCACCGCCCCCACCACCAAAGCGAATGAAATATGGGATTCAACCCTGTTATCCCGGCCTAAAATGACCTTAGATGTTGACAGGTCGTTAAACACCATTAACTAGTAGATATATAAATGAATAGAAGCACTGTGTGTGATTCTCCGACTGATTAGCTCAGTTCAGACCCTCTGATCTGAGTCTACACTTGTTGCAAATGCGGTGAACATAATTTCTCAAGTTTCAGTAGACAGTAGAGGAGACAATTATCTCCAATAAACGAACATTCGAGCCCGCTATTGTCGGGATCACAATGGTTAAGAGCGCAACAAGACGGGGCTAAGTGGCGACCAATTTACGGACTTACCCAACAATACATAGCGTTACTGTAATTGCCATATATGGCAATTACAGTAACGCTATGTATGGTTGGGGATATGTAGGCATACAACTATACTCTGTAATTGTGATCGCTTGCTCGATTACAGGGTCGGCCATGACAATACAACTGTATTCCCGCATATTTTAAGTAACCTGAGCAACTAGTTTTCACCGATGTTCCAAAGAAACATACCTTAATTACACGTGTTCCGAAAATACAATTACAACAATACATGTAGGTCTCTATTACAGGTACGTATGAAAATGAAACAGCTAAAGTAAATGCATACATCGCCGCGTATAGACACGGTACCTGTATGACACCTATGCGCATACAACATAAACTAGCAGAACGGGTTAGTTTATTTTTATGTCCCAGCCACCGAATGCTGAGGGGGCATATAGTGTAACCGGCGTCCGTACGTCCCGTCCGTCCGTACGTACGTCCAGAAACCTGAACCCTCGGATAGGTGTCTTATAATGTGTATCCTTACACGGAACTGCTTAATATTTCACACACGTATGGTCCTCTAATGGTCCTCTACCGCCCTGCGACAAATCCACGATCGTCACACCCATGCTAAGCCCAGGGTTAAGGTCACATACTTGGTACACTTGAAACCATAACGCTCGGGTAAATGTCTTATGATTTTCTTGTTTCCTTGCACTTATCTGCTTGGTATTAGACAGACGTATTGATTTAATGGTCCTCTACCGCCCTGCGACAAATCCACGATCGTCTCGTCCGCGCTAAGCTCAGGGTCAAGGTCACATACTTGGTGCGTTTGAAACCTTAACGCTCTGGTAAATGTCTTATACTTTCCTTACACAGACATGCTTGATATTTCACACACGCATTGCTGTAATGGTCCTCTCTACCACCCTGTGCCAAAATCCACGATCGTCCCGCTCCCGCTAAGCCCAGGGTCAAGGTCACATATTTGGTGCGTTCGAAACTCGGGTAAGCGTCTTATAATGTCGCGTTCCTTGCATGGATCTGCTTGATATTTCACACACCCATTGCTCTGATGATCTACATGCATGCTGTGACAAAATCCACGTTACTCTGGCCCTCTGTTTTCAAATGTGCCTCGTTTTCTTTGGCTGCCAGCGGGGACATTCGTGTGCCGACAGACCGCATTTCTAATTAAATATAATTTAGATGTGTAATTATATTTCTGTACCAAATTCGGAGAATGTTAACAAAAATATAATACACTTTAAAA
This sequence comes from Conchocele bisecta, assembly GCA_029237695.1. Taxonomy (NCBI): domain Eukaryota; kingdom Metazoa; phylum Mollusca; class Bivalvia; order Lucinida; family Thyasiridae; genus Conchocele; species Conchocele bisecta. The sequence goes on along the minus strand of CM055268.1, from coordinate 6,724,904 downwards.
TAACAAGCGTGCAATCGATGGTCACTAATTTAATTTAATTTAATTATTTGAATTAGTGTCTAGGATGAAATCGTATTTCCATAGTGATATATTATTATGTCACAAATAAAAACCGTTAAGTTTCACAAATTGTGCTTCCTGGTGCAGAAATAGCGGACATACATTACACAGTTATCTCCCCTGTATATCACAGTCTACACGGAATGAACAGAACTCGCGGCGGCTCAGTACAAAACTTGAATATTAACCCTGGCTTATAATGTTAAAAAGAATTTGAGACACACCATGGAATTTTGTACCTTTGGAGATATTTTGTCAACTTTTGTGTTAATACGCCTTCACAACATATACTAATTGCAATTTCATATCTAAATGATGAGTGATCTTTGTTTTCATAATACGCATTTTTCAAAGAAACATCACATAACAGGGGCGTCGGAAGCATCATAAGATTGGTCCGGCGAATCTACTGGGTGCCTCCGGTATCCACCCAAAGTGCATGTTGTTACCACTCAGTCAAGGTGTATGATCACGTGGTACTAACAACAACAACAAGTACTGAAACTTCCAGAATCCATCTGATTCAAAGTACGTATTATTTTATATTGTCTTTATTACGTAACGGATTTTGATGAAATATGGCGCATCAAACGCGTCTTGTTAGGTTGCATTTGGTGGTCTTTGTATATTCGCCCAAACTTATGTAGTTTCGCAAAAACGACATAATTCTGTGCCGAACTCCCTGGACCACCAATTGCAGGTCATGAAGACTTTTGAGTTGTTGTAACCACGTGACCATGTACCTTGTCAGTTGAACCGTCTCGCCGAGACTGTTCAACTGAGTGGTAACAACATACACTTTTGATGAGAAATGAGAAAACTTGTAGAAACATATTTATATTATTGATCCGGCAGTCGCCGGACCTGCCGGACCTGTTCCGACGTCCCTGTATAACTAACCATTTACTGTACTACTTTCATGGAACAACACTTGCAGTTCACTGTAGAATATGTGTACATGTATCTTCTTATATTCAGTCCTAATATTACCTTTGTATAATGATAGTGATTCAAATAGTCTGTCCTGACCATTTTTTGTTATCATTTTCCGATGCTATCGGTCGCTTTTTAAAATTCGTATAACAGCTTTCAACCAGTTTTCATGCATTCTTTGAAATGTCAGTAATATCATACATTGAATATTGTGACGTCATACATTCAAAACTACTGACGTCATTAGTTAGAATATACAAATGAGTACAATGCTACAATATATTACTTTGTAATAAACTTTAGTTTCAGTGATTATCTTGCTTAGAACACTAGTTATGTAATTTTAAACTGGGGACATATATTTTGAACCACCCTGTATGTATTACATGTATGTTTATATCTTATTGAAATAAATATTGTTTAATCCTTACACCGCTATCTTAATTTTCGTCTGCTGTTTATTTTCTATTTTCCATTTTTATCATAAAAAACATGCTTTGACAGCACTTTAAAATACTTTACAACATGCTTTGGCAGCACTTTAGAATCATTTCCATTGGAAATGATTCTGAAGTGCTGTCAAACCATGTTTTTATTGAGAAATAAGGCAAGATATAAAAGCAACAGCAGACGACAATTGTTGTGTGTAGCGGTCTAAAGGGTTAAATTAAACAGCCTTAAAACAGCACAGAAAGGCATACTTCGTTAAAACTATAAGCGGATGTATCTAACAATAAGACTCAACAGGAAGGGATACTTGACCATGTATTACACTAAAATAAGGACGAAGTGATCACGTGATCAAATAGATCAGAGTTAATTACCAGGTTTGATACACACTTATAAAACAATCAGAATTACGTATATACGCATATGTTCATTCCGCTCGACATTGAACACTCACAACGATTACAGTTTTGTAATTACATATTGTCACCTGCCGAGTATTTCATTTTCTATTTTTCTAACGAAATTATGTTTGTGACAGCTCATGAGATTCGTCTCTGGTGGAGACGATTCTCATGAGCTGTCACAAACTATGTGATGATAAAGAAATGAAGGAAAAGACGATATTATTCGTTTCCCGCTTTTTTCCAGGTCTTATATACATACGCGTATTCGTATACAAATGAACAGGATGTACGCACGTGGATTTATGCTGCCGTTGTTCGTGATACACATTTGCAGTGCTTCAGCTAATAAGTGTCCAGACACGTTATGTAAATGTGAACACGGCGATGTGAGCTGTAGAAGACATGGCCACAACCTGACATATATTCCAAAGCTGGACTACGTCAGGAATTTGTATTTCACTGACAATTACCTACAAAATGTATCACAGCATACGTTTGCGAACATATCCACACCAGAGTTAAAGTCTCTATCGTTAGCCAATGATGGCATTCAAACAATTGCCGGTGACACGTTTGAACACTTTACACGTCTCGATTATCTGAATCTTGGATATAACAACATTTATGTGAGAGCATTTGAAGCAGTGTTTCTATCACTGTCAACACTAGACGATCTCAACAAATTCAGCATGAATGCGCTTTCACTTCCAAATATGCCAGATGACTTCTTTAAGAATATATCTGGGACCCAACTGGTCGTTCTGACTTTAAGAGATAACAACATTACCCGAGTTCCGAGCAGTGTTTTCACCAGCTTCGAATATTTGGAAGTGTTGGATCTTAAATACAATGCTATAGAATCCTATGACACGAAGGAAGCTATGAAGACGCTACGTGTTCTGAACATCGCACAGAACAAATTCGTTACATTTCCCACATTCTGCTCCAGCGATGGGAATAGTCTTGTCCCAGCTCTAATGTCGCTTTACATAGACTACAATAGCCTGACTGTAATGAACAAATCGACGTTCAGGTGCCTTAAAACGCTTCATAAGTTGGACGTATCTGCAAACCATTTTAAAATTCTGGACAATGATCTGTTATACCATATTGTACATTTGAAAGTATTACTGATCAAATGGAACACATGTGTGTCATTACGCATTGAACCATTTGCATTCAGGTCACAATCATTGACAAGACTCTATTTCCATAACTACATTATAGCAAAGTACTCGTTCGTCTCAATCGCTGACACTTTTAATAACACTCCGAATCTGAGAGCATTGTACCTACAATCTGTCTCCTTTGTCGAATTCGACATGGCTGATTTAGAAACTCTTTTTATGTCATTAGCAAAACTACAAGTTCTAAAATTATATAATGTACGAATAAGCACCATATCACGCAAGCTATTCAACAGATTGCCGAATTTGAGATATCTGAATCTAGCAAGGAACACAATAACTACGTTAAAGAATAAGCCATTCAAAAATCTAATCTTGCTAAAATCATTGATACTTGGACATAACTTGATCAGTGAAGTCGACTACGGTATGCTTCCTATCGATGTGTCCCGTTTCAAACATTTGGATATGAGAAACAATCCATTCACTTGCAGCTGTCAGATAATTTGGTTTAAATCCTGGCTGGCAAATACACACACACACATTAAAGGCTATCCGGAACAATACATGTGCGCAGAACCTAAGGTCGAAAAAGGTAAACTATTGAAAGACGTGACATTCACGTACAGGGAATGTCATCCATTCACAACGTATGAATCGGCAGCAATGATCGGGTGTCCAGTCGTGCTGGTTATAGCTACAGTAGCCATAGTTCTATACAGAAACCGTTGGAACATCAAACATTACATTTACCTGGTAAGGAAACGCAGACACTATGAAAGGATTGAAAATGAAGACTTTGTCTACGATGCATTTGTCAGTTATAGTCAACTGGACTATGAGTGGGTAACTGGAACTATGCTGCCAAAACTGGAATTGGAGGAAAACTGCAAACTATGCGTCCATGACAGAGACTTCGCGCCCGGAAAATACATTCTAGATAACATAGTCACTAATCTTGATATCAGTAGGAAAATCGTTCTAGTTGTATCGAATGAATTCGCCAAGAGCGATTGGTGTAGATTTGAAATGAAGCTGGCACAGAAACGATCGATAGAGGATGAAACTGACACAGTGATAGTGGTGATGCTTGAAGACCTGGAGGCGAGGAATGTGCCGAAATCGATGAAGGTCTTACTTAACACGACCACTTACATTGAATGGACGGTGGACCTTGTTGGACAACAGCTCTTCTGGACCAAACTAACGGCTGCTTTAAGAAGGCCAGCCTAGCAGTGAAAGAATGGAATGGATTTTGATATGTTAATTGCTGGACCAATCCAATCGTCACAAAATGATTTTCAGACTAGTCATTTATGAAAAGGGGGTGTTTTTGTTATAAAAATATGAAAAGTACTTGCAAAAAGTGCAAGTCACAAGCCGACTCATCTGGATATGCGCTGTTTGCAAATACCGCTATAGCGGGTTGTCGGGTTCAAAGGGTTAAATATGACAACTATGTATTATAGCGATACTACTTTGTTTAATGTGAACACATTACAGGAGGACTTCAGATGATCCATGATAATCACCGAAAACGACTACAAGAACATATTGAACTCGTTCATATGTATTAAGCAATTACATGGAAAGGCTACACGATTTCTCACGAAAAAGAAAAGCAATTAGTTTTGGACGGATGTATATGATGTTACCACTCATTGGAACCGTCTCGTTTAAGACGGTTCAAATGCGTGGTCACAACATACTATTTATAGTCTTCATTCCAAATGTATTCCCATCATAATGCACCCACAGGCATTCGGCGTGTTTCGGCTTTCATCGGTATAACTCTATATATATGTTCATATATATATACATGTATAGTTATACCGATGACAGCCGAAACACATCGAATGCCTGTGAATGCACCTAGTGCGCTCCCTACTTTCTGCAACGTCGTAGCATATCACGAACAGTGATATTTTGCAACACGCCAGCAGGTTGTTGTCGTCATCGATAACCGCCTCACACCAAATTAATTTGAAGAAATATATATTCCCATTACATGTATTAACGGTACATGCCCACGCAGTAGGCACAAAATGTTCTTTATAGGAATTAAATAAGTGTATAATTATGTCACTATTCCACCATTTCTAAGAATTACGAGTGCCCGCTATACAAATATAATCATTTATTAATTATCAATTTACTGTTAGCGACGCGCGGCGGTAACAGTCTATTTTGATAATGTGTGGGGACGACGACTTTCACATCACGGCTTGCGGTGCGCATGCGCAGTATACTACTCGCGCCAGTAGGCTTCCCAATATGTAAACAAGAATATCAACATGTCGAAACGTCCAGGACGGAAATTGTATGAAACGGCGTCGGCCAAAAAAAGGCGAAATGTCTGAGGGACAGGCAGTACAGAGAGAGAGAGTGGTTAATATTAGCGACCAGATCACCAAATGGAAAGAGTTACGTGGAGATTTAGATTTGGACTCGAACAAAGATATTTCTTCTCAACTTCCGATACTTCACTGCGCATGTCAAATATGTAATATGATTGACCGTGTCACGTGACGCGTGTTGGTAAAAATAGCACGAGGTCGGAAAATACCCTTTCTGGTCGCGGCATATAAAATGCGATTTAACACCAATTAACACGCGCCGTAATTAAAAATAACTCGTTAGTGGGTAGACAAATGGCTCATATAAGGCATGACAGAAAATGAAAAGTAGTAGTACAGTGTTACTTGTTGCGTGGGCATGTACCTTTAAACTCTAAAGTTTATTTTAACAATTTTATTGCTTTTCTATGTGCAATTGCAACAGTTAATTGCTTTTATTCAATTAAAGAAATGTCATCATTTCTGCAGTGGGTTCGTGTGATTTTTACAAAGGAAATGTAAACAGGAGTCAACAGGATTTCCCGGGATTTACGCCTAATTCAGTGATTACCCATGTGCAATACAGTTTATTATGTATAGTCATGTATGTGCACATTGGAATTCGTAAAGTTATAGGCTGGTACTGGCATACTAAGTTTGCATTCGAGCATTGTAGTAAATTCTTCGGTACAGTAATTTATTTTTGGGCGGGTGGGGTACTGTAATATTTTTGGGAATTTGTTAAAGGGCCACCCTGAAGTCATGTTTCCGCTTTGGTTTGTACAGGTCAGTATGGCAGAATGATTAACCGAACATGTACCGAAAATGATTTGGGAATTATTCCCTCCGCTGGCCATTGTTTACAAATGCGCGTAGGGTTACATAAATATGTCAAGTTGTAAAACACAAACTGGTAAAACGGAGATTTTATATGCTGTGATATTTCATATTTTATAGGCTGTAATTTCAATTGACCAATCAGATGCGTGCTTTCTATTTTCGGTGCATTAATATCAATGATATGTGGCAAGTACAATGATTGATTGATGGTATTTTACGTCCATTCAATAACAAGGTCATATACATACGGAAAACGCACATGAATGTATATGGGGTTTGGGGTGGCGGTGCAGTACAGTGCAGTAAGCACTAAAATTACAATAACAACTTTCGGTACTGAACTAAAGTGTCCTAATCCGTTGCCTTACTATTACCGGACCTCTTAGCTCAGGTGTGAATCACAGTAAGAAATGCCCTCAATATACTAGTATAAGAAATTGGGCTTATGGGATATGTGGCTTGTGTAGCTTCAAATAGCACACTCATGTAGCCTGATAACGATTTATATTGCTTGTTAGAAACATGATGGGTGCTCAATTGACTTCATAGCGAACAGTGTAGATCCTGATCAGCCTGTGCGGATGCACAGGCTGATCTGGATCTACACTGGTCGCAAAACCCATAAGACCCATTTGTCCAGTCCCAGCCACATATGACTGCTTAATCCTGAACTGCCACACCCCAGGTTGTAATATGGTCAGACATAGTTTTTTCGTCGATATAAGGTATAATATTTTTTGGCAAAAGATATTAATTTAGTTTTAGCGAACGTATTAATTAATATATTTGTCATTACAACGTATAGACAAATATTGCTGTCTTTTCGGTGGGTAAATCTGGTATATGTTTTGGCAAGTCTCGCGAGACTTGAATTGTTATGATGGGAATATGATGTCAGCGGGAAGTTTAAAATCACTTTCTAGCCAATGTCCGTAGGGTGAACATCAAACAAAACGATCGAATGTATATGGTAATATGGTTATTCTTATATCAGATACGAGTTGATATGTTGTCTGTAGGCTGCGAAAATGGGCCTTACGATGTATGCAGCTAACGTAGCTCCAGATCAGACTGCGCATTCGGCATAGCCGGATCAGACTACATATATTGACACACATTACATAGCAATTGTAATTTACATTAAGTCATGGTTTACAACATTGCATGTGGTTTTATGTAAATTGGTGAATAAAATTATTCATAATAGATAGGAGCATCTACACAATTATGAGACCCAACATATAGTACGATTTTACATTGACAAATGGGTACAGGGTTCCAGAGTTTTTTTTTACCTGTCCACAAATATCATTAAAACGGGTTTTTTTATCTCTGGTTTTACCTGGGCGAATAAAATCGTGGATAGATGTTTGCTCCGCTTTTACATAAAATACAGACAGAAATGTACGGAGCCTTATAAGGGACATGAGAAGAGAAAAAAATGTTCTGACAAATTTGATTATTTCGTTAGAACGCATTCCAATTCGTTCTAACGATTTCAATTATTTCGTTCTAACGAATTCGAATTCGTTCTAACGCACTGCAATTCGTTCTAACGCATTCCAATTCGTTCTAACGCATTCAATTATTGCGTTCTAACACATTCAAATTTGTTCTAACGATTTCAATTATTTCGTTCTAACGAATTCGAATTCGTTCTAACGCATTGCAATTCGTTCTAACGAATTCAATTATTGCGTTCTAACGTATTCCAATTCGTTCTAACAATTTAAATTATTTCGTTCTAACGAATTCGAATTCGTTCTAACGCATTCGAATTCGTTCTAACGCATTCAATTATTGCGTATTAACGCATTCAAATTCGTTCTAACGATTTCAATTATTTCGTTCTAACGAAGTCTAATTCGTTCTAACGCATTCCAATTCGTTCTGATGCCTTCAAATTCAAAACTCAGCGGCTGGATTTCAAATAAACAGTGCATTAACAACAACAACAACAGTGCCATTGCCGCCATTGACATGACGAAGTTATCACGGGACAGTGGGCGGCTAGCTTTAAAAAGTTGGTAGACGATTTTCTATATACTTCACTACCGACCCTGCAAGTTACACATGTGTGTCTAGAAAAATAGGTTAATGAATATTTCTTAACTTTGGGAGGCTTGACGATGTGTATGTTTTAGAGTATTTCATAATTCTACGAAACTGAATGTTAGCTCCGGTTGATTTTGACATCTTGGAAAATGGCGCATGCTATGCTGTCTCGCCGATACGGTTTGGCGTTAGAATTTAAGGTATTTTTCTGGCATTTGTAGCGAAAATTTGAGGTTGTTATGACCCCGCTTTGGAACAATTTTCAGGAAATGGTGTGGTGTTACAAGTGATAGAACAAGACATAACAAAGTCTCTGTGCCTCATGTTTTCATGAAAACAATTCCAACACATTCAGTCGTGTTTAAATTTCTGGCAAAAAATAGGTGGGTGGTGTAACTTTGTAAAAATAATTAAACACAGCTGATGCGGTTACTGCATTTGTATTGTGTCGCGCTATTTGTACTTCATTTGCGAGTATTTTTCAATATTTGTCGCAAGAGCTCCTTAACTGATTGTGAAAGGCGGTGATTTGTATAAGTCACCCGCCGCCCTCAGAAAAGCAGTCAATTTTGGCTATTTTCAATCGTCCCGTGATGCCTAAGCTGACGTTGCCTGCCGGAAGTTCATCCCATAAGGAATAAGCCCTACACATGCTGTCAGAAATGGCTAATCTACCATCCCGAAATTAAAATGGCATGACGGCTATTCAAACAAGCCAAGTTGCCCAATGTAGACATATACTGAGTTGTAGTATACATGTACGTCTGCACCGTCTGATTTGGGCCTGAATCCCATTTACAAATATGGTGGTCAGTTGAAGTCAGAAAACCAAGAAAATGGTCAAATAGACCACCCCCTGAACTAAAATGGCATGACGGCTGGTCAAACAAGTCCAGTTTCCCAATGTAGACACATACTGAAATGTAGGACTATATCCCGAGTATGCGTCGGCACCGTCGGATTCGGGCCTGAATCACGTTTTCAAGTATGGTGGTCAATTGAAGTCAGAAATGCACAAAATATCGACCACCCCCTACAACAAAATGCTATAATGAAATGCGTTAGAACGAATTGCAATGCGTTAGAACGAATTCGAATTCGTTAGAACGAAATAATGAATGCGTTAGAACGCAATAATTGAATGCGTTAGAACGAATTGGAATGTGTTAGAACGAATTCGAATACGTTAGAACGCAATAATTGAATGCGTTTTAACGAATTGCAATGCGTTGAATTTCAATGCGTTAGAACGAATTCGAATTCGTTAGAACGAAATAATTTAAATCGTTAGAACGAATTTGAATACGTTAGAACGCAATAATTGAATGCGTTAGAACGAATTGCAATGCGTTAGAACGAATTCGAATTCGTTAGAACGAAATAATTGAAATCGTTAGAACGAATTTGATTAAGTTAGAACGCAATAATGGAATGCGTTAGAAAGAATTGGAATGCGTTCTAACGAAATAATTTAATGCGTTAGAACGAATTGCAATGCGTTAGAACGAGTTGCAATGCGTTAGAACGAATTCGAATTCGTTAGAACGAAATAATTGAAATCGTTAGAACGAATTTGAATGCGTTAGAACGAATTGCAATGCGTTAGAACGAATTCGAATTCGTAAGAACGAATTCGAATTCGTTAGAACGAAATAATTGAAATCGTTAGAACGAATTCAAATTCGTTAGAACGAAATAATTGAAATCATTTTTTTCTCTTCTCATGTCCCTTATAAGGCTCCATAGAAATGCGCGTCAGCAGTGACGCAGATATATTGGTTGCTTGAGCGTCAAGTTTTTGATTCGATGTATATGATCGAAAATAACATTTTGTTGTATATTTGTTGTAATACACATGCCACTATGTCGCTTGTCAAAGGCCATAGACACGCACTGCTAAAATACAATCACTTGTTTCTATTAGTTAATAGATATGTATACGTGTATATAGATCGGTGTCGTATACTCAGTCGTATACTCAGATGAGTATAGATAAGACTTGGCATAATTATACTTTTATATCAAACGAGAATTTCTCTTGTTATCAGGGGCGATAACCGTATTTCCCTAAACGGTAAACGGTAAGAACAAATTATTCTCTCTATATCTGTGTATATGCTATGATCATACATTAGAATACGTCGATGCAAATATTCATTCAGGTAACGAATTTAATTGATATAAATAATTTAATTTAAAAATGTAATTACTCATTTGCATATCAAAATATGCTGATACAAACTCGCGACCCTGTCATTAAATGAAAGATATGCCCACTCAGTAGGCACACAAGTTCTTTTTATCAGAGACATCATCTGATACATTTTCTGGCAAAATAAACATTCATTCACCATTACCCCACGTATTGATTGGCATTAGTATACATTTGATATGAGACGAATATGTCCACACTGATATCAGGGGAGATAACCGTGTTCCCTTAAAATGTTAACGGACATTACTATTTATTCTCTGTATTTATTTTTTTTGATGTGCAATGATCCTACTGTATACTCTGTCGAGAATATTATTTCTTCAGGTGACAAATTTAATTAGTATAAATAATTTAAAAAATCCATGCCTCATTTGCATATGAAAATAGCCGTATACCACCGCGCGTCACTATCAGTAAAATAAATATTACTAAATGATTATATCTGTATAATGGGGACTCTTAATTTTAGAACTGATGGAATAGTGACACAATTATACACTTATTTAATTCCTATAAAGAACAGTTTGTGCCTACTGAGTGGGCATGTACATTTAATGATTATTAAATGATTATATATTTATAACGGGCACGGTTATTTTTAAAACCAGTGGAATAGTAACACAATTAGACACTTATTTAATTCTTATAAAGAACATGTTATGCTTGATCAATGGGACCCAAACTTTAAGGATACGAGTACATCAGGGATTTAGGGTAATATGTAATATGTTGCTGCAGTACATGTACATTATCTACCCGATCAGAGATACAATCAGACTGGTTTGAGATCTTGATCATATTTTTTTTTTTTTCATCTACATGAGATCTCATTGTCACTGGGAACCTAAGGAGCCCCGCAGGGACGTATAATTTTTTTTATTAATTCGTTCCCACAACAATTCGTTCCCACGAAATAACAATTCGTTCCCACGGGAACGAATTGTTAATTCGTGGGAACGAATTGTTATATCGTGGGAACGAATTGTTAATGCGAGGGCACGAATTGTGAAAATGAGGAACGAATTGTCATTTCGTGGGAACGAATTGTTAATTCGAGGGAACGAATTGTTAAATTGAGGGAACGAATTGTTATTTCGTGGGTAAATCCATGTCCCCTGCGGGGCTCCGTAGGAACCAGTCATGCATGTCGCTATGAAATTAAATCCCGGTTCCTATCACCGACTTTGTTAGCGATATCGCATTCAAAACTTCCGCATATACTACATTCTCTGGCGTATTAATGATTGCGAAATATAGAATTACACGTTTCCTTGAATAAATAATCTTCTCTTACCTGGTTATGTGTGGCTGTGACTGGAGAAATGGGGCTTATGGATTTTGCGACCAGCTTAGTCCTATATTAGCATTTCTCCAGTCATAGCCACATAGCGTAGATCATATACGAACTACATGTATTGAATTGATACGTACTGTCATTCGATGACGTCGACAGGACATTGTACAATATACATAAATTGTATCCTGCAACCTCTCTTAACCGGAAATCCTATAATCGGCGTGTGGGTAATTTGGATGGATTTCCTTGTCGTTTATCTCCGGTGGTGTTGTCTGTTCGTGATCGCAAAGCACGAGCACATACGTACATTTTAGTTGTCATATGCCTGATTTACAGTGGAACATATCTATACCGTCACCCTCCCAGCAGGGTGTCCGGTTTAGAGATGTTGCACTGAACGTACGAGTACTGGTTATGTAATTCAATATTTATAGGATGTATGCATTTACAGTGGATCATCTCTAACAGAAACCCACCATATTTAACCCTTTGAACCCGAAAGCGCTATATCGGGATTTGCAAACAGTGCAGATCCAGATGAGCCGGCTCGTAACGAGCCGTCTCATAAGAATCTGCACTGTTTGCAAATAACTTTCATAATATTTAGAACAAAAAACATCCCCTTTTCATAAATGGACTAATCTGAAAACCATTATGTGACGACTGAATTTGTCGGAAAATTAGCACATCACAGTACATTACAGTTACTTAGGGTTTAAAGGGTTAAAGTTGGGGTCCCATCTAGTAGGCATAAACTGTTCTTTATAGGAATTAAATAAGTGTATAATTGTGTCACTATTCCACCAGTTTTAAAACTTACGAGTGCCCGCTACTACAGATATATTAATTTAGTAATCTATATTTGTATGATAGTGACTCGCGGTGGTATCAGGCTATTTTGATATGCAAATGAGACAAGACATTTTTAAATTATTTATACCAATTAAATGCGTGACCTCAAACAATATGTTTACCTACAAATTATAAATTATGGTTATTGCACATCAACAAATAAATAGAGAGAATGTGCATCCGCACAGTCTGATCAGGATCTGCACTGTTCGCCATTCCACCAGTGAAACACCCGACATGTTTCTAACAAGCGATATTGATCGTTATCAGGCTACAGGCATGTGCTATTTGATCAGGAGCTATACTGATCACAAATCCCATAAGTCCCATTTCTCGGATCACATCCACATACAACTCACACTGTGACATGTACCACTATTTATATAAGTACATGTATGTATCATTGCTGGGTCTTATATCCGGGTATGGAAGGTGTGCCAATTCCCACCCTTAAATATAAGCCGAATGAATGAATGAATGGGTCTTATATGGAAGCGACATAACCCAGTCATTATACGTAGCAATGTCAGTATCAGTTATTTCCTTTCACATATTCCTGGATGGATAACATTCTGTCTACGGCGTCATCTTTTCGCGTTTAATGGCAAAACAAAATAAAATGGCGGAATAGTGCGAGGGGTTCCGAGTGGATGGAAAATCACTACCGCATGCGCTAAACTTGCAAATGTATCTAATCCATTATTTCGAATTACTCGAATACAGTGGAACCTCTCTAAAGCGGACACCAATAAAACACTTGCGACCTTATGTTGATGAGTTTCTTGGGACATTTATTTCAGGTGATAATGTCTGTTCGTGATCGCATAGCACACAGCTATGGCTCAGAGACCTCCCATGATATCCGGTTTAGAGAGGTTTCACTGCATCAGTCTTGAAATCAAGCAATTCGATGTCAGGCTCAGACAATCAAATTACTTGATTGCCAGTTGGCATTGTCAATATATGCCCAGTAATGTTGATAATCAAGCAAAGATTAACGCAGGCGTTTGTGTACCACATGGCAAATCTGACTGCATGTTGATCAGTTGACTGTTTCATGGGGCTTATGCGTTTTGCGACCAGTGTAGATCCAGATCAGCCTGTACATCCGCACAGTCTGATCAGGATCTGCACTGTTCGCCATTACATCAGTGAAACACCCGACATGTTTCTAACAAGCAATACGTCTACCCGGTTAGCGCAGTCGGATGAACGATGGTATACTTCTAGTACGGGCCTGTCCACATTTTTCTCGTCCTGTGACATTTGGCGGCCAACGAAGGACCGTGCAGGAATGAATGGCCTTTTTGTGGCTCGTCCAGTATTCCCGCGACTTTTCCAAGTTTATACCCCGATAAATTCCACAAAAAGGCCATTAATTCCTTATAATTACAGCATTTGAAATAAATTCATCAAGAAAATGTGTTTATTTTGACAGACGGCAGCCATTTGTTTACATTGACAGCACTGACAGCGCACCTGTAGAAAGTAGTTCGGCGTGGGAGTTTACTGGGATATACATTTTGGACAGAGACTTGCTACGGGCCAATCAAATGTTAAGGAATTGTGTAAATATTTTTGTGCTGGAATTATTGATAAATACTCCACAAATGTCCCAAACAATCTATCCGTGACTGGAGAAATTTGGTTTATGGGATTTGTGACCAGTGAAGATCCTGATCCAATAGCACACCTCTGTAGCCTGATAACGATTGATATTGTTTGTTAGAAGCATGACTGGTATTTCATCGATGTAAGTATGAACAGTGCATATCATGATAAGACTGTGCGGATGCACATGCACATGCACATCTGAATATACACTGGTCGTAAAGCCCATAAGCCCTAGTTTTCCAGTTACAGCCACGAATATGGAATTCAGAGACTAATTAAAATGGTATTCGTAGACGAATACTAATTTGGAGGGGGAGTATGTCACAGTATGTAGCTCACTATTGGAAGACAGTGCGTATAGATGGACAGCAATCGGTGAGGTGTGACCAAATGTGTAATGTTGGACGGTTCCAAACTAGAGGGATGCGGATAGAAAGTAAAACCGTTATTTATTCACTTTTTACCTACAACAACTGAAGTCTCGGTTCGGATGTGCACTATCCTCGCCCTGTGACAAGTGCATTATCGAAACATTTTGGATAACATCACCCTGAAACTTCATCACGTGACATGACGTCCGTATATCTAATTCTTTGGAACTTAATGTACATGTACAACATATAGAAACACATCTCACTGGTGCATGATCATTTGACGCTGGTGCACGTTTTATCCCTTTGAATGCTAGAAATGAAAACTGTCGCCTGCTCTTGTTTTATATGTTGTCTTCTTTCTCAATAGAAATATGGTATGACAACACGTGAGAATCGTTTCCAATGGAAACGATTCAATCGTGTTGTCATAGCATGGTTTTCCTGAGAATAATGGAAGATATAAAGTATACAACAGACGATAATTTGTTTATTTTAGCATTGTAAGGGTTAAATAGAAACAAAATTGCTAACATACCTCTCGCTATGGTAGCAATTTAACCCCATATATTTAGTGTAACGCATGGAAGAGTGATTTTTGCAATCAGTTATCCGGCGTGTTTGGTATGTTAGTGATATAAAACTATCAAAGCTGTATCAATATATTATTAATAAAGAACGTACACATGCATAAATTGGTTATTTTATTGTGCCAATGTGTATATCTGACATTTACATGTGTATCTTGTGATTTGAAATCTTCATTTCGATATGTTGAATGTTGAACAACAACAAGAGAAAAGATAGCTTCCATGGAAAAATGATTTCCCTGTTCAATTATTTTAGACAATTTACTACTTCTACATCAAATATTATTTGTTTAAAGGTATAAAATATACAGTTTACTAAATGTTGACCTATATGCAACAGGTTTGGGTATGAACTTCGGTTGCTCACATTTTTTGAATGGGTCAAATTGTAGCCGTATATAACATATCGGAGGCATATTATTGTAGCTAAGGGTTAAACTGATTTCGATGACACGAGACAACAGCTATATATAGACACGTCACACTGGCATTGGTGAGTGTTGGAAACTGATTGAATGTTCCAATATCTACATACAAAATGTAAATGCTTTGATTTAACGACGGCACTGGCTCGATGACCTTACATGTCGGGACAGACTAGTTAAGTCCCCATCCGATAGGACTAGGCTAGCACGAAGCAGGTCGAGGTGGGAATCGAACCCGGGGTCTCCCGATACCACAGTACGACGCTCTACATACTGAGCTAAACCGGCCACCATCACGGCAGACAAAGCCCCGACGAGTATTTATATCGTCCCAGTAACAAGGCGTATGATCACGTGGTACTAACAAAAACAACAACAAGTACCGATTCAAAGTACGTATTCTTTTATAGTCTCCTTATTACGTAACGGATTTTGATGTAATATGGCGCATCAAACGCGTCTTGTTAAGCTGCATTTGGTGGTTTCTTTATTTCCGCACAAACTTCTGTCGTTTTTGCGAAGAACCGATTTCCGTGTCTCCGACACGGAAATCGATTCTTCGCAAAAACGACATAAGTCTGTGCCAAACTCCATAGACAACCAAATGCAGTTCATGAAGACGCGTTTGCTGCGCCATATTTAATCAAAATCCGTTGCATATTAAGGAAAATATCAAATAATACTTACTTTGAAGTAGGCGACGTTGTTGTTGTTGTAACCACGTGATCATGCACCTTGAGTAAGATGGGTCTGAAGTATCATGTTGTGCAATCAGCTGCACACCCATATATCCTTTTCTAGGAAATATGTCCTTAACTGTTGACGCTTACTCGGAAGCTACTGGGATTTGATTTAAGTTGTCCGTCATTATAACTGTGGCTGTGACGAGCGATATAGGCTTTATCACGTTTGGGACCAGTGTAGTCCCAGATCAGACGTAGTGCACGGTTTGCCATTTTGTTGGCCATATATGTATATCCATGATGTTTACGGATATATTCACAAGCGTCACATACATGTGCGCACATCTTTCTATCAAACTAATATGTAAGATAAGAATATTTGAACTAACTGTTGCAAGAAAAAGGTAAATATATGTATATTGTATAATATTCACTGCAAACTGGTTGAAACACGGCTAGTTTTATAGTGATCTGGATACAGGAAATGTAACGATCATACATATAATCTGACTTTATTAATAAATAACGTAACGTATGTGGTTGCAACTGGATAAATGGGGCTTCTGGGTTTTGCTACCAGTGTAGATCCAGATCAGTCTGTGCAACCGCACAGTCTGATCAGGATTTGCACTGTTCGCTATTCCATCAATGAAACAAGAATCATATTTCTAACAAACAATATAAATCGCTATCAGGCTACAAGAGTGTGCTATTTGATCAGGATATACACCTGTCACAAATCTCGTAAGCCACATTTCTCCAGTCACGGCCACAACTCGTACATATAGACACAAAACGGCACGTTCTGCAAGTCATCACTGTCACAAGTTCCTGGAGCTCGTTTCACTAAACGTCGTACGATACAAAAGATCGAAGATTTTATTAACCCTTAGACGGCTACACACTAAAATAAGTCCATTGTATTCAAGTCAATACTCATTGCAAATAGTTTTAATGTGAGTTCAAATGAGTGGTGTAATATTCAGTGTTGCCCGTGGATTGGGTGGGGTGGACGAACAACTGGACCGGGTGGTCAGTAGTGAGTGAGTGAATAGGGTTTAACGTCCGCTTTTCTGCCTCAGGGAGTCTACACGCAGACGGGTCAACGGGGTCGTGTCCCGTATCCACCTGTCCGAGGGGGGTAAATCCCAACTTCAGAACTCGATATTTACAATCAAAATATATATTCAGTCCTGAAATTAGAACAACCTGATCTGGTGTCAGGCCCTCGCCACACCAGCATCATTTATCCCATCCCCTAAAAGTAATAGGATTAGTGCTAATCTTACTTTTATATATGGGGCATAGCCTGACTCAACTCTCACATACAAGTAAGCCAAAAATGTACATGAGGGCCAAATCCGGTATAGTGGGATCTGGAAAGTATGAACCCAATCGTTAAGCCAGTTTAGTCGCCTTTTACGACAAGCAATGGCTACTGCAGCACTATTCTCAGGATCAGTTGATCCCGCCCCGGTGCAGTAGACCAGCTATCTTTGACCGGTGGCAAGTAGTCGGAACAACAAAACCCACGGTCACATCCCGGTCAAGCTGTACATAGATCTGTGTACATGTATATAAAAATCCCAAGTTGTAAGCATTACAAGTAAAATATGTGTTCACAACTACAGTGTTACCGCTATTGAAAGACCCAATCAGTTATGACTTATGTGACACTGTCATCTTTCGACAGCAGTACAGTGGGGTCAGCGTGTAAGTGCACACACGAACGAACACGACAGGTTGGAACCAACCTGTCGTGTTCGTTCGTGTGTGCACTTACACGCTGACCCCACTGTACTTCCTTCACTACCTTTGTATGTCCTTTACTAGCAATTCCTATGAGTTATAATTCATTTACATCCACGCACGTATAATCTGATCAGCGTCTATACTGTTACAGAGACAGCGGCCTCTGGTTATCGATCAGGTGTTGTGATGCTGATGCTGATTATGATATATGATAATGATGATGATGATGATCATGGTGATCATGATGCTGATTATGATATATGATAATGATGATGATGATGATGATGATCATCATCATCATGATGATGGTTGTTGTCGTGGTGATAATGATGATAATGATGATGATGATGATAGACCATATTCATCTCTAGCTGTATACAATAACAATAACATCTATGTTGACAATCAACGTGGTGATTATGGCGACCATACCCAGATAAGTCTGATTGGGGTCTGCAATGCTCGCATTTAATCAGCCATACTATAGTATATGCGTCTACCAAATAGTACAGTTCCATGCCAATCTACACCAGTGAGCTGGCAACGTTGAATCCCGGGTGATCACAAATGCAATACGCCCAATGCTCCAGTTACAAATATAGATGAGTCACGTGATCACTCAGCTTTCCCGCGCCTCGCCGTCCGAGTCTGGGTCTACGATAATCTGCCGTTCTCTCTGGTCCTCCTCGGCGCTGAAACATCAGTGCAGTGTTACACACCCGCCTGCGGTACCCTTCAGTCTTGTCCATATTATAAACGTTCATGAACATCTATTTGCAATGCCAACTCGTAAACAAGCAATTTGACTGTCTGAGCCTGAGCTGTAGCACAGTTCAGGCTCAGTCATTCAATATGCTTAATTGCAAGCATAATGTAGTATTTGGAAATAAAGAACTTGGCAAATATTGGAAAGATTAGCGCAGGCGGTAGTGTATACTGTAGTGTGGTATACAATAGTTTTTACATATGTGGCTGTGTCTGGAGAAATGGGACTTATGAAATATGTGACCTGTGTAGCTGCTGATCGAATAGCACACTCTTGTAGCCTGATAATGCTCTATATACTGCTTGTTAGAATCATGACGGGTGTTTCATTGATGGAATGGCGAACAGTGCAGATCCTGATCAAGACTGTGTGGATCCACAGGCTGATCTGGATCTACATTGGTCGTATGACCCATAAGCCCTATTTCTCCAGTCACAGCCACATATATAAGACAATAAATGTGGATTCTGTAAGATGAACAACCGCCAAATACGGCGTTTATATACTAGAGGTCTACAGTAACCAGGGGCCGTTTCACTAAACTTCGTACGGCTAAAATGTCCGTAAGTGAAAAAGTATGATAGTCTGTAAATTTCACATTAACATTGTTTTCTTGTAAACAATTATTGGATTTACATTTATTGATCATAGGCTGCATATGTTCAATACATGTAAATTCACCAATTGAAATTTGCAGACCATTCCAAATTTGCACTTACATGTACTAACATTTTAGTCGTACGAAATTTAGTGAAACGGCCCCTGCAATATTATACTATAGTATATCTGAAGTAAACATCAGTCAGTACACGCGAGCCAAGGGCAAAACAAGTAGTGGTTCCCTTCCCACAAACGACTCGCTAAACAGCTTCGAACATAATACTAGTTTGAGAAAAAACAAATGTAAAATTATTGCGTTTTGTCTCGAGAATGGCCTGAGACGAAGTACATTGGCTGCAAATTTGCATTTGTTCCTCGTAAAATCTGAGCGCATTGATACGAGGGTCATTTAATCAGTAATGACCGTAGACCCGTATCTTTCGTTTGGCTTGTCGTAAACCAATCACATTTGGACATTGTAAACGTCGGCCACTATCGGTTCTAATCGTACAATAATTCCAGCACAAAAATATTTACACAATTCCCTAACATTTGATTGGCCCGTAGCAAGTCTCTGTCCAAAATTTATATCCCAGCAAACTCCCACGCCGAACTAGTTTCCGTAACCGTGAGGCGCAGTTCAAATAATTCTTAAGAAAACGGAAAATAAACACATTTTCTTGATGAATTTATTTCAAATGCTGCAATTATAAGGAATG
This sequence comes from Conchocele bisecta, assembly GCA_029237695.1. Taxonomy (NCBI): domain Eukaryota; kingdom Metazoa; phylum Mollusca; class Bivalvia; order Lucinida; family Thyasiridae; genus Conchocele; species Conchocele bisecta. Next base: position 6,704,815 of record CM055268.1, on the reverse strand, counting down.
AATGGCCTTTTTGTTGAATTTATCGGGGATATAAACTTGGAAAAGTCGAAGGGAATACTGGACGAGGCCTTCCGGCCTTCGTCCAGTATTCCCGCGACTTTTCCAAGTTTATACCCCGATAAATTCCACAAAAAGGCCATTCATTCCTATAATGTCGTTCGGGAATTTGCGGCAAATTCCGTATAAGGGATGAAATGTATAACATCCCATATACAGGAACAAACTGTTTATTGTTGCGCAGATTTATTGCGCATATTGTTGCATTTATTGTGGTTTGGAACATATTATCCAACGGTAAAATTACGTTTCTAATATATTTTTAAATTTTGCCTTTTTTCAGTTGTTAAGGAATATGAGGTAACTTAAAAGTAGTGCCATTATAATAAATTATTACATACTTGACTATGTACTAAGCTTATTTTAAATTAGCGAAATAAAGTTCAAAATACATACTATTGTGGTACATTAATGGCAAATATAGAATTTTGGGGAAAATAGTCACCGAAAAATTAGCCTTCTTTTCACAATTTTTTAAAAACATTATTCAAATATGCATTCTTTTATATTCAAAACTACACTAAAATGTTCACAATATGTGTGTGCTGCAATTAAAATAAATTTTAATGTACTAAGTGTGATAATGTTGCCCTGGTAACAAGTAATTACATTACGAACGCACATGCCTCGGTGGTGCTCCATGGTTGCTAGGCAAAAACACACATGTGATACACACTTTGAAATGGATTAATGAAATCACCAATAAGTTTTAACAAATTATGAATATTTTAGAAATGACGTAACTGCTATCCAGTATGAATAATGTTCCAAGTGTCATTACTTATTGACCCTCGTATTCCATCTGGGGGCCGTTTCACTAAACTTCCTACGACTAAAATGTTCGTAAGTGCAAAATTATGATAGTCTGTAAATTTCACATTAACAATGTTTTCTTGTAAACAATTGTTGGATTTACATTTATTGACCATATGCTGCATATGCAGCCTATGCTCAATAAATGTAAATCCATCAAGTGGAATTTACAGACAATCCTAAATGTGCACTTACGAACATTTTAGTCGTACGAAGTTTAGTGAAACAGGCCCCTGGTTTCTTCTTGTTTGGACGTCAAATGAGACAATGTACCTTACGACGTGTTCATCTAGCGTAGTCCCATATCAGCAGGCGTATCAGCGCAGTCTGATCAGGGTATACTTATCTAGCAAAGTATACTTTGAGGGAGAAATTTTCAATTGAAAGATAAATTTATTAATTTTTATTATACTGAATTTATTACATTATCACAGCAATTTTGGCTGTGATAATGTAATCAATTCAGTATAATAATACTGCATACATTTAATCATCAACAATATGCAGTCGTTAGTTCTATATGACATAATGCATTTCGGGAAAAATAAATGATTACTCCCTCAAAGTATACTTTGCTAGATAAGTATACTTTGCAATTTTGATGAACTCGGCTACTGATCAGGGCATACGTTGGACACCGTTCAGTCACTGGAGTAGCCATATTGAGGAATAACAAAACTATTAGGACATAATTCGGTAATGTAATTTGCACCAGGATACGGATTTACAACATGTTAGAAATGACCCAAAATTATCCTGTATTTGTCACACATATGTGGCTGTGACCGGATAAATGGCGCTTATGGATTTTGCAACTGTCTGATCAGGATCTACACTGTTCGCCATTCACTCAATGAAACGTCAGGCATGCTTCTAACAAGCAATATTATATAATTATTAGGCTACAGGAGTGCCGTGTGCTATTTGATCAGGAGCTACACTGGTCGCAAATGCCTTAGACCCCATTTCTTCAGTCACAGCCACATATTTGATCATCGGCTAGCATAAAACGGTACTGAAAAATATAATACCAGCATAGTGTATGTTGATGTCAAGTTTATCATGCGAACCTCGGAATTCCTACGCGTTTCCTAGCCTTGTCTGATACACTTGATATAAACAGACACTAGACTGGTTTTCTAAATGTATTCGTCTCACATATTCGTGGCTTACTGTTCGAGGAAGGTGACACAGTCCGTGTGTCCGTACGTCTCTGCGATCCGGCGCGGCGTGTCGCCGTATTTGTCCCTCTCGCCCACCGATATGTTGGCGTTATACAGCGCCCGCAGTACGGTCAATTTGCCCGTCTCCGCCGCGCAGTGGGCCGGGCTCCAACCCAGGTCCGTGAACACGGAACCATTCGCTCCGTACTCCAGCAGGAGACGGATACATTCCACGTAACCTGAAGTGGTTTGTGTAACCGTAGGTTATGTGCCGTTGAACACTACGGAGCCCCGCCGGGGACATGGATTTTGTTTTATTAATTCGTTCCCACGAAATAACAATTCGTTCCCTCAATTTAACAATTCGTTCCCTCGAATTAACAATTCGTTCCCACGATATAACATTTCGTTTCCACGAATTAACAATTTATTCCCACGATATAACATTTCGTTTCCCAGAATTAACAATTCGTTCCCACGAAATTACAATTTGTTCCCTAAATTTAACAATTCGCTCCCTCGAATTAACAATTCGTTCCCACGATATAACAATTCGTTTCCACGAATTAACAATTCGTTCCCGTGGGAACGAATTGTTATTTCGTAGGAACGGATTGTTAAATTGAGGGAACGAATTTTTTAATTCGTTAATTCGTGGGGCTCCGTTGAACACCGAATATATCAACATACACAGTTATAGTCGTACATGTAGTACAATGAGTGATCGTTGATTTATTTATAGAAATCCGGTCCAAGTTGTGTAATTAAGGGCCTTATTGCTTGTAAAAAGGGCGAATGTTGCATGCTTTCTTATGCAAAAGAGCAATTATAGTGATTTCGACTAGTGTTGACACAGATCATCATACATAACTGCGCAATATGATCCGGGACTTTGCCAAATTCATATTTTCACACTTATTAACCCTTTCACCCCTAAGTAACTGAATGGGCTGCGATATGTTAATTTTGCAACCAATCCAATCATCACAAAATGATTTTCAGACTAGTCCATTTATAAAAAGGGGGTATTTGTTGTTCTCAAAAATATGAAAATTACTTTCAAACAGTGCAGATCCTGATGAGACGGCTCGTTACGAGCCGGCTCATCTGGATCTGCACTGTTTGCATAAACCGATATAGCGGGCTTTCGGGTTCAAAGGGTTAATGTTATTGCAAATAGTGTAAAATTAGGTCAGACTGCAAAGATGTGCAGTCTGATCTGGATCTACTCTGTTCGTAAAACTCATTATTGTGCTATTCAGTAAGATATAAACGCTGAAATACAGCATATGACCGACCGGATATCTATAAATATATTTGCAAAGGGAGATAACTAGATACGATCCACCATTATATCTTTAGTAGAGTTGTCAGGGGTCGAAGGAAAGCTATTTGATTTTTATCAACCAGAAAAAGTGCAATTGATTGACACTGATATGTTATTACAAGTATATACATGCATTCATGTATGTAGTTTAAAACATTTGAAACCAGAATGAGTATTTCAATGATTTACTAACATGTCAATATAACGTCAAACGACACAGCCAATGAAACTGCTGCTTGTCAGTAATGCAACACTGATCCGAGAAGAGGCGTCATTAAGGAGCAGAGGCTGAATTAAATTGTTCTGAAAAAACTATAGCCCTTACAATGCTGGATTAAAATGTGTCATTATTAGCCGATCTATTTATAGATCGGCTAATATATTGGTCATCCATCGAATTCTGAAAAAGTTTGTAGCAACCCTTTTCTCCGCTATTCGGTAATCTACGAACGCGAATTTTGCTGTATCACTTCCAAATTGCATCAACTGATAAAGTTTGCATTTTTGGCAATTATCTCCGTTTAAAACTTTAAATATAGCCAAATAACACAATTTTGAATACGTAATGAGCTGAACGCCGGAAGAGATTCAACCCGGAAGTTGTTGTTGTTGAAGTCCATAGTTGGCTCTAATGGCCATATACGCCAACATACGCCGATTATTGGGCTAATTTAAAGCTTTTATTTATTAAACAGAACTAGTTTCAGCCACGTATAATCGCGTAAAATGTGTTTATTCGGCTAATTTATAATCGACCTCTGCTCAAAATCTCCTCCGACTAGCAACCCCAGCATCTCGGGTTTATCCCATTGGATCGCGTATGTGATTCATTTGACGCTAGTTAATATTCACAAAATTTTCCACCAATCAAAACGAAGAATTGCCCTTCATAGCGAACTTTGAATATGTTTACGGTTTTGCAGGGATGGCAGGGATGCCCTTCATAGCCAACTTTGATTTGTTTGATTCGTATCATGCAGGGATGGCAGGGATGCATCCAGCACGCGCGATTGCGGCAATCCCCCTTAATTATTGTCAATGCCGCAAATTATTGATTGTCTTGCGCCCGACATCGCGCAAAAAATCACGGATGGGCCGCTTTTTAAATGACCAGTGCGCACATTAAAAAAACGTAATTGACTATTTAAACGCGCTGGTATTTAAATCATTGGAAGGCGTGCAGTTCAATCGGGTTTGTGCGGCCGTTGAACGTAAGCTTCGAGTCGATTTAAACCATTTAAATCGATAAACAAGGGATAAACAAGTGACAACGTTAACCTGTTATGCTCCATTAAGAAGTAATAAGCTTATGGCAAATCATATTACTTTGGGGCCGAGCTACTAAAGTGACCGGTGTGGCATGGAAATATTGAGTTCTGATTTTGGGAATTTTCCTCATCGTGGACCCGTTTAATGCGGGATAGTACAACCCGTTGGCCCGGCCTTAAATGACCTTAGCTGTTGATAGGCCGTTAAACACCAATACTCACTCGCTCATTCATTCTCCCCCCCCCCTCCCCGAGACTCAGTAACTACTAAAATGCGGACATATATTGAACCCTGATTTGATCGGCTAATAACATCATGTTCTGCATGACTTTTCATCTGTTTGTTGCTTCTTTAATTATCATTAATGATTTTTGTAAACAACAAGAACTGCGTCTGTCGAACGCGGATGCCACCTGCAGCATATTTGAGAAACTGTGACAAAGTGGTTAAGTCATTTAAGTAACCTGGTGAAGGTGAAAAGGCGAAGGTCATATAAATTATGAAAAGGCAGGTGTGGCACACATACCAATGAATGAAGTGTTGAAGTATTGAAGCGATTAAGCAACTTATGTAGATGATATGGCCAGTTTGAGAAACTGTGACGAACTGGTTAACCAAAATTGTTAAGTCATTTAAGTAACCTGGTGAAGGTCAAAAGGTGAAGGTCATATAAATTATGAAAATGCAGGTGTGGCACACATACCAATGAATGAAATGTTGAAGTATTGAAGCGAATAAGCAACTTATGTTGATGATATGGCCAGTTTGAGAAACTGTGACGAACTGGTTAACCAAAATTGTTAAGTCATTTAAGTAACCTGGTGAAGGTCAAAAGACGAAGGTCATATAAATTATGAAAAGGCAGGTGTGGCACACATACCAATGAATGAAGTGTTGAAGTATTGAAGCGATTAACTTATGTAGATGCTATGGCCAGTTTGAGAAACTGTGACAAAGTGGTTGACCGAAAAGTGTGACGGACGGACAGACAGACGGACAGACGGACGGTCCAAAAACAATAAGCCACCCGGCTCTTCGAGACCGGTGGCATAAAAACAAACATGATTTGTTAGCTCTTTTAGTGGTTTGGTACCACTTCAGAATCATTTCCATTGGAAATGATTCTGAAGTGGTGCCGAACCATGTTTTATTGAGAAAACAATACACATTTCCATCTTGCAACCGAATCAAGGAAAATTGCCTTTACTAGACGAAAAATGCGTTTATCCAATAGCTCTAAGAACTGTGTGGTATCTCGTCAGAAAACCGGTGCATTTGTCGACGTGAATCATTTTACGCCGGCGCAGATTGCAGCACCAGTGATTATACAACAATGAAGTTACATGTACAATACCCTTTGCGCATGCCCAGTGGAGGGCGGTTTTGTTGTTCCAATCTTCGTCCTTCAGATTGACATCAAACTTGCCAGAGCGCAGGTATTCCTCTAGGGAATCAAGGTCGCCGGTGGCCGCCGCCTCGTGCACCTCCAGGCCTGCCGACATCCCAGCCCTCGGTCCCCGTCGGCGTCGTCGACTTCGTCGTACCTGAGATACCGTTGTTCTATGCGCACCACAGGCGCTTGATACAGTGTCTGAAAGCAGACCAAATACACAATGGGCAATGTACAGTACCATGCCAAATTAAACGTTAAGATGAACTGTTGCAAGGGAAAAAATGTACAAAATTAAGCAAGTTAAGATTATCTATTATTTTTACACTCTTTTACACACTGCCGGTTTTGTTGCTAAGCAACAATCATACTATCCGTACAGGTACCCCCGGTAGCTGCAATTAGTTTTCATTTGAGGAATACCATGATTTATTGTTTGCCCTGGTTTCTCGACCAATGAAAGAACAGTATTTTCTCTCAATATTGTCTATTAAAGTAATCATTAAATGTTCAGCGCTATATTTAGAACTGATTTTAACCCTTGTTGTCATCAGTTCAGGAGACGCGAAGCTCACACACGTGCTCACTTCGTGTCACACCGCCAATCACATACTAGTATAGCGATTCGAAATCATCTTTAGAGACGGAACTTCGCGAATGGGCTGGGTAAACAATACGTAAGTTATAGTTCACTTATTGAATTTTTAGTAAACTAATTTCTTGCTGGCTAGCGCTCGCTCGAAATTAATTTATTAAAATTCAATATGTGAACTATAACTATTACGTATATCCAACTGTCTCAGCCAATCGCCGGGCAGTATCGCATCCACTTATTTCATATATTACAAGATTTAACCCCAATAAGTTACATATTACCAGAGTTAATGATTACGGGTTCGATAGGAAATGGAAAATCAATATGCGGATGGGAGAATGCATTATAAACTTGCCGAACTATAAATATCTTATTATTCACATGCTGGATGGTTAAAGAACCAAAGTTAATGCGTATACTTATACTTGGTACATATTTTGAATGCCAATTTGAAATTTCGTCTTTACTTTCTGTATCAAATATTTTCTTCTATCCTATATATTTTGACTTTTGAATTTTGGCTGTTTTGATTGTGAAAAGTGCATCAAAGTATATATGAATAATTCTTACAGTAATATACTCAGCAACAAAAGAAACCGTACTCAGTACAGTTTTTAAAAGAGCACAACAATATTTTCAAAAGATTTGTACCATTAATTCAATCAGTGGTGTTGAATAAAAGCGTGCGTTAACCTTTTACAGATGTCAAGGTTTCGGAAGATCTATTGGCCATCTCAGCTCGCAATCAAGCTATTAAGCAGTTTGATTGGCTGATCATGAGCTATATCACAGCTCAGGCTCAGTAAATCAAGCTGCTGGATGTCAAGCACAATATTCAAGCATTTTAAAAATAAAAGAATTTACAAACACATGTGTTGGCAAGATTAGCGCAGGCGGTGGTGTAAAACGAATTCAATTAGTAATTGAGTATTTTCACTCCATCATATCTGAAGCAATTGGGTATTTCAATATTTTAATTGGGTAAAATAAAATCACACTACTGTTTACACATCAACAGACAGCAATAATTGAATAGTTTGCTTCGAAATGAAAACATGTCTTGGCATTTCATTAGAATCGTCTCCTTGGAGACAATTCTAATGAAATACCAAGATGTGTTTTCATGGGGGAAAAAAATGCTCATGTTTTCGTGGGAAAAAAAAGAGCTATATTTGTGGTCTGGTTATTGTTTTCTGTAGCATGATAAAGATACCACAAATTTGTTATTGCTTTTTGATACTCGCTACTTCTGATTTCAATTGGGTTTTTGGCAATTTTAATTGGGTATTTACGCAAATACGCAGCTTATCTGGAGCGCTGCTTTGACCTGTTACTGCGTAGTGTGTTAAAAATAAAAGCAAGTCCTACCTCTAGATGATGAGTGCCACTTCGACTGCGGAAATCGCTCACGTTAGTCTAGTCTATGGATAACACGGCCTCTATATTCCGTTGGAAATATGAATAATCGACACAGTCGAACACAGGACACTGGTGTGTTATAACGTGTAAACACGGTCTTTGTCAACATTGGCCGACAAGTCCGGACATGGAGCACACTCGGGTGTATTTATCGCGAGCCGATAATGGTGACACGAAATCGATACATTCATGTAGTCAGGGACCGGGCAGGTAAATACGACATTTCAACAACATTCAATAGTTTACGATATTTTCGAACCAGCACTGCTAAGGGTGTCGGTCCATGGGATCTCATTTCCTGCATTCTAGCGCACTTTCATTTTTTATTAATTCGTTCCCATGAAATAACAATTCGTTCCCTCAATTTAACAATTCGTTCCCACGAATTAACAATTCGTTCTCTCAATTTAGCAATTCGTTCCCATGAAATAACAATTCGTTCCCACGGGAACGAATTGTTATATCGTGAGAACGAATTGTTAATTCGAGGGAACGAATTGACATTGTTAAAGTGAGGGAACGAATTGTTAATTCGAGGGAACGAATTGTTATATCGTGGGAACGAATTCATTAATTCGAAGGAACGAATTGTTAAATTGAGGGAACGAATTGTTATTTCGTGGGAACGAATTATTAAAAAAAAAGCTATGTTCCCTGTGGGTCTCCGTAGGCTTGTATCTGGTTTCTCACAATTTTAGAATATTTAAAGGTACATGCCCATTTAGTATGCACACAATTTTCTTTATATCAGAGAAATCTGATACATTTTCTGGCAAAACATTCATTCATCATTACCCCACGTATTGATTGGCATTATTATACGTTTTATATCAGACGTAAATTTCCCACTGATTTCAGGGGCGATACCCGTGTTTCCTTAAAATGTTAACGGACATTACTATTTATTCTCTGTATTTATTTGTTGGTGTGCAATGATCATACTTTATAATCTGATAATCTGTCGGAACTATTATTTATTCAGGTGAAGCATTTAATTAGCATAAATAATTAAAAAAATATCATGCCTCATCTGCATACGAAAATAGCCTGATACCACCGCGAGTCACTATCAGTAAATGAAATATTACTAAATGATTATATCTTAATAAGCGGGCACTTGTAAATTTTAGAACCGGCGGAATAGTGACCCAATTATACACATATTTAATTCCTTTTAAGAACAGTCTGTGCCTACTAAGTGGGAATGTACCTTTAACCCTTTCAACCCTAAGGAACTGGAATGGACTGTGATATGCTAATTTTCCGACCAATCCAATGGTCACAAAATGATTTTCAGATTCGTCCATTTATGAAAAGGGGGTGTTTTTGTTTTAAGAAATATGAAAATTGCTTGCAAAAAGTGCAGATCCTGATGAGACGGCTCGTTTACGAGCCGGCTCATCTGGATCTGCACTTTTTGCATAAACCGATATAGCGGGATTTCGGGTTCAAAGGGTTAATATATCTCCCAACAAGGCCTGGGGCCCGTTTCACTAACAAATCTTAGTTTGTTCATAAGTTCGAACTTAAGTTATAACTTATGACAAAAGTTATGACCGACTTAAGTCATTGCTTATTTGGTTTCACAACACAAACTTAAGACGGTCATAACAAGTCCGTCATAAGTTACAACTTAGTTATTGTTTACAGCTTCGGTATGTGCCGCGCGGGTTCGATTCCCGCTCGGGGCTTATATTTTTATGATGACTTTACTTTCCTTTTATGTGTTTTGACATCTAAAATAACGGATTTGCAAGCCTAATGTTGAATATTATTAATTTTTAAAAATAATCTCATGTAGAATATAAATTTTATCTCAATATTCCGACGCCACTGAATACATGTGGATATATTTATTGCCAACTAGTGAACCTTATACTGTAATATAAATTGGCATATGACATGAAACAGCAACAAAAGAAGCAATTAACAATGTTTTTATTTTTACATTCCAATAAAATGGTAGTTCGAACATTTTTTAAATTTTACTTAGATTACCTCATACACTCAGAAATCACGTTTCAGAGTCAGAAGAACACATGTACTGTCGATTATTAATGGTATGCCCGGTCAGATATGGATGTATCTGATACAACTACTGAATGACATATTATATTTATTTGAACTGGACACGGGTAATTTGTTGATTACATGTAGAAATGCATGCACTGTGTGAGTCAGTGTCACACATATAGGATTGCCCCTGAACATGTTGACCAGTATAGGACTGGATTAATGCGCACGTGCATTCAGCGGACGGGTCTGAATTTTTTGTTAAATGCGTCAGGACTGTTTCTCCATCTAGTCTGAAAACAAGGTATCTCCTTATCAGAAACGAAACACAGGCTAACACTGTCCGCAAAAGTTCTACTCCACTTTCTAGAACCACTTGATTTGCTAATGTTGTATATCTCTCCAGTAACCGCCAGGAAACTACCAGTTGCGTAAAATCGCAATGCAGTCAACACTTGCAAGGACACTGACAGACTGTGTGATCTCAGGTTTGACCGTATAATGTCAGCATGTGCAATGTCGCATACTTGTAGAAAAAAATCACGAGACAGCCTGAATTTCGATATTTGGTCCTCGTTATCCATGAAGTCTAGGGGATTGGTTCGGTCCTAAAGACTCGTTCCCGTCGTAAATTACGCGCCTGGATTATAGCAAATGCAGCTGCCATCGTTTGTATGTTCTGTAAAGAAAGAACAAACAATAGTCGGATAGTCAATCAGACGGATGGACGGACGGACGTTCATACATGACACACCATTAGGTGGTATATTCATCGTTTTTAAAGAAAAGAATGACCACTTAAGACACAAAAGGCTTCGGTTACGGAATATGTTGCATTGTTTTTGTTTGTCTTAGGCGACACCTCCAACCACCTAAGATCCCAAACATGTGCCCGGACGAGGGCCGGACGAGGGCCGGACGAGGGCAGGGCAGGGCAGGGCAGGGCAGGGCAGGGCAGGGCAGGGCAGGGCAGGGCAGGGCAGGGCAGGGCAGGGCAGGGCAGGGCAGGGCAGGGCAGGGCAGGGCAGGGCAGGGCAGGGCAGGGCAGGGCAGGGGGGCAGGGCAGGGCAGGGCAGGGCAGGGCAGGGCAGGGCAGGGCAGGGCAGGGCAGGGCAGGGCAGGGCAGGGCAGGGCAGGGCAGGGCAGGGCAGGGCAGGGCAGGGCAGGGCAGGGCAGGGCAGGGCAGGGCAGGGCAGGGCACGGCAGGGCACGGCACGGCACGGCAGGGCAGGCAGGGCAGGGCAGGGCAGGGCAGGGCAGGGGCAGGGCAGGGCAGGGCAGGGCAGGGCAGGGCAGGGCAGGGCAGGGCAGGGCAGGGCAGGGCAGGGCAGGGCAGGGCAGGGCGGGAGGGCAGGGCAGGGCAGGGCAGGGCAGGGCAGGGCAGGGCAGGGCAGGGCAGGGCAGGGCAGGGCAACACCGTCCTACACCGACTGACACCGACACCGACACCAAGAGACCGACAAACACCGACCGACCAACTCACACCGACACCGACCAATACCGATTGACACTGACCGACACTGATTGACACTGATAGACACTGATAGACACCAACCAACACCGACCGACACCGACCGACACCGATTCACACTGATAGACACTGACCGACACCGACCGACACCGATTCACACTGACCGACACCGATTCGACCGACACCGATTCACACTGATAGACACTGACCGACACCGACCGACACCGATTGACACTGACCGACACCGACCGACACCGATTGACACTGATAGACACCGACCGACACCGATTGACACCGATTGACACTGACTGACACCAACAAACCTACACCGATCGACACTAACCGACCGACCGACCGACCGACACTGACCGACCGACACCGACCGACCGACCGACCGACCGACCGACACACCTACACCGACCGACACACCTACCGACCGACACCAATCGACCGACAACGACCGACACCGACCGACCCGAACCGACCGACCCGGACCGACCGACCGACCGACAACGACCGACTGACACCGATTGACAAAGACCAACACCGACTCACACCGACCGACCGACACCGACCGACCGACTAACACCGACCGTGCGAAACCAACTGACCGACACCGACACCGACCGATCGACTGACCGACCGACACTGACAAACCTACACCGACCGACACTGACCGACCGACACCAACCGACAGACTGACACCGACCGACCAACACCGACCAACTGACACCGACCGTGCAAAACAAACTGACCGACCGACCGACCGACCGACCGACTGATCGACCAACACTGACCGACACCGACCAACACCGACCGACCGACTGACAGACCGACAGACACCGACCGACACTGATCAACTGACACCGACCTACTGATACCGACCAACTGACTGACACCAACCGACAAACAGACATACATGTACAGCATACAGATGGTTTGTTACGAGCCGGCTCATCTGGATCTACAGTGGTTGTAAATGTTGTCGATAACTGGGCATAACGAATACTGGTAACGACATGACTAACATCACAAATAGCAATACACGGGTAACTAGCACAAGTGTGGCTATCTATATGTAAGCATATATGGTTTATATGGCAGATAATTGCTAAAATAGTACGTATGAAGTGAACATTTACCTGCTGTCAGTGAATTGTTTTCTCCACCTCGGCTCACATGGGGGCATCCATCTTTGTTTATTTCATAAGTTCCGACTTAAATATTTAAGTTATAACTTAAGACTGCTAGCTACCTGTCTTAGTTTTTCATAGTAAATTTCGATTATCGTTCTTGTTGAGATGTTTTGTGAAACGGACTAAGCACGTACTCCGGACTTAAGTTATAACTTATGACAAAAGTACTTGCTTAGTTCGTTAGTGAAACGGGCCCCAGTGGACTAACTGTCTCAGTTTGAAATCGTGCTACATGTGATACCTTCGAGATTTCCTGTTCAAAAGTGCTTTACATGACGAATGCACTCCTAAGGAGCACTGCAGGGGACATGGATATTTTTTATTAATTCGTTCCCACGAAATAACAATTCGTTCCCTCAATTTAACAATTCCTTACCTCGAATTAACAATTCGTCCCCACGATATAATAATTCGTTCCCTCGAATTAAAAATTCGTTCCCACGAAATGACAATTCGTTCCCTCAATTTAAAAATTCGTTCCCTCGAATTCACAATTCGTTCCCACGATATAATACTTCGTTCCCTCGAATTAACAAGGGGCTAAGTCCACCCTGTCAATCGATTCCTGTGTCCCCATAGGACACGTCATGTGCTCATCGGCACTACACTCCCCTGTACCCGATTCCCGTCAATTATGTGGCCAATTACCGCCGTGTTTATCACAGCTAGTATCTCCCCTGGGCTTTGAGGCGTACGCTATTCTTAGCGCATCAACATGCTGACATGGAATGTTTTCAGTTTCCCCTTCATGTCGATCCTATAATCCCAGTCATTTAGTACTTCCACTATAGGGTACGGACCTTTCCATTGAAGTAACAGTTTGTTCCTATCATTGGGGAGTAGTAGTACTAACACCCGGTCACTCTCCTTATACTTCCGGTCACGCGCTTTCCTGTCATAGTATTTCGCATACCGCTTGCTCGATTTCTTGAGATTTTCTCTCGCGATTTCACAGGTTTGCTCGAGTTTATGTCTGAGATCCAGTACGTACCGGTATGTAGTTTTAACGTTTTCGTCAGGTTCCTTCTCAGACCACACATCCTTGAGAACACTCCAGTTTTAAGTTTTTTATTTCCATACATAGTCATATACAAACAATAAATGAGTTACAAGCAGTTTAACAACATGAATTTATAGGTTACACTCCTTGTTTACAATCAACGATGAGTACATGTATTGTAAATAATTATAGATTATTGTTCATACATGGTTAGGTTGGATTTATTTAAGAATGTTATTTAGATGAGAGAATAGAGTTGAAAATGAGATATGGTGAAATAGGTTTAGTGAATAATAACTGAGCAACACATCACGATACAATACTATTACGGTATATGCTGTTATACCTAACTGTAATATGTGTATTTATAATCAGAAGGTTCGTGTATCTCTAAATGAGTGTTAGTCTAATTGGATAACATTCCATTTTCGTTCATGAACTATGATCTTATTTCTATTCATTGCAATTTCTTTTTCAATATTTTGTGTTGCCTTTAGGTAAGACATAAACTCTGGAAATTTAGGTTCCGTGTTTCGTAATTTACATGTATATATAAAGTATTTTCCTAGTATGATACAAAAGTTGAAAAACTTGTTGTCTTGCTCATATTGTCCGAAGCAAACAGTGTGCCAATCAAAATTACATACAATATTATTATTGTTTAAAAAGGTATTCAGCTGTGACCAAAAATGTTGGCTTATAGTGCATTCCCAAAAAAGGTGCTTATTTGTTTCTGGAACCATGGCGCAAAAATCACACAAATTGGAGCTGACAATGTTACACTTAAGTAAATAATCGTTTGTAGCAACAATTCTCATCAAAAATTTGTACTGAAAATTCCTAAGTTTAGAACTTATAGTGTTTGTAAAATGATTTGTGTAGACTATCTTCCAATTTATATTTTTTATCCGCGAATTCGTCATCCCATTTTGTCTTGGCTTTATGCATAACCGGTTTCTGTTGATTAAGAAACATGTTATATAGCTTCTTATTACATTTGGTCGTGGTTTTTATTTGTTCTATTAATAGTATCTTTGTATTAATCGTGTTTATTCTTTCATTTTTAATTCGTGTTCTCCAGTCTTCAGGAATGCACGAAATCAGTTTGAAGAATTTTAGGTAATCGTTATTACTAACATCAAATAGTTCTTTTATTTTTGTAAAATTTAAGAATGATGTAGTTCTATAATCGTATAGTTGTTCTATATATTTAATCCCCTTATTAGCCCATTCTTGTAGTAAAACATTCTTCCATTACCTTCTATTTTCGAATTGTTCCATACAATTTACTTTGATATTGTTTCTGGATTATCGCAGAAGTTTAGCTTGCACCATGATTTAAGAACATCTGTCAAACAATTATTTTTTATCAAATGTTTTACGTCTGTTTGGTTTACATTTCTTTGAAATATATGTACACCACCAAAAGGCTTCAAATAATTTAAATATAGTACTTTCCATTTTCCGTAATTTTCAGTTTCTGCAAGTCGTTTGACCCATGTAGCCTTTAGTGCATCAATAAACGATTATAATTCTATCATTTTCAGCCCGCCTTCTTCGAACGTTTTAACAATAATTTTTCTACTAATTTTATCAGGCTTTGAATCCCAGAGAAAATCAAACATAATGCGTATAATTTGCTTTAAAGTCTCCTGCTCCGGATTGTCTAGAACTGTTAAAGGGAATATTAATTTTGGAAATGCAAAACTTTTAATGACAGTTATTTTACCTAGTATGTTGAGCTTTCTTTTTTTCCATTTGCCTAAACATTGCTGAAATTCCTTTATTTTAGGATATATGTTTAAACTATGCACTTTATTTTTATCATTACAAAAATATATCCCTAAAGTTTTGGCCACATTTGCAGTCCATGAAAATGGTTTATCATCACAGTACGTAGTTGTAGAGTTCTTCGTCGAACCTGTTCTAAACAATATTGACTTAGAATAGTTTAAACGTAAACCTGAAATGTTTCCAAAATTATCTATTGTACTAATTAATATTTCGAGAGATTGTCTAGACCCATCCATGCAAAATGTAACATCATCCGCGAACATAGTATCTTTTATTTCTTCACTATTTATAGTTATTCCTTTTATTAATTTATTTTTTCTGACACTGTGCGAGAGTATTTCTATTGCGATTATGAATAAATAAGGAGATAATGAACATCCTTGTCTTACTCCTCTTCCCAAGGAAAAAAAATCTGAAAGACAGCCATTATTTGTTACACAACTAGATATATTATGATAAAATATTTCAATCCATTTGATTAAGCTGGGTCCGAAGTTTAGAAAGGTTAATACTTGAGAACACTCACAGGACCTCTGACTGTTCTCTCTTCCACGGTGGTGATAACGCCCCCTGCCTCTGCTCCTGCCTCTACTCCTGCCTCTGTGTATCGCATCCTCCTTTTCTGGTTCGTCGCCCGTGCCTGCAAAGCTTACATTATTTTGCCAATAGGCACCAGTATCACTTTCCTCAGCTCGATGCATGTGACCTCTTCTTGGGCATTCTGGAGCTTCATGACATTGACTTCCACAATGGTAACACGTAATGGTACGTCTGTCATTGTCTCTGTACCGTTCCTTACTCATATCTCTACTTCTCTCGCCACTTCTCTCTCTACCAGTCACAAGATCTGTCTTAACCTCGATATCTCTCACCTTGACCTCTCACCTTCCTCTCATAACATGCGTTACCATTTTCACTTTTCGCTCTATTGTCTCGGTTCTCTCGTTGCACTACATATATTTTACCCCATCTGGCTTCCGCAAAGAAGTCAGCTTGTACTGCCATCTCGTATACTTTGCTAACAACCTTTTCCTTAAGTTAAACGTACAAGTCACGACTGCAAGTGCTTAGTAACTGATCCATGAGCAAGACATCTATCACGCCTTCATAAGTGCGTTCAACTTTGCCTAGTTCAAACCACCTATCAAGATAACCCTTAGCCCTGTTGATATATTGAACATATGTCTCACCCTGTTCTGGCTTACTGTTCTTAAATTGCTTCCTGAACCCTTCTACAGTTAAGTCAAACCTTTTGAGCAAGGCTGTCTTCAATGTGTCATAAATCAAGAGCATCTTCCAACGATAAACGGGAGTAAGCATCTAGAGCTTTGCCCCTTAATAATGTGCTAAGGTGTAATGACCACTACCCTTTCGGACAACCTTGCACTTCCGAGTAACGTTCAAACCGTGCCAGATAACTATCCATATTGTCCATATCTTGATAAAAATATGGTAACAATGGACCTTGTGGTACCTTATGTTCAACTACTGGACTATAATTATCAGATATTCCAATTTCTGCATTTGCTATCTCCACTTTCTGCGTTGTCTCTAACTCACGCATTTTACATTCGTACTCCAATCTAACTTTTGTCATTTGCAAATCTATTCTTACCTTTTCCATTTCTCGTTCCTCCATTAATCTGTCTGCCTCAAGCTTATCTTTCCCAGTCCGTCTTTCTACCTCCTTTGCTAGTATGTCAGCATCAAGCCTATCTTTCTCAGCCTGTCTGTCTACTAGTCTATTCTCTCTCTCTCTCTCTTTCTTGCAATTCTTTCACAAAGGACCTTAACCCATTCTCAGTTAAGCCTAATTCCCTGCCAACGTCCATTAACTCTTCAATGGTTGACATGATTGCCTTTTATTGTCTCAACAACTTAGTCATTTAGTCACGATGCGGAGTGTACTCTGTACATCTCGTTGGAATATGGGGTCTCAGCACTACTGTCACGAGGACTGTGCGAGTCTCAACCCGATTCACGTCTTCTTATTTGGTAATGTCAAATATTGTGTTCCTTCACACCCGACTATTCCTAGTCCAACACGTATTTACACTGGTGGGGAATTTAAGTTATATGTCACATTCTCACCTATCTCATATTGCGTCTGATATTTACTATGGTGATGCATTTGGGGATATACGTCAACTTCCCACTCGACTAGTATTTACAATCATGGGAAATTTCCCAAATGGACCTGGGTCTAATGTTATAACCCTGAAAATAGTGAATCTGTCTCAGATCAAACCCAACCAACTAGAACGAACCATATTTTTAGGGATACGTGTTGTGCCTCATCACTGACATATTTCAGTTTTAATAGTTTAACATTTGTTGTGTGAAAGGCATCTTACATGATCTAGTGATTGCATTTCCGCACTCACATCATTGTGCTCATTTGAATTAGATAAGTCGTCAACGTTATTAAAATTTTCAGCACCCTCAAATTGCACAAAGGAAGAACAAAAAGCTTAAATTAAATGTTTGTTAACTAGAATACTTTTAACAACCTGATCCATGGATGCAAGTCATATCACAGAATGAGGGCATTTCTTTGAGCATTCTGCATGCTTCAATTTTTCTGCCGTCTTTTTGCCAGCATTCGGCACAAATATGAAGACAATGCCTCATCCTGCCCGACTACATCCATGTGATCACCCTGTTTGTTACATCTGTTACGGTTGAATAAAGAACAGAACCAAATGTTTTCGGACGATTCAAATTCCTTCTGCACAGGTTTAACATTTGTGACAGTTTGAAGTCAAGGTTATCGAAAGAAACCGACGTGTTGACATATTCAAACTGCAAGTGCGAATGCCGGTATTCTTGTGAATTGACAACACGTTCAGCTGCTTTCGCAGTTATTCCAGATTGCAGAACTTTTTTCTTGTGCTTTTTTTAAATTGAACGGCTGCTGATGGAATTATTAGTTTTATGTAGGTCCATTTCAGATCTAGCATCAGACAATTCAGATTCAGACGACAAGTCTAATCCGTAATTCTCCGACTCAAGACCTGAATTTCTCAAGAATTTGCGGACTTTTTTCCTTAATTTAGAGTTCTTTTTCGCAAATCATCAATTGTTATTTTCTGCTCATCAGAAATGCTTACTACATCAAGTTCCGGAATTTGTACAGGATAAAGGAACTGTTTTCGAAACAGTACCTTTAACACTTTTGGTCACGTGCTTGGTCGAAGTAAACGGGATTTCAGTGACAAAGTTACCTTTTTTAGTTTCCTCGATTTAGACAGTTGGTCCAATAACTGCCGTTTCTCCCTCTTTAACGAAAGCCGTCGTTTCTCCTTCTCCA
Source organism: Conchocele bisecta (assembly GCA_029237695.1). Taxonomy (NCBI): domain Eukaryota; kingdom Metazoa; phylum Mollusca; class Bivalvia; order Lucinida; family Thyasiridae; genus Conchocele; species Conchocele bisecta. The sequence goes on along the minus strand of CM055268.1, from coordinate 6,685,998 downwards.
CGTCCTCTAGCTCCCGTTTAAGAGCCTGACTTTCCAATTCCTCCGCCTCGAAATCAGAAAATGGCGCCTCTTCCGGTACCTTGTTGTTGTTTTTGTTGTTGTTGTTGTTGTTGTTGTTGTTTGGCATTTCTCCACCAAAGCCGGGCAACACACTCGGTGCGAATGCGAACTTATTATAGTCCTTGAACGTTTGCGCAGCCCTCCGCTTCGGCCTCACGCATTCTTCGCTCCCGTTGGAAGTCATGCTGCGACTTCTTGGCCAGGTATTTCTTGAATATTTTAAGTTACCAAAATATATAAATAATTATTGGCTATTGCAATCGCAACGTTGCCCCAGACAAAGCAACACACCAAACTCGAAAACTTAAAAAATAAAATTTATGGATGTGGTAGCAAACGTGTAGTTTTGCTAATGACATAAAAAGAGTTTCTAAATCATCCATGTCGAATTCGACAAAGGAGACAGATTGTATGTCCAATACTCTGAGATTCGGAGTGTTATTAAAAGTGTCAGCGATTGAGACGAACGAGTACTTTGCCTTAATGTAGTTTCTGAAATAGAGTTTTGTCAATGATTGCGACCTGAATGCAAATGGTTGAACGCGTAATGATAGAAATGTGTTCCATTTCATCATTAATGATTTCAAATGCACAATATGGTGTAATATATCATTGTCCAGATTTTTTAAATGGTTTGCAGATACGTCCAACTTATGAAGCGTTTTAAGGCACATGCACGTCGCTTTGTTCATTACAGTCATTCGATTGTAGTCTATGTAAATCGACCTTAGAGCTGGGACAAGACTATTCCCATCGCTGGAGCAGAATGTGGGAAATGTAACAAATTTGTTATATCCGATGTTCAGAACACGTAGCGTCTTCATAGCTTCCTTCATGTCATAGGATTCTATAGCATTGTGTTTAAGATCCAACACTTGCAAATATTCGAAACTGGTGAAAATACTGCTCGGAACTCGGGTAATGTTGTTAGCTCTTAACTTCAGAACGGCCAGTTGGGTCCGAGCTATATTCTTAAAGAAGTCATCTGGCATATTTGGAAGTGAAAGCGCATTCATGCTGAATTTTTCGAGATCTTCTAGTGTTGACAGTGATAGAGACACTGCTTCAAATGCTCTCACAGAAATGTTGTTATATTAAAGATTCAGATATTCGAAACGTGTAAAGTGTTCAAACGTGTCACCGGCAATTGTTGTTTGAATGCCATCATTGGCTAACGACAGAGACGTTAACTCTCGTGTGGATATATTCGCAAACGTGTGGTGTGATACATTTTGTAGGTAATTGGCAGTGAAATACAAATTCCTGACGTAGTCCAGCTTTGGAATATATGTCAGGCTGTGTCCATGTCTTCTAAAGCTCACATCGCCGTGTTCACATTTACATAACGTGTCTGGACAATTATTAGCTGAAACACTGCAAATGTGTATACACACGAACAACGGCAGCATAAATCCACGTGCGTATATGTTCATTGGACACCAATACGCGTATGTATGTCACGCCAGGGTGACACCGATATAGTTTATTGATCGGATTGAACACCAAGCAGGTTGTGGTCGGAGACAACAAGGTATATATTTACAATGATGACGTATTTGCATAAATGAAATGCACAAACAATGGATGGTAATGTCAGTACGGACAACGTCCCCTAGATGAAGCCCACAGATACAATCGCACAACCAAGGCACCGTCACTATTCTGGAACAGGTAGGTATAGTTCAACATTATGCATCAGGTTCAAGATCCGATTTTAGTGTTCCCTTGTTAATCAACTCCGGTTTCCGCCATGATGATAGTGACGTTCTTATGACGTCGTAAAGTTAAGTGGAACTAGAATATATACCCTACTTGGGCGGATGGGGCCAATTTCTCATGGGTGAACGTCCTTCGAGATTCATCTCGTCCTTGGACGGAATGACGTCACCGGAATGATGCCCCACTCGATACGCCCTTGGTCCACGCGGAGCAGAGTCCCCGCTGGTACACGGTGTCGTGTTGTGGACTCCAGAATAAATAGGTGTTGCGTACTGGTTCTACGCGTATAAACCAGATGGACGTGCCGTCGCTGGTTGCTGACTGGCTGGCTGACTGCCTGGCTAGCTTACTGGCTGGGACAATTCCCAGTGAAGACTTGCGATCCAATGTGTTCACAAGAATGTTTGAGTGTCCGACTGCTAGAATATGGTTTGTAATAATATATATATGCAACTCTAGCACACAATTTTCCTACTGTAGTCCGCCTGTCAATACAAAAACTCTGTGCCAACATTTGGCTTACAATTTTGCGTAAATGGACGAATGTTCTAACAGTCAGTCTAGCTCATGAGATATCTGGTGAATTAATCTGAAATACTTCAGTCATAAGTAGTTATGACCTACTAGGTATTTAGGCTAGCATCCAAGTCTGCATAAACATTGTAAATCATCCAGCTATAACCGGTGCAAAATCCAATACTTGTGGTCCGTGCACGGTTTCGGATAAACCGATATTCTCTCCAGCGGTGTATTCCACGGCAGCGATATTACACATACGAAGACCTATTCGATAGTCGGTACTAGATCATTCGATTATTGTGTTCTATACTAGTATTGTGTGACCCGTGTTATAAATAATGGATGATAAAGAAAATGTTCGGCTACGATTCGTGACAATGTATATAAGCCCTGAAATGAGCTGTCACATACATAATTTCGTTAGAAAAATAGAAAATGAAATACTCGGCAGGTGACAATATGTAATTACAAAACTGTAATCGTTGTGAGTGTTCAATGTCGAGCGGAATTAACAGAAACGTATATACGTAATTCTGATTGTTTTATACGTGTGTACCAAACCTGGTAATTTACTCCGATATATTTGATCACGTGATGACTTCGTCCTTATTTTAGTGTCATACATGGTCAAGTATCCCTTCCTGTTGACATTCTTATTGTTAGTGTCACGCCAGGGTGACACTGGGATAGTTCATTGTTGTGTCGGAACACCAAGCAAGTTGTGGAAAGAGACAACAAGGTATACAGTTACAATGATGATGTATTTACAAAATGAGATATACAAAAATAATGAATATTAAAGACAGTACGGACAACGTCCTCTCGAGTGTTCACCAATGCACAGTCACACAACCAAGACACAGTCATGATTCTGGAATCGGTAAGTATCGTATAACAATGTTCATCACGTTCAAGATACGAACTTAGAGTTTCTGGTATCTAATTCAGGTTTCCACCATGATGAGGGTGACGTTGTATGACGTCGTTAAGTTGGGTGGACGTCCTTTGAAATTCATCTCGTCCTTGGACGGAATGACGTCACCAGAATAATAACCCCGCTCGTTACGCCCTGGTCCACACGGAGCAGAGTCCCCGCTGGTACACGGAGTCGTGTAGTGGACCCCATAATCGGATCGGTGTAGCGTACTGGTTCTACGCAATAACACCCGATAGACGTGCCGTCGCTTGTTGGCTGGCTGGCTGGCTGGCTGGCTGACTGGCTGGGACTACAAAACACCAACGGTGTTGTTACCAGAGTGTAACGTGTTATAGTCTCAATAATAGTCACAGTAGTGACATGAAATCAATATTATGATTGCATGGGAATACTAAACAACCTCGGAAATTACAATGATGAGTCATGATAAATTGCAATGTACACAAAGATATTTTCACTAGTTGGAAGAAGGGGGCTGATGGAATTCGTTTCTCCGCACTCGTTTCTTTATCGGATTTCCAGATGTTTCGGGAAATAAATCTGGTATTTCAAAATGGTAGTTGAATAAACTCTATATAAATAACAATTATACATGGAAGCGTCGAGGTATACATTCAAATTAATGCATTCTCCACTACCTCCCCACCCCGTCCCACTGCCTGTTGCAAATCGTTGACATATTGTTATTTCGCCACTGTAGAACAATATATATAGTGGAACGCCTCTAAACCGGACACTGTGGAAATATAGATGTTTACCTTAGATGCGTTTCCATGTTATGTATCTCTGATTACAATGACATTTCATGATTGCAAAACATTAGACTGTGTCATGAAGTGCTCACATGTCTGATTTACAGTGGACCATCTCCAAATCGGACACCCTGGGGACGTATAATTCATTTTGTTTATTAATTCGTTCCCACGAAACAACAATTCGTTCCCTCAATTTAACGATAATTATTCGTTCCCACGAATTAACAATTCGTTCCCTCAATTTAATAATTCGTTCCCACGAATTAACAATTCGTTCCCACGGGAACGAATTGCTAATTCGTCGAAACGAATTGTTATATCGTGGGAACGAATTGTTAATTCGAGGGAACACATTATTAAATTGAGGGAACGAATTGTTATTTCGTGGGAATGAATTGTTAATTCGAGGGATCGATTTGTTATCTTGTGGGAACGAATTGTTAATTGCAGGAAACATATTGTTAAATTGAGGGAACGAATTGTTATTTCGTGGGAACGAATTATTAAAAAAAAATCCATGTCCCCTGTGGGGCTCCGTCAAATTACTACTATATTATTTAATTATTTCGCTGAAGGCCTGTTTTGCTCCGACAGACAAACAAACGTATGTTACCACTCAAGTGCCGCCAATGTAATACTATACTGAGTGATCTCTGGGCAGAGGAAACATGCAGTTAATTGGCAGTAACGCACTCTTTGTTTGCACGTAGCTCTCCAGATGGTAATTTGAAATTAAATAGACTGGCACATTTAATGAATACCTAGCGCTGCAGACTGTACATACTGTATGTATACTCTTAATACATGTAATGTGAACGTTATAGTCAATTCCCACCGTTGAACATAAATATTGAGCTATTTGTTGGCTAGTAACACGCAGGGGCGGATCTAGAAAAGGGGGGGGGGTGGGGTTTCCGGGTTGCAACCCCCCGCCCCCTGTTCAGCCACGGGGTTTACATTTACCACCAGTTGGAGTCTGAATTTAAATGCCGTAAAACACAGGAAAGTGCATTTCGAAGAGCTCAACAATAGTAAACCCCCTAGCTGCGAACGGTAACTCTTGCAATTACTCCCCCGTACCGTCCGTAGCTAGCTACGGACGGTATGGGAGTACATTGCAAGAGTTACCTTCCCAACTAGACAACCCCCCGTTCCCCAAATGCTGGATCCGCCAATGACATGAACGTACATGTATATCTTTAGATCAGGTATTTTCACTCATATTATTGAAGTGGTCAGAGGAACAACTGGCCCAAGTCTCTCTCAGCTCTTCACACATTTACTATGCGCCAGGAATGTAGCAATGAAAAGGCAGTACTTTAGCGCACAATACGTATGACTTAAAATTCGCCCTTAGCTAGTTTCTAAGCCAATCGCTGGCCAGTATCGTTCACATATTGGATTTTTATTCGAGCGCTGGTGAAGATTATATCCACATTTGAGGTCTTACAGCTTTTATGCAAATTAACTTATGTCGGTCGTATCACATATTTTGCGGGTTGAACTTTTAAAAAAACACGAGTCTTGCGCCATAAACAATAGTTCTAACAACTTAGCTTGATCGCCTTTTCAGTGAGATAAATGTTTTGTTTACCTTTTTTTGTGCTAAATTTATGTCATTGCAAATGTTTCTGTAGTTTAAAGGTGTTAAGATTAACCACCATTCTCGATTATTCGCGTAACTCAATGGTTCGGTGAAAGAATACAATCTTCTGTTTCGGCTTCCATTCTCAAAATAGAAATTTCCAAAAATCTATTTTTAACCTAATGTTTTCGCCGCCTTGTCAATTCGGCCCAGAACGAGCACTCGTTTTTCACCGATTATTTGTTTATTTGAGTACTGTTAGGCAGATCACGTCACCATGTCGTTTGTCTATAGAGGGCATCTTGTAGAGATCGACAAACCGCATCAGATATGCGGAACTGTCATGATCGGAGCCAGTTTTCGTAAAGTTTCTGAAAATGTGTTGTTGTTGTTGCTGCTGTGAAAATCCCGCGCGACACACTTTCCACTCTAGATTAATTATTTATGGGTCATTTACATTTGTTACATGACTGCTGCTGTTCGACACCGTTCACGGCCGTGTTCAAACGTACAGCGCGTATATGACCATGACTGTAGACAATGCTCATTTCCCGGGCCAAGGTAACGAGTACGTAGTGCATGCGTATCCTGACGTTACTAGAACGCACCATTGCGCCATCAGAACAGTTCATAACGGTCGCACTGAAATTTTTAAATTGATGCGACTGCATCACGGGACGTGTACAGCCACCCTGGAATATGTATGTGTAAATCAGCTGTTTGAAAGGAACGGGTTATCAAAGTACCGAATGTACTGCATATATTCTCAAATTGTATGATATTTCCGACGCAAATGTAACAATAGCGTTCGACCATGTGACATCCATCCGTGGGTAAACGTTTGCCGTGGCACTCGGGAACTGTTTGAACCCGCGGCCTCCTACGGAGCCCAGGCCCCCCTTTCAGCGAGCACTGTCAAATAAGGGTAATATTACCAGATCAAGGTCCAGATAGTTTAGAAAGCCCATCTACAAGACATTACGCACCTGTTGACTACTATTCATGTACAGAATACAACTGAAATAAGCACACATGTTAAACCTTTCAACCCTAAGGAACTGGAATGGACTGTGATATGCTAATGTTCCGAACAATCCAATGGTCACAAAATGATTCGTCCATTTATGAAAAGGGAGTATTTGTTGTTCTCAAAAATATGAAAATTACTTTCAAACAGTGCAGATCCTGATGAGACGGCTCGTTACGAGCCGGCTCATCTGGATCTGCACTGTTTGCATAAACCGATATAGCGGGCTTTCGGGTTCAAAGGGTTAAAACAATAAACGATAAAACGATACTTACGATATTACACTGTACATGTGTAAAAGAGCAGGAAGTTCAACACACGTGTCCGTTGGCTCCCGTACTCAGGCCCGTACGCAGTGGAGATGCAACGGGTGCGTGTGCACCCCCTTAACAATTTCAATACCACCAGCCTATAACGCAGCCCCTAAATTAATTCCTGCGTACGGGCCTGGTACGAACACTCGCACGAACACCCCGTTAGCTAAAGACACTCCGTGTTTTCCCGGAAACCGGCGGACCCTCGTGTACATCAGGTAACGAGCTTTGAATTGGTCCAATGCATACCGACCGATAACACAATCTCGTGTCAGGCATTGTCCTGGTACGAATATCTGGGTTACAACAGATTGAAAACTAACGTTGCATTGGTCAAACGGCATCTCATGATGTTTTCGAATGACCTCAGTGCAAAGACGCAACGTAAGCAAGTCCATGTTCTTTTCAACGAAGATTATCTACGATTTCGGCTAGTATAACGCGTTACCTGATGAATAGAGTACCGGCTTATTGTCTGTTGATATCAACCTTTTTTTCAGGCGAAGCTCAGAAATTCCTAGACGGGCCGAGTATTTCATGTGCGTTTCCTAGCCTTGCCTGATACCTGATCCGGGTTGCAACGCATTGGTCGGATGACGTCACGTGATGTTTCCGAATGTCGTCAATGTAATGACGCAACGTAAACAAGTCCGCACTCTGTCCATAGATAACGACGTCATCTGTGGTCATTTCGAGCATAAAACGTTAGCTGATAAATAGAATACCATGATACTGTATTTTGATATCAAGTTTATCAAGGCTCGGATCGGAAACGGTAGGAATTCCTCGGCAAGCCTCGGAATTCCTACACGTTTCCTAGCCTTGACTGATAAACCTGATATCAAATACACTAGTATTCTCTATATACTAGGCTGGTACGGTGTTAACTATATTACCCGGTGCCAGTCTACAGCATGCCCAAACACCGCTATACTTGACATAATGGTGCAGTGTCGTTTGCCTGTATGTCACTGTGTCACCAGACAAGTGCAGACATCATGCACGGATGTTGTTTCGTGTTGAGTCTTCTTGTAACTATGGAAACCGTGGTTCATTTATCATTTGTCCAAGCAATTGCAACTGATGAAGGTAAGCGTCATCTGTCTATAACCGTATATATTTGTTTGTGTGAGTTTAGGATTTTGACCGATGCGCTTGGTAAAGTGTGCAACATTGTGTTTTGTTTTTGCCAAACCTTACACCGTATGTACGAGGGCATGTTCTTCTTCTATTGAACATTAAGAGCATACCATTTACATAACATCACTTTGACGTTGGGCCGCATATCGCGTGATGGCATTGCGTTGGTAACGATAAAATGACCAGGTTTGGTGTCATCAACGACAAGTGTTTAGAGTAATATTTGTTCTGTATCATACTGTATGTGTCTATAAAATTAACATATAATCCCATTATCATGTCAACTTGCCATTACATGTATGCCATTTATGGTCACATTATTAACCATATTCTCAAAATAGCTTGGTGTCTACTCTCCCACACGGTATACTTAAAGAGGAATTAAATAGAAAAAAAAGACATTTCACGGTATAGTTCGTAACCTGATAGACAATGGCAATATAAACCACATGCAGAAAACCCCGTCGAAATTTTTGATCTGATCAAAAGTTAAAACAGTTTTCACATCAGTACTTTTTATGCAAATTTATGCAAATTATTTCCAACCCAATTCTAAGAATCGCAATAACAACTATTTAATGGAATTAGAAATAGTTTTTACATTTTTTATCTTATTTTGTTGTAAATTATCATGTCCATGTACAGTGGGGTCAGCGTGTAAGTGCACACACGAACGAACACGACATGTCGTGTTCGTTCGTGTGTGCACTTACACGCTGACCCCACTATAATACACTAATGAGAAAAAAATAGATTTAATATAAATAATTATCAAACATAAACGTCATTGATGAGGTTATAGTGGAACCCTCGTATTTCTGCTAATTAAACATTTCAAACCTTTGTAACGTTTGAAGTATTTGTTACTTGGGCATGCACATGCAGTTTTCAGCATTCATTTCAGCATTCCGTTATTCCACTTTAACATCTAGGCATTATTATTAGTAGTATTTTAATATTTCATTATGTATATATACATGTATTATGTTGTTTTTTTATTAATTGATTGTGCGGATATGCTCAACGGCAGACTGGTGATGAGAAGAACTAAATGCAATTACATGTACTTAGTATGTTCCTGCAAAACATTCTGAGTGCTTGCTCCGGGTGCACGCTAAGGGTTGGTAATTTCCAGTGGGCGCAGCAGAGCATAGCTCAGCTTCGTCTTGATGACGTCGGTCGTGGGAACGGACCGTGTGCTCGGAGAGTTGTGTATCACGTTAAGTGTACCAGGCTCACTACAAATCATTCTACAATATTCACTATTCAAAACTAGGTTCTATTCCTTGATACAGTACCACGTTTGGAGCAAATATCTCAAATGGTTGTCACACAGCAGCTGTGTAACTCCACCATGTGACTGTCCACATTCTGCCTTAAATTGAGCTACTACATAACTATGGAGAATTTTAATAGATAATGAATTAAAAGCACAAACGTCCATAAAATCACATAACATTACCCTAAATAGTGGTATAGCTAACCATTCTACATATAAAGACTCATCACTCAAACTATACCAACATGTATGCCACTCTGGAATGGTCGACAGACAAAAGGTTACTGGCTTGGAACGGTCAGTCAAGAAATTTGCTTTATGACACAGGAGGAAAGGAAAAACAATGTTTTCTGAGTACTAGTGTATTGATACTATACCGATATGCGAAAACAATACGCTTGCGCCTAATTTTGGCAAATTTTGCAACAGCATCGCGATGTCGCGCCACTTTCCCGAACTTCTTAATTATCCATCAGGAAGCCAATATCAATGAAAAAAAGAGAAAAACACACTATAATGATTTTTTTGGGTATATATTACTGTCACATTCCAAGCCCAATCACCTACAGGTACTTTACATACACTGGGTTATTATATTTGACAAATAAAGCTGAGAAATCAAGATTTTACAAGATTTTGAAGCCGATAACTGCCCGTCTGCGATACGAAAAGAACAAATGTGTTGCATCGCGGAGTTCGCTCGATTACTCTTGTCGCAGTAACTTTAAATTATGTTCCCAGAGACATAGCTACAAGAAACATACACTTCCAACTTAAAATTCTGCAAAAAAAATATATCTCACATAGGGCCTAGGCCCACCTTATAGGTTAGCCTCCTCCAAATAGTTTTACTATATAATTTAACCGATTGCCATCAAATAAGTCCAGTCTCTCCTACTTTCATTATTCGTATGGATGCTGTGGGACCCACTTGTACATGACCTGCAGCCAGTCTGTACTGGTTCTGCATGAACTAAACAATAGGTTCACTTACTCCTAAGAAAGAAAAATCCAACCTTGTCATATCCTCCATTATTGTTTATATTTTTTGGCCACGGAAACTCTGTTTTCATCACGTGACCAACAGGTTCAGTATTTTCTTTTCAATGCAACAAATATGCTGAAAACTGGTGTTAAAAGCACCGCAAAATGTTCCTCAAGTGAAACTGGGTAGTAATGGATCAAGATTTGCAAGCAAACGGTGTCTGTGACCTCAAAACACCCGCACTATTTTTTATACCGGACTACTTTTGCATACACCCTGGGCGATTTCGCACCATTTGGTATCCTCTAACCTTATAAGCTGGGCTAAGATAAAATTGCACAGTTTTGTAAGAGCATGTGATATACAATGTATCCACTACCATTTTTACATCTGTATGTACGTTGTATATGATAAGACTGCGCTAATGCGCATATTATATATGCTCATTTCAACAAGTATACCATAGCTATTGTGAATTATGTAATTTCATGTATACCAGTCTCCAATGGTCAAACTATTCGATGATAACATTCTGTCTGCCGGAAAGGAACACTGTGAATGGTTAAAGGGAAACACATGTAAAAAGTAAAAAAAACATCGTATTCACATCGTGGGCCAGAATATAATGCATTCTATTTGAATATACATGTATTTAATACTGAATAAATATATACTTCACCACTGTTCAATGTGTGTTCAAGGGCCATTAGGCCTATTGCTAAATACAAATACATATACTAATGGTGTCTTGTGAATATGAAATCGATGCAACATTTATTAATCGTGTATGTGCATTTTTATACAGTTAACCCAACAAACATTGATTTTTCAGAACGTGTCCGGGTATTTTATGAACACCCCTCGTATTTTAAGGACCCGCTCTATACCTGATCATCATTTGATTCAAAGATAATTACTTCATAAATGTGATGAAATATATGTATAACACATATGTGAAAACTGCCTCGTTACTGTATCCTATACTGCCATCTTTGTGTGTTCTAGCCATCAGACAGATGGGGGAGAGTTTCATACGAGAGAGAGAGAGAGAGAGAGAGAGAGAGAGAGAGAGAGAGAGAGAGAGAGAGAGATGGTAGCAGACGCCATATGGTCCATTAGTACCATCATAAGTGGCCGTGTCTAGTGGCAGCTTCCCGTCACTTGTTGATTGTCGTGGGAAATATGCACCGGCTACGTTCTCATTCATATCTGCTACTTAATGTTCGAGTCGAGTCGTGACGGCGGCAGCATCCACTATTCGCAAGGTTCCGGTCTCTCTGTAACCGATTGAACCAAAATTACAAAGCATACTTATCTCGCTAAGTGTCCTTTTAGGGATTAATCATTTATTTGTCTCGAAATGCATTATTTCATATAGAACTAACGACTGTATATATTTGATGATTAAAAGTATGCAAAATTATTATATCTAATTTATTACATGATCACAGCCTAACTGGCTGTGATAATGTAATAAATTCAGTATAATATGTATACAAAATAATAAATGTATCCTGAAATTGAAATTTCTCCCTCAAAGTGTACTTTGCAAGATATGAATACTTTGCAATTTTGGTGAAATTTGCTACTGGTCACGAAGTGTCTGCGAGCTGCCTCTGTCTAGACACATCTAATTACACCAGTAGCCGATTCCATCAACATTTACTTTAGAAATGCAATGCATTGTTCTTATGTTAGCCTTGCTAGTTGGAACCGCGTTCGACTTGCAATGTCAGGCTTGCGAGATCGAAACAACTGCTTGGCAATATATGCGTTTTTATTAAAAACTGAAATTTACTTATTTTTAACCCTTTCACCGCCGAGTACCCGACTTGGATGGTTCTATTTTAATTTTTAGACGATTCCATTCATACGAAACTGGGTGTGGATCAGACAATCCTAAGATACTGGCAAACACTGCAGATCCTGATGAGACTGCTCGTTACATCCACTTAATAACTCAAGTACCTATTGACCAATCAAATTTGATATACATGTTTATCACGCAAGACGAAGGAGCCTATTGATTTTCAAAAATTACTGATGACCTATCTCCCCTTGGCGGCAATTTTTAATGTTCGCACTCTGTATCCTTGTCCACGCAATAACTCAACTTCTACTCGACCGATCGTAAATTCGGCATACATGTTTGTCAAGGCGATGCGAGGAAGTATGAAACTTTTTAGGGGAAAGAATCATATTTTCTTTATTTCATCTCGAAAGTATATGTTGTTACCACTCATTTGAACCGTCTCAACGAGACGGTTCAAATGAGTGGTAACAACATATACATTTATGGTGAAATAAACAAAATAATGAGATTTTTTCAACAAAAATGATCGTAATTTGATTTTCAAAAGTTTCCGATGACTTTTCTTCCCTTGGCGGACATTTTAATTTTCACAATCTGTATCCTTGCCCATACAATTAATCAAGTTCTACTTGACGGATCGTAACCAAATGTGGCATACATGTTTAGCATGGCAAGACGAAGAACCAAGTATATTTTCAAAAATGTCCGATGGCTTATCTCCCCATTGGTGGCCGTTTTTAAAATTTCGCACTCTGTATCTTTTCCATGCAATAACTCAAGTTCTACTTGAAATTTGTTTCACGTCCCTATCATTTCCAAAATTGTCCGATGACTATTCAACTACCATTTTGAAATACCGGATTTATTTCCCGAGACATCTGGAAATCCGATAAAGAAACGAATGCGGACCACGAGTTTCTTTGTCGGATTTACAAATGTCAAGGGAAAGGATTTACAAATGTCAAGGGAACTAAATCCGGTATTTCAAAATGGTAGTAGAATAAATTATGTATTACATGCTCTTCGAAAATGTGAAATTTGCTCTTATACCAGCTGATAACGTCAAAATTGACAATTAGCGTATGAATTGTTTTTCTGTATATGCTCGTGGATGTTAGGGGCTTATACACATACAAAACTGCGTTGATTCCCTTTTGAAAATTCCGGCTGGAAGAAGTTAGAACAGAATTCAAATTGCAAATCAGCATTCAAAACAGTCTTTATTTCTGATTTAATGCCGATAATAATAACACCCCATTCAGACTGTACCGCAGACCGCGACCGGATGCGGAAGTCGCCGCCTGGGCGGTTTATAATTAGTATTTCAATACGTTGTACGTGCAGCAGCAGCCGTATAGTGCAGTATAGTGATTGTGCATGTGTTACCCTAATGTGAGACACGTCATGCGAGTTTGTACCAAAGAACATGTGCGATTTTTTCATGAAATATATTTACAGAAACTGTGATATTTTCTGTAAATGACGTCGAAAGATGACGAATTTTTCATAGCAAATGCGGAATAGTATTCCGCATTTGCTGTAAAAGTTATGTCATCTTTCGAAGTCATTTACTGAAAATATCGTAAATTTTGTAAATATTTTTTATGAGATATCGCACATGTGCTTAGGTTAAAAATATAATGGCGTGTCTCCTATACAAGGTTCATGATCACGTGGTTACAACAACAACAACGTCACCCACTCCAAAGTAACTATTATTTGATATTTTCCTTAATATGCAACGAATTTTGATGAAATATGGCGCATCAAACGCATCTTCATGAGATGCATGGAAATCGATTCCTCGCAAAAGCGACATAAGTTTGGGCGAAAATACAGAGACCACCAAATGCAGCTTAACAAGACGCGTTTGATGCGTCATATTTCATCAAAATTCGCTACGTAATAAGGACAATATAAAAGAATACGTACGTTAAATCGTATGGATTCTGGAAGTTTCAGTACTTGTTGCTGTTGTTAGCAACACGTGATCATACACATTGATATATGAAAAGCTATGTATGTGATTATGGACTTAAAAAGAGATGTCGGATATCTCATGAAAACCATTTACAAATTTTACGATAATTTCTGTAAATGAGATCGAATGTTGAAGTAATGTTCAGAGTAAATGCGGAATATGCGAAATAGAATTCCGCATTTGCTCTGAGCATTTCGTCAACTTTCGACGTCATTTACGGAAAAGATCACAGTTTCTGTAAATATCTTTCATGAGCTAAAATGTTCTCAAGTGCCAATTTACGATACTCTTGTAAACAATTATTGGATTTACATTCATTGAGCATATGCTGCATATGCAGCCTATGCTCAATACATGTAAATCAATCAATTCAAATTTCCAGACGATCCTAAATTTGCACATTTTTGTCGTACGGAGTTTAGTGAAACGGACCCGTTGACCATTTCATCTCTCTGAATGAGTATATATCGAAGTGAACATGAACATGAACTGAACATGACAACATAGTATATAATAACAACGTATATGGTATTATAAGCCTTAGCCGACACGCATGCATCTCGGTATACTCGCAACCTCGATAAATATGAAACTATTTTGTGAATGCATTTACAATTATCCTACATTTACTATCAGAAAAGGTGGGAGACATGTATCTGAGAATTGTTTTTTTGTCCAACATGTTTATATCATTATAACGGCGTACAGTCGTTTAGATATCCACCACGTGTATTTTGCTAAACCTCTTTGAGCTGACTGCATCAACATATTTGTATATTTAGTGTTGCACGAATAATATTATAATTGTTCTCACACCATGCGCCAATTCATTAGTAACTTAAGTGGTTAATCGTGTCAATTGCGGCCTATTAAGTACTGCACCTAAAGTGCTGAACGCATACATGCATTTCTAATCTCATGTAGAATATACTGAACCTTGCACGGATATATGTGGTTGTGGCTGAATGAATTTGGGTTCTGACATTTGTGACCAGTGTAGATCCAGACCAGGGGGCCGTTTCACTAATCTTCTTACGACTAAAATGTTCGTAAGTGCAATATTATGATAGTCTGTAAATTGCACATTAACAATGTTTTCTTGTAGACAATTATTGGATTTACATTTATTGAGCATAGACTGCTATACTCAATAAATGTAAATCCATCAATTGAAATTTCCAGACGGTACTAATTTGCACTTACGAACATTTTAGTCGTACGAAGTTTAGTGAAACGGGCCCCTGAATCGGTACTGATCGCCATTCAGTCAGTGAAACACCCAACATGTTTCTAACCGACAGCATACAGCCATCGGACTGTATTAGTTGATCTGTAGCTAGACTGGTGATACATCCAATATTCCGCATGTACTCTGAACATTTTGTTTATGAAAAATGTTGTAAATGTGTGACATTCAAGATTACGATAGCAGCAATGCCACAGTCTCTCTCTCTCTCTCTCTCTCTCTCTCTCTCGCTCTCTCTCTCTCTCTCTCTCTCTCTCTCTCTCTGTCTCTGTCTGTCTGTCTCTGTCTCTGTCTGTCTGTCTGTCTGTCTGTCTGTCTGTCTGTCTGTCTGTCTGTCTCTCTCTCTCTCTCTCTCTCTCTCTCTCTCTCTCTCTCCTATCTATCTCTCTCTTTCTCTCTCTCTCTCTCCCTCTCTCTCCCTCTCTCCTCTCTGTCTCTCTCTGTCTCTCTCTATTTCTAATGCGCAATATGCCTGTTAAGCCGTTATATGACCTAACCACCACGTCAATCGTATCTCCTCATAGGTGACTGTAACGACGGGAAGTTGGGAACAAGATGTTCGGGCCGGTGTAGCGCCCACTGCCGGGCGGGCTGTCACGGGGCGACCGGGGCCTGTATCGGGGGGTGCCTCCCGGGCTGGACTGGCGACGGTTGTAGTAAAGGTATGCTTAAATAATTTGGAACAACTTAAATTTAAAAAATAAAAATAAAACAATATTGTTTAAGGATTGGTATGATAAGGATATAAAGTATATTGAATATATATATGATTATCGGGTAAGTAAATTATTCAACATAAGAAATGAATATTTTATAACATATCAACGTATATTAAGCAGCATAAGTCCATTATGGATAGAAAATATAAAAACAGAACATGTTAACACACAACCAAAATCGGAGGCTCTTGTATATAGAGTAAATAAAATAGTAGTATATAGGGAGTCAAAATGATACCACCAAAGCTGGAAGCGTTATTGACTCTCGTTAACAGCTCCCAACACCCACGAAAAAAAATCGGAACAGATTTCAGAAAAAACCAAATACATCGAACTACACCGAACTACAGGCACTACAACCAACATAGACGAACGCCATATAGAACTTTACCCCCAAGAGGCAAACAGAAATGATACCACCCATTTGTGTATTTGGACACAGAAACGATACCACCCATTTGTGCATTTTTTACAATACTATAAAAAAAACCAACGAACACAAGTACTCGCCAGCACCCTCGAAAAACCAGGGTTTTGAGCTCCTATAATACACCAGAGGTGGCACCGTTTCCACCACCATACAACACTCCCAACACCCACGAAAAGTCGGGGGAAAATGTCAGAAAAACCCAAATACATCGAACTACAACGAACTACAGACACTACAACCAACTACAACCAAACTACAGTATGTATCCACATTTGGGACAAAACATCCACAATCGGACTACCATACCACCTCCCAATTGTGGATACGAATCGCCACACACATCCCTTTTTGGGAAAGGTCGCCACATCCACAATCGAACGCCCAATTGAAGATATGTTTCCCATTGGAATAGACAAACAATTTTGCCAAATCGATCCAAAATGCCATACAAGGAATGCGAAACATGCGGCAAGGGTTTCGACAAGCCCGCAAATCTTCGAAGACACATGGGTCGCAAGAACCCGTGCAGACCTCCCACGAGAGAGTGTCCCGGATGTGGAGGGAAGTTCGCCACCTACAAGACTCTCTGGCAACATCGCTCGAACAGGTGTCCCGAGGGGCCAGAAGATAGAACCACGGAGGGTAGCAAGAAGAAGGCTGCGACCAGGAAGAGGATCCTGGTACTGGAGAGGAGGGTGGTAGAGTTGGAGGAGGAGGTGGCTAGACGGCGGGATGGAAAACCTCGCGAGGGAGCGAACATCGACAGCGACGACGACGAGACCGATTGGACAGATATGTAGAGAGAGGGGGATTTCCCCCACCCAATTGTGGATACGAATTGCACACATCTCGACTCCCAACGGGAAACAAAACCTCTCCCCAAAGTAGCCACCCAATTGTCCACATTTGGGAAAGTCGAACAAAATCGTCTCCCAAGAGCAAAACAAAATCTAGCCCACGTGAAAGTGCTTGGGTTCCAAAACGTACCACAGAGTCGGGACAGGACATTTGCAAGCACAATTCTAGCAATACAAGCAAAAACTCTAGAAGGAGAACCACATCCAGGGCAAGGTCCATTTCCTATGTTGTGTTGGGCACCGAAAGCCCTTTCCGATGTTCTATCCACCCACAAAATATTGGAGAGATATGCTATCGCAGAAGGATTTGGAAGAGTACAACCATTCTACCTATGTGGTACCACACATTTTCCACTGGAATTCGACGTGGAAGGATTCTCCGAACCATTCGGGACACAAGGGAACCGCAGAGCCCTCCTAGGAAAGATTGTAGCTCCAAAAGGGTTTGCAAAACTGTTGGAAAAGCTAGACAAGGAAGAGAGGGAGAAGAAAGAAACATCCACAAAAGCAGACACCACAGTGGAACATTTCGACAAGATGGAATATCTGCTAGACAAGAAGTGGGCACTATGCGAGAAAACTAGCAGATCTAGAACCGGATACAGAATTTCGAATATCTGGATACGGAGAGTGCCTGTATCGCGGGAAGAAAAGATATATATTGGAAATAGGAAAGAAACTATACTGCTCGAACACATTCGTGGAGGACCAATTGTTCGCAACTCCCACACTTTTGGAAAGACCTATACTACTACGCACACTACAAATGGGCACAACCAAAGCAAAACACAAAGCCATGCGAGTCTCCATGCTACCAGCTTTGTAGACCCCCCAAACAAAACAACTATGCAACACAAAGAGCTACGCCATGTAGAAAGGGCCGCGCCCTCCAGAGGGAGGGTGTACGGAGTCGCTAGTTTCGTTTTTCCCATTCGGCGTACCGGACTGTTTTGCGGAGTGCACGAACTGGGCGTCGGAATCTGGTTTGTTCTTCCAGAGTCTACAAGCCTCTAGAGACACGAATGGAAACAATGGTTTGCAAACTGCATACACAGCGAAAGCAATCCCAAGACACCACTTTGCATTCTCCATCGTTTGCCAAATGTCGTGCACCTCCAAGTCTTTTTCGCATTTCGGCTCGCTAGGCTTGGGAGCGCTAGCCTCGGATGCACTAGTCTCGGAACCAGTGTCCGAAAACGCGCTAGTTCCGACCTCCACCAAACGGTCTTCTAGAAACCCCAGACACGACTCCAAATTCGCCAGCAAACGCTCCAAACGAAATTCCACATCCATTAGCTTGCGATCCAAACGGTTTCCCAAGAAATGCAAACGCGTAGATTCGCCGGCTGGGCCGGCACCTTCTAGAGGGGTATTCGCAAGGGGAGGTTCTTCTAGAGGACCAGGTGTAGGAGGTGGGTCTACATTCGCAATGGGAGGTTCTTCTAGGGGTGTTGTACTGCTAGTTTCGGGAGTTGCACTACTAGCTTCGTCCAGAATTTTTTGGAGTCTTGCGCTACCAATTCCGTACTTCTTTTTGATGTTGCGGGCTGTGGTCGTTCCACGGGTGGAAACAATTTCTCGCATGTTTTTCGGAGACAAGTAGGTTTTCGGCATTGCGTCTTTCTAGACACAGGGGAACATGTGTCCAACAGGAAATCTCAAAGTGCTTGGAATGTGCGAGACGCCTGGGGTCTTTCCCAGGAGAAACATATTCTCTACGATTGTCGTGTTTTTGCTGAGTATTGCTGCGTATTGCTGCGTATTGCTGCGTATTGCTGCGTATTGCTGCGTATTGCTGCGTATTGCTGCGTATTGCTGAGTATTGCTGAGTATTGCTGAGTGGTGGTGGACAATCGTAGAGAATATGTTTCTCCTGGGAAAGCCCCCAGGCGTCTCGCACATTCCAAGCACTTTGAGATTCCCTGTTGGACACATGTTCCCCTGTGTCTAGAAAGACGCAATGCCGAAAACCTACTTGTCTCCGAAAAACATGCGAGAAATTGTTTCCACCCGTGGAACGACCACAGCCCGCAACATCAAAAAGAAGTACGGAATTGGTAGCGCAAGACTCCAAAAAATTCTGGACGAAGCTAGTAGTGCAACTCCCGAAACTAGCAGTACAACACCCCTAGAAGAACCTCCCATTGCGAATGTAGACCCACTTCCTACACCTGGTCCTCTAGAAGAACCTCCCCTTGCGAATACCCCTCTAGAAGGTGCCCGCCCAGCCGGCGAATCTACGCGTTTGCATTTCTTGGGAAACCGTTTGGATCGCAAGCTACTGGATGTGGAATTTCGTTTGGAGCGTTTGCTGGCGAATTTGGAGTCGTGTCTGGGGTTTCTAGAAGACCGTTTGGTGGAGGTCGGAACTAGCGCGTTTTCGGACACTGGTTCCGAGACTAGTGCATCCGAGGCTAGCGCTCCCAAGCCTAGCGAGCCGAAATGCGAAAAAGACTTGGAGGTGCACGACATTTGGCAAACGATGGAGAATGCAAAGTGGTGTCTTGGGATTGCTTTCTTTGCTGTGTATGCAGTTTGCAAACCATTGTTTCCATTCGTGTCTCTAGAGGCTTGTAGACTCTGGAAGAACAAACCAGATCCCGACGCCCAGTTCGTGCACTCCGCAAAACAGTCCGGTACGCCGAATGGGAAAAACGAAACTAGAGACTCCGTACACCCTCCCTCTGGAGGGCGCGGCCCTTTCTACATGGCGTAGCTCTTTGTGTTGCATAGTTGTTTTGTTTGGGGGGTCTACAAAGCTGGTAGCATGGAGACTCGCATGGCTTTGTGTTTTACTTTGGTTGTGCCCATTTGTAGTGTGCGTGTTGTAGTATAGGTCTTTCCAAAAGTGTGGGAGTTGCGAACAATTGGTCCTCCACGAATGTGTTCGAGCAGTATAGTTTCTTTCCTATTTCCAATATATATCTTTTCTTCCCGCGATACAGGCACTCTCCGTATCCAGATATTCGAAATTCTGTATCCGGTTCTAGATCTGCTAGTTTTCTCGCATAGTGCCCACTTCTTGTCTAGCAGATATTCCATCTTGTCGAAATGTTCCACTGTGGTGTCTGCTTTTGTGGATGTTTCTTTCTTCTCCCTCTCTTCCTTGTCTAGCTTTTCCAACAGTTTTGCAAACCCTTTTGGAGCTACAATCTTTCCTAGGAGGGCTCTGCGGTTCTCTTGTGTCCCGAATGGTTCGGAGAATCCTTCCACGTCGAATTCCAGTGGAAAATGTGTGGTACCACATAGGTAGAATGGTTGTACTCTTCCAAATCCTTCTGCGATAGCATATCTCTCCAATATTTTGTGGGTGGATAGAACATCGGAAAGGGCTTTCGGTGCCCAACACAACATAGGAAATGGACCTTGCCCTGGATGTGGTTCTCCTTCTAGAGTTTTTGCTTGTATTGCTAGAATTGTGCTTGCAAATGTCCTGTCCCGACTCTGTGGTACGTTTTGGAACCCAAGCACTTTCACGTGGGCTAGATTTTGTTTTGCTCTTGGGAGACGATTTTGTTCGACTTTCCCAAATGTGGACAATTGGGTGGCTACTTTGGGGAGAGGTTTTGTTTCCCGTTGGGAGTCGAGATGTGTGCAATTCGTATCCACAATTGGGTGGGGGAAATCCCCCTCTCTCTACATATCTGTCCAATCGGTCTCGTCGTCGTCGCTGTCGATGTTCGCTCCCTCGCGAGGTTTTCCATCCCGCCGTCTAGCCACCTCCTCCTCCAACTCTACCACCCTCCTCTCCAGTACCAGGATCCTCTTCCTGGTCGCAGCCTTCTTCTTGCTACCCTCCGTGGTTCTATCTTCTGGCCCCTCGGGACACCTGTTCGAGCGATGTTGCCAGAGAGTCTTGTAGGTGGCGAACTTCCCTCCACATCCGGGACACTCTCTCGTGGGAGGTCTGCACGGGTTCTTGCGACCCATGTGTCTTCGAAGATTTGCGGGCTTGTCGAAACCCTTGCCGCATGTTTCGCATTCCTTGTATGGCATTTTGGATCGATTTGGCAAAATTGTTTGTCTATTCCAATGGGAAACATATCTTCAATTGGGCGTTCGATTGTGGATGTGGCGACCTTTCCCAAAAAGGGATGTGTGTGGCGATTCGTATCCACAATTGGGAGGTGGTATGGTAGTCCGATTGTGGATGTTTTGTCCCAAATGTGGATACATACTGTAGTTTGGTTGTAGTTGGTTGTAGTGTCTGTAGTTCGTTGTAGTTCGATGTATTTGAGTTTTTCTGACATTTTTCCCCGATTTTTCGTGGGTGTTGGGAGTGTTGTATGGTGGTGGAAACGGTGCCACCTCTGGTGTATTATAGGAGCTCAAAACCCTGGTTTTTCGAGGGTGCTGGCGAGTACTTGTGTTCGTTGGTTTATAGTATTGTAAAAAATGCACAAATGGGTGGTATCGTTTCTGTGTCCAAATACACAAATGGGTGGTATCATTTCTGTTTGCCTCTTGGGGGAAAAGTTCTATATGGCGTTCGTCTATGTTGGTTGTAGTGCCTGTAGTTCGGTGTAGTTCGATGTATTTGGTTTTTTCTGAAATCTGTTCCGATTTTTTTTCGTGGGTGTTGGGAGCTGTTAACGAGAGTCAATAACGCTTCCAGCTTTGGTGGTATCATTTTGACTCCCTATATACTACTAAAAGCAAATGTGTAAATAAAATACTATATGTAATTCAAACGGCCCGAAAAAATGTAGAAGAAATAATATCTCAACAAAAATGGATAAGCGAGTTTTCAGATGATACTCCATGTTTGAAACAAATTTACACGTTAAGTTTCAATTGTACTATAGATTCCACATTACGCAATTTCCAATACAAATACCTGATGCGAATTCTGGGGATAAATACATTACTTTATCGCTACAATATAGTGAGTAGTAAGTAGCCTATGTGATTTTTGATCTATGTATGTTGAAAGTATAAAACACTTATTCTGGGAATGTACTCATGTACAACATGTTTGGTCTCGGCTAAGAACTTATCTAAATGATAAGGGTATAACATACATAGTGAACTTTCAAAACATTTCTATAGGACTAGATGATAATACACTGTTGACACAATTTAATTTCATCGTTATTCTAGAAAAATATTTCATTTTCAAAAGCAAATATGAATTCAAATATAATTGTGCTCGATCGGTATGATATGAGATTTTGCAAGTTAAAATTTGTCAGCATAAATAATTATGAGATTTGTTCCAACTTGCTGGAATTAGGATGCACACGAAAATCGGTTTGTTTTTGCATTAAGTAGAGAACGTCGTTAAAATTGCACGGAAGTACAATACAGTTTTTAAATATAAACATGATACAGGAATGGAATGTTTAGTTAATTTTGCACCTACTTTTAACATGGGTTAACGTTTAGCGGCTTCTGGTCATGCAGTCTGTTATCAATAAATAGCATTTCTAGCAAGTTTGTGCTGAAACAGAGATCAAATGTGGCATAACTATGTTTTGTTTACAATCATAATTAATTAATGGATATCTATGGGTCTAGTATAATATTATATTATTTAACTAAAATCATTACATGACAAATATTAGTTTCGTCTGGGTTCGATTTTTTTCACATTACTCTGAAGGTTAGAAGACACCAAATGGTGCGAAACCGCCCAGGGTGTATGCAAAAGTAGTCCGGTATAAAAAAATAGTGCGGGTGTTTTGAGGTCACAGACACCGTTTGCTTGCAAATCTTGATCCATTACTACCCAGTTTCACTTGAGGAACATTTTGGGGTGCCTTCAACACCAGTTTTCAGCATATTTGTAGCATTTAAAAGAAAACACTGACCCTGTTGGTCACTTGATGTAAACGGAGTTTCCGTGGCCAAAAAATGTACACAATATTGGAGGATATGACAAGGTTGGATTTTTCTTTCTTAGGAGTAAGTGAACCTATTGTTTAGTTCATGCAGAACCAGTACAGACTGGCTGCAGGTCATGTACAAGTGGGTCCCACAGCATCCATACGAATAGTGAAAGTAGGAGAGACTGGCCTTATTGGATGGCATTCGGTTAAATTATATAGTAAAACTATTTGGTGGTGTCTAACCTGAACGGTTGCGGAACCGATAACCAGACACGATTACCCCAAAACACGAACAGCAATTAAACCGTAACCGAACCGCTATTTAGCACACGGTGGAATGCAATTATTTAACAGCATAACCGCGGTATTTGTGACTCTAAGTAGAATCTACAATGAACGTATAACATTGTTAGTTCTAGCATCTTTCCAATCATAATTTAATACAACAAATAAACCTGGACATGCTACCATCGCTAAGTAAACACAGTTATGTAAGTGTTTTTCGGTAATATGTCAAACACACTAAGTTTTGGCTGCCATCTTGGATTTTAGTCGCCATGTTGGATGTGTGTATATCAGTCAAGTGCTCCAGGGGCCCGTTTCACTAAACTTCGTACGACTAAAATGTTCGTAAGTGACAATTTAGGATCGTCTGAAAATTTTAATTGATGGATTTTCATTTATTTAGCATATGCTGCATATGCTCAATAAATGTAAATACAATAATTGTTTACAAGAAAACAGTGTTAATGTGAATCATAATTTTGCACTTACGAACAGTTTAGGTGGAGGAAGTTTATTGTATTGTATTGATTTATTATACAGTCATGTACTTGTCATTTGCGATTTCTCTATGACTGGAATTACACCTTCTTTGAGAAATACATTACGATAAGAACACAATCTCAGTATTCAGCAGTCATCTTCATGTTGTTTATTTCATTTATTAAATATAAAACTAAACACATCAAAGGCATTTCTATTTATCTTTCCATTCACATGTTAATGTTATAACCCATAGAAGCATTGCAGCTGCTAATTAAACAATGAGTTGGTGGTTGGTCGGGCGAACGCGACGGCGTAAATTAACGGTATGGGCTCCCCCTTATAGGAATCACGATTTGCCTGGTTTGGCCCTCATGTACGTTTTTATCTTTGGCTCTTTTGTTACATGGGAGTTGAATTGGGTTATTGCCCATTATAAAAGTAGTAAGATTATGACTGATCCTACTGCTTTTGGGAGGGGCCAAGTGATTCTGGTGTGGCGAGGATCTGGCATCAGATCAGGATCATTCTGATTTCAGGGCTGAATATATATTTTTTATTGTAAATATTCAGTTCTGACTTAGGGATCCCCCCCATTTGTACATATACTTGAACATGTAATATATGGGAGTTAGTACTAAACCCATTGACCCGGTATTAAATGACCTTAGCTGTTGATACGCCGTTAAACCAAACAAAACAAACAAACAAACAAACCTAATTAAACAATGCAGTAACATAGTTTACTATTCTACATGAAAGCACACAACACTGGCGGCCATCTTTGATTTTGGCGGCCATCTTGGATAACAATCTTCAATTTTACTGTTTACTTTTACTTACACAGCATGAGGGTCATGTCAGAGCTTATCATGACCAATGGATGTGTTATATACATGTACATGTACGTCTTCTATTGGCAGTTACTCAAGATTGGTATTTTTATGAGCCGGAAATCTTTAAGCTACCAGATTAAAACTTTTATCATTCAGAAATAATAACTGGAGATATATAATGAAATTATAGTGGCTATTTGCACCCCCCCCCCCCACCAGGGTAATGATGACCCTGGCTCTGGCTCATCCACGATATCCCGGGTTTTCGACAGCCGAGTGCTGTAAGAGATCTCGGAGAAAAAAGAAGTTTATCCAAACTGTCGAGATGACTAGTAGATCCATAATGTTCTTATATACTAGTATATAAGGAATACTTATAGCCGATCAAATCAGGGTTCAATATATGTCCACATTTTAGTATTTACGGAATCTCATGGAAAAGTGAGAGAAGTGTTGATTTCCTCCCCAACCAAATTCTCCCAGTTATATTTAGCTATCATAAATATCTGATCATAGCAATACTTATGGTAGTCAAATGTAAACAATATTATTCCAGTTGAAATAATTAACCTTTGATTATAGGTGAAGTCGCTTTGCATTACACAAATATGTAGCAAGTCAACCGAAATCTCATAAATACCCGATTATTGGCGGCCATCTTGAAAATATGATAATTATATACTGAATATTAGTGTAGTTTACGTAAATATATAATATATCCATCAGAAATGTTTTTTAACAACTTACACCAATTTCCAAGTTAAGGACCATGACCTATTGGCTCATATATTGGCAATTTTCGACTTCCGTCAAGCATAAAGTTCAATGACCTTGAAATGACCTTCAACTTGGTTTAAAAAATGGCACCCGGATTTTTTGGAAACCTTATACATTGAAGTTTATAAAAACACCGGGTGCCATAAATTAACACGAGGTGCCGGAATCTTATATATATACCTACAATTGCCCCTGGACTAGAAGGCAAACCGCCTAACTTTAGTTTACCACCTACCTTTAGTTTACCGAACTCTTGTAGTGAAAACGTTTATTTATAGCCAAATTGTGTTATTTCGCTATATTTAAAGATTTCAACAAAGATAATGGCCAAAAATGAAAAATTATCCGGTTGATGTAATTTGGAAGTGATACAACAAATTTCGCGTTTGTAGATTACCGAATATAGGAAAAAAGGGTGGTTACAAACTTTTTCACAAACCAATGGATAACCAATATATAGCCGATCTATAAATAGATCGGCTAATAATAAACACGTATGGTGATAAAAAAAGCCATATAGTGTAATTCGACACCGCACAGGGTTCAATGATGTTGTTTGCGCGGTACGTTATTCCTATATAAGTTTGACGCACGTTCCCCAGTGATTCAACAGCAATACAGTTGGTAAACCTCGACTCCAGAGGCCCGTTTCACTAAACTTCGTACTACTAAAATGTTCGTAAGTTCAAAATTATGATAGTCTGTAAATTTCACACTAACAATGTTTTCTTGTAAATCCATCAATTGAAATTTACAGACGATCCTAAATTTGCACTTACGAACATTTTAGTCGCAGGAAATTTAGTGAAACGGGCCCCCGCTTCTCGTCCGCCGGGTGAGTGAATGTTAGGTCCACGTGGATACTTAGGGGCCGTTTCACTAAACTTCGTTCGAGTAAAATGTTCGTAAGTGTAAATTTAGGATCGTCCGGATATTTGAATTGATGGATTTACATTTATTGAGCATAGGCTGCATATGCAGCCTATGCTCAATAAATGTAAATTCATTAATTGTTTACAAGAAAACATTGTTAATGTGAAATTTACAGACTATCATAATTTTGCTCTTACGAACATTTTAGTCGTACGAAGTTTAGTGTAACGATCCCCTGCTTCTCGTCCTCTGTAGCATTAGGTGACTAAAAATAACATTAGATGTTTATATTCGAATATTGATATTTATGTGTACACATGTACATATATGTGCTGGACATATTTTGCCATATTACATGAAATAAATTTTCATTTGTGGTGGTCATTTAGATTTTCTATATTCTTCGCGGAATACAGATGCATACCCAAATCTACAATACGACATGCAAATATGTGCTTATAGTCTGTTTCACGAAAGCTGCCCAAATTTTACGGCCATTTAAACAATTCAAAAACCATATTTTTTTCGATAATATTAAATTAAAGGAAAATTTAAGAATGAACCTTCTTTTTATTTCGTGAAATTTGGTCAAATATTTATTTTATTGCGAAAAATTGATTTGTCTATGGGAATTTAACATGGGGGAAAAAGTGGTAAGGAAGTGTGGGAGGAGTAAAAAAACGAAATATTTTGGAAATTGTCTCCGAAACCTGGCTAGATAGCTTGGATATGATCTAACTATGAAAACAAAAGTTAAATTTTAAAAATCGGTCCAGTATTTCTAAAATTCAAAACGATTTCCCCATGTTAAATCCCCATTGACATCTTCACGGAGTGAAGATGTCTATGGGGATTTAACATGGGGAAATTGTTTTTTCGCAATAAAATCAATATTTGACCAAATTTCAGGAAATAAAAAGAAGGCTCATTCTTAATTTTTCCTTTAATTTAATATTATCAAAATAAATCTTGTTTTTGAATTTATATAGCCGTGTTTTTGAGTTTACATAGCCGTATAATTTGGGCAGCTTTCGTGAAACAGACAGTAGAGTAACACTGTTATCTACAATTAGCTGACACATTGTTAATTTTCTAATTACGCAGAGATACAGCACATCTATTTGATTTCGGGGGCTATTTTGTAACTAAAAGTACCGGTCATAGCCAAACGGACATTGTAGTATATTTGTATCAGCATTGTTTTCACTGGCGCTATAAAGATACTGGATACGATCATTATATTTAGCTCACCTGAGCCAAAGGCTCAAGTGAGCTATTGTTACCACTTGTCGTCCGTCGTCCTTCGTCTTTCGTCGTCGTCCGTCCACAATTTCAAACGTATTCTTCTCCGGAACCGCTCGGCAGATGCTGCTCAAACTTTACACACATGGTACATAGGTAGGGGGATTACACATTTGTTGAAATGGAGATGGTTTCCAATCCAAGTTGACTGACGTCTAAAAATATCACACATTCTTAAAAAATCTTCTTTGACCGAATATGAAATCATATATCAAATCGAAGATATTGACGAGACGATCGCTCTGCTGCAGTTTTCATCGATATCGGATGATTACGTCTGTCATGATGGCCGCAGAAAGTTCAAACAGCCATCCTTTTATTATACCCACTTTTTTAGGAAAAAAAAATGGGTATATTGTTTTCGTCACGGGTGTCCGTCCGTCCGTACGTCCGTCCGTCCGTACGTCCGTCCGGGCACACGAATTGGCAGTTACGTGACTATGTCACATAGGGATGGACTTGTTAAAGGTTAGGGTTAGTAACATAACTAATAGAAAAAACTAACGAATAATTTATTTATGTGACACTTATTCCGTCCGTACGTCCGTACGTCCGTCACGTTTCTTGTAACTCTAAAAACTTTTTCACCTTCATACCTACGCGCCTGATATTTGGTATGTAGCTTCGTTATCATGTGCAGATGCGCAAAGTGAATTTCGATTTTTGATCCGACCCTCCATCATGGATTATCTCCCCCTTTCGGACTCACAATTTCCCATTTTTTCCCTGTAACTCGAAAAACTTTTTCACCTTCATACCTACGCGCCTGATATTTGGTATGTAGCTTCGTTATCATGTGCAGATGCGCAAAGTGAATTCGGATTTTTGATCCGACCCTCCATCATGGATTATCTCCCCCTTTCGGACTCACAATTTCCCATTTTTTCCTTGTAACTCGAAAAACTTTTTCACCTTCATACCTACGCGCCTGATATTTGGTATGTAGCTTCGTTATCATGTGCGGATGCGCAAAGTGAATTCGGATTTTTGATCCGACCCTCCATCATGGATTATCTCCCCCTTTCGGACTCACAATTTCCCATCCTTGTAACTCGAAAAACTTTTTCACCTTCATACCTACGCGCCTGATATTTGGTATGTAGCTTCGTTATCATGTGCGGATGCGCAAAGTGAATTCGGATTTTTGATCCGACCCTCCATCATGGATTATCTCCCCCTTTCGGACTCACAATTTCCCATTTTTTCCTTGTAACTCGAAAACTTTTTCACCTTCATACCTACGCGCCTGATATTTGGTATGTAGCTTCGTTATCATGTGCAGATGCGCAAAGTGAATTCGGATTTTGGATCCGACCTACCCATCATGGATTATCTCCCCCTTTCGGACTCACAATTTCCCATTTTTTCCTTGTAACTCGAAAAACTTTTTCACCTTCATACCTACGCGCCTGATATTTGGTATGTAGCTTCGTTATGATGTGCAGATGCGCAAAGTGAATTCGGATTTTTGATCCGACCCTCCATCATGGATTATCTCCCCCTTTCGGACTCAGAATTTCCCTATTTTTCCTTGTAACTCGAAAAACTTTTTCACCTTCATACCTACGCGCCTGATATTTGGTATGTAGCTTCGTTATGATGTGCAGATGCGCATAGTGAATTCGGATTTTTGATCCGACCCTCCATCATGGATTATCTCCCCCTTTCGGACTCAGAATTTCCCTATTTTTCATTGTAAGTCGAAAAACTTTCTCACCTTAATACCTACATTTCTGATATTTGATATGTAGCTTCGTTATGATGTGCAAAGTGAATTCCGATTTTTGATCGGACCTTCCATCATGGATTATCTCCCCCTTTTGGACTTAGAATTTCACTATTTTTCCTCGTAGGTCGAAAAACTTTTTCACCTTAATACCTACGCGTCTGATATTTGGTTCGTAGCTTCGTTTTGATGTGCTGATGCGCAAAGTGAATTCGGATTTTTTATCCGACCCTCCATCATGGATTACCTCCCCCTTTCGGACTTAGCATTTGGGGAAAGTGGGTATATTGCGATGGCGCGCCATCGACTTTTTCTAGTTTGAGATTTGTAAACGTCTTTTTCACAAGAAGCGGTGGGCCAATGCTAGTCAAACTTCACATTTATGGTCCTTGGGTGAAGCCTTTTCTGATTTGTTAAAATGGTAGGGGATTACAAATTTGTTGAAATGGAGGTGTTTTCCAATCCAAGTTGACTGGCAGAAATGATCGATGTACAATGATCTTGCAAAGTTGTTAAAATCGTGACCACTGGGGTGAAATAGGGGTCAAATTTCATATTTGACCGACTATGGTCAAATCATATATCAAATCGAAGATATTGACGAGACGATCGCTCTGCTGCAGTTTTCATCGATATCGGATGATTACGTCAGCCAAGATGGCCGCAGAAAGGTCAAAGTCATCCTTTAATTTGAGATTTTTAAACGTCTTTTTCACAAGAAGCTGTTGGCCAATGCTAGCCAAACTTCACAGTTATGGTCCTTGGGTGAAGCCTTTTTTGATTTGTTAAAATAGAGGTCGTCTCTAATCCATGATGGCCGCAGTCTAAACATAGCACACATTCTTAAAAAAGATTTCAACGGATTTCAACCAAACTTGGCAAACATGACCGATGTACAATGCTCTTTCATCCAATTTCGCCATCCAAGATGGCCGCCGAAATGTCAAAAGTCATCATTTTATTTGAGATTTCAAACGTCTTCCTTACAATAACCGGTTGGCCAATGGTAACCAAACTTCACAAGTATGGCCCTTGGGTGAGGCTGTGTCAGATTTGTCAAAATGGAGGCCGTAGCTGATCCAAGACGGCCGCCGTCTAAAAATAACACAAAGTCTTAAGAAATCTTCTTCTCGCGAACCGACGGGCGGCGACGACACTTGGCAGAAATGATCGATGTACAATGCTCTTTAAAAGTTGTTAAAATGGTGAAGCCAGGACGCGTGGCCCGTGGGGTTAAATAGGGGCCAAGTTTCACTTTTGACCGAATATGGTCAGGTCATATACCAAATCGGATGATTACGTCATCCGAGATGGCCTCCGAATTGACATAAGGTCATTATTGTATTACAGATTGCAAATGGTTTGTCCCATTGACACTATGTGCCTTTATTTAGTGACAACTTTACATACCAGTATTTGCTTGATGTTTATATTTGTTTTTATTTGTGTCGCTTTTGAAAAATTGGGCTTCAACGGTGGCCATTTTAAAAGTCAATTATGCATTCGGAATTATGTAAAGACAAGTTTATGATGATCACTGATATTAGTATTAATTTGGTGTAAAGACATTCAGTGCTATGAGTCGCACATATTGAAGGTACTGCGTCTCAGATATACATAGCAAGTGATGAAACTGAATGGGGAAACTAGTTCAACCCTTTCACCCCTAAGTAACTGGAATGGAGTTTGATATGTTAATTTTGCAACCAACCCAATCGTCATAAAATTATTTTCAGACTAGTCCATTTATGAAAAGGAGGTGTTTTTGTTATGCAAATTACTTGCAAAAAGTGCAGATCCTGATGAGACGGCTCGTCACGAGCCGTCTCATCTGGATCTACACTTTTGGCCAATACCACTTTACAGGCCTGTGGTGTTGAAAGGGTTAATTGTATATTTGGATCGCATTTATGAAGCTAATTGTACAAATATATGTCGCCAGTATAAATTGGATATTGGTAAAAATCACATATTTTCCTTCCTGTTACATGTATAGCCAAACTGCAAATCATGCCAATCCACTTGCACTTGAATTTCATGCATATTATTAGCAATGTGATCAAATACAATGTTTCGATTGATTTATATATGCCATTTACTGTGCATGAAGCGAAAATACACACAATGGATATATGATAAATAATCTGAGACACAGTAACTTCAAGGTATTAGCTACACAAGCTACTCTTGCGGCCATTTTGAAATACACCAACTTGAACCGGAAGATCCCATTCTATCGATGTTTTCCTATTTGCTCTACTCTGGTATTTATTGTCGCTTATCTATTATACTATCACGGTTCTGAGATGTGCTTGGAAAAATATAATGCACAACCTTCCTTAACCCTTCCAACCCCTATGTAACTGGAATGGACTGCGATATGCTAATTTTCCGACCAATCCTATCGTCACAAAATGATTTTCCGATTAGTCCATTTATGAAAAGGGTGTGTTTTTGTTTTAAAAATTACTTGCAAAAAGTAAAGATCCTCATTCCGATCCGCACTTTTTGCAAACCCCGCTATAACGGGCTTTCGGGTTCAAAGAGTTCAACTTGCCATGATATCAACGTTTCTGAACATCTATTAGCAATCTGAACTCGCAATCGAGCATTGATTGACTACACTGAGCTGTATATATTCAAGTAGTTTGGAATAAAACAATTGACAATATAGGAATGAATGGCCCTTTTGTTGAATTTATCGGGGTATAAACTTGGAAAAGTCGCGGGAATACTGGACGAAGCGATAAAAAATTACAATTTTCGAAAAAAAAAATTTTTTTTTTTTTCTTTCGAAAATTGTAATTTTTTAAGGCCTCGTCCAGTATTCCCGCGACTTTTCCAAGTCTATATCCCCGATAAATTCCACAAAAAGGCCATTCATTCCTTATAATTCCAGCATTTTAAATAAATTCATCAAGAAAATGTGTTTATTTTCCGTTTTCTTAAGAATTATTTTAACTGCGCCTCACGGTTACGGAAAGTAGTTCGGCGTGGGAGTTTACTGGGATATAAATTTTGAACAGAGACTTGCTACGGGCCAATCACATGTTAGGGTGTACAACCTCAGCCCTGAACATTGCATACGATGTTTGGGATCACAATTAAAGCATTTACGAAAGGATTTTGTATTCTAGGTTGCCAAGACTACCAATACGGGGCGAACTGCCAGTGGAGCTGCGGACATTGCGAGGGCGACGCACCATGTGACACGATCACCGGAGCATGTCCAGGTGCATGCGTACCGGGTTTTACTGGACACAAGTGCAACCAAGGTTAGATTTAGTAGCGGCCAATTGGTGTAACATAACCGGGAAATGGAATCCAATGGTGATTCGTCAGGGACATTTCGTCTCTTCGTTTTGCCACTTCGTAGATCATTTTATACATCGTTATGTCACTTCTACGCCAGGTATGGAAGAAACGTAAGCACCTTAACGTTCGCCCATTCGTTTCCACGACGCTTTGAGGTGGACATTAAGAACCTTTCATTTCGTTCATGTGTTTGTACGCCGCGTAGAAACGAAACTTAAGATTCTTAATGTTCGTCTTAACGTGGCGTGGAAACGAAGATCAGCTATTTACCTAATGAGCCACCATACATCCTACTTAGTAGTACTATAATTGACATCGGGCCAATCTATTACGGGGTATGATCTGACAAACCCTGGGCCATTCCATGTCATACCAGAGTAGAGCCAGACCAGCATATACTCCCACGTATCCCTGATAATATTTGACAAAGCTGTAGTGAACACTGTGTTCTCTGGTCGGAATTCACGTGTGCGTAGGCTGGTCTGTACCTACACGTATCACAAATTTAATACTAAGCCCGGCTTGTGAAATAGTGTACCATGTTGATCAGACCTATTGGTGACCAACTGATATTTTCAGCCCTATTATATAGTAAATACATGGTTAGTGCCGTCGAATATAAAATATATTCGGTTGAGCCTTAGACAGCTTTATTGGAGCGAAACCGAATATATTTTATATTCGACCGCACTTAATCATGTATTTAATTTATACTGCATACTAAACATAACGGTCTAAACGTGCGTGACGTCATGTTTTGACGTAATTCCCTCGCCATACGTCACAAATCTAGCGACGTCATTCAAAGCAAAATGGCGGCGTCCACGCTAGGTAGATTCGGTATTGTATCTGATATATGATTAAATCTCCTATTTTGTTTACGATGAGCTTTAATATTGTCTGGCTTTAGCCTCCTTGGTTGTTACAATAAGCAGTACACTCATAATGGACAGGTCCGTGTCGTTGGTTACCTCGCTACTGTACAAATGGACACAATTCAGCTGAATCGACAGCGATTCGATTTTAAAATGCTTTGCCATCTTCAATTTGCTGTTGAGACTGACCAATCAGAGGACGCGATTAGGGGTCAAAGGTGACACAATAAAGGCAAACAACTGCACTTCATGTATATTAGGTTACTTCAGATATAAACTGCATTTAGTCAACCCCCTTTATTCTGCTACATGGAGCAATAGTTGCGGTATAAATAGAGAATAGTAGGTTAATGCCGTGAATGGGAAAACATATCTGGCAAGGCTTAGGAAACGGGATGGGCGAGGCTCTGCCGAGCACATCCCGTTTCCGAGCCGCGCCAGATATGTTTCCCATTCACGGCACTAACCTACTATTCTATTTATCCCGTCAACACCAGGGACTAATATTTTGGTACGGCTCTGCTTATGTGTTGTTTGAATGACATGTAGAGTTATATACACTTTTGAAGGTGAACCAATCTATACATTTTTTGATAATTCAAATTATACCGGTGATTTCTATTGCCATTTTCTATGTAATGAACAAATCCGGTGAGATCAGGGATAGGGTTGAATCAGTTCATTTTTCCAACTTCTCAATAGGCTGTCTATGTTATGGGCAATAGTGGAGGTTCCGGGAGAATTTTTTATCGCTATAATGTATTATCATTGCCAAGTACTTTCATCAGAGCAAATATCAACTGAATACACACCTGAACAGCATATTAAGAAACAATAGTACCGACTGTAGTACCAGCTAGCAAATTCGTGTCTACTACCAGGATCAAGTGTGTGCAATATTTAAGTTGTCGCAGTCTTCAGAAAGGCTCGACATCCATGTATTTGGGTGTTAATTTATATCAACAGTTACAATACTAGCTAATTGAATACATATAAATATGCATTAGCACCATTATTCCCAGAATGAATCATATTTTATGATGGTAGCGTGTTGACAGTGACTTCCTATGAATTATAAGATCAGGCTAAACAAAAATAATAAAGTTTATGCTCCGCAGACTTTTTTTGTATTTGTCGGTCAACACATACATGTACAACCAAATTATCTCCATTCAGTATATCGTCTTCTAACAGGTTTGTTCCGAAAATATATACATCCTCCAGGTATCTAGTTGAAGAAATTGGCCTGCAACTGTGGATAAATAGCAATGGTATACCAAAGGTGATCGAAAAGTCCTGATAAATTAAAATGTAAACATTTAAGACAAAACGTGCATGAACCAACGTCGGTTTTTAATATTGATGACTTAATTGTCATTATAACTGTCGCTGTCATTATCACTCGCTTTTATGATTAAATTTTCCCCACTTTCTCACTATAGCTAGCTGCCTTTAAAGTATGTCCACAACTACTATTTGCAAATTAATTGTTCTCGAGGCACTATCTTCAAGGAATGTGTAGCAGCTGTCTTATCAGGATCTGCACTGTTCGCCATTCCATCAATGAAACTCAGGTAACGGGTGCTAGATGTCGGCTTGACATTTATCTGCTCAACATGGCATGTGATTCTGCTTCAATTTGCTTCCATTTCTATATTAATTGTCTCAGTTTCCAATATCTCTGTAAATTGTGTTTCTCTTTGTTTTTGCTTCACTGATTGTTTCGCTTTGCTGACATCTCTTATGAAATTGTTGTATTAATTTAGTTATGCTACTTATTTCATATGTGCATACATTATTGTATGTGTGGTGTTGGGGTGGGTGGTAGACTGTACATCGCTATTCAGAGAGTGCATACATTATTGTATGTGTTGTGTTGGGGTGGGTGGTAGACTGTACATCGCTATTCAGAGAGTGCATACATTATTGTATGTGTGGTGTTGGGGTGGGTGGTAGACTGTACATCGCTATTCAGAGAGTGCATACATTATTGTATGTGTGGTGTTGGGGTGGGTGGTAGACTGTACATCGCTATTCAGAGAGTGCATCTCAGTGCCTGTTTCTTAAAACTGAACATCTAAAGTGCCCCCGGGACAACTCAAGTCCGTGGCGTACAAAACCCTGGTTAGACCTCAACTAGAATACTGCTCATCTGTCTGGTCACCGTACACACACACATCCATCTATCAATTAGAAACTGTCCAACGCAGAGCTGCTATATGGACAACCCGAACTTACCAGCGCACATCCAGCGTGACAAACGTACTGAACTTACTTCGATGGCGTCGCTTAGAACTCCGGAGGATACACAGCAGACTATATTTGCCACACATAATCTATCTGGAACTCCCTATCAATAGGAATTCCAACGATACCAACAGTCAACCAGTTCAACCCGGCAATAAGACCGCTAGAATAAAACCGCTGCCTACATTCCAGCTCTGATTTACTTTTAACTACATAACACTCTCATGTATATACAGTGAAACCTGGCTAAACCGGACACCCTGGGAGGTCCCCAGTTTATTCGGTTTAGCGAGGTTTCACTATAAAGCTGGCTGTTGATTATTCCGAGCCATAGTTGAGTGCTATGCGATCACGAACAGGCATTATCACCTGAGATAAATGGCCAAGAAACCCATGGAAATTATGAACACATATGTTTCTTGTTGTCTGGTTTGGAGAGGTTCCACCGTACTGCCCCCGACATTACTGTAACTTTATTCCAACTAACTCCCTTATCAGAATGACATGCACATCTGTAAGTCCCAAAGAGTGGCCCGATATTAATGGAAGATATATATATGGACAGAAACCCCATGTCCAGTTTAAAGATGTTTCACTGTAAATCAGGCTTTTGACCACTCTAAGACATAAATGTGTGCTGTGCAACCATGGACACACACTATCGTCTGAGGCAATTGACGAAGAGACGGGTCTTCCGAACCACAGGTTGAAGTAACGGACCGATGTCTATAAAATACATTAAATATGCCTAAAAGCATCAATAAATTGAAACAAAATAAGCTAAACAATTTGTTTTACTCCCTATATATACATGTAGACAAATACATGGATATGTAAAAAAATTGTTTACTCCCTATATATAGACATGTACATGTATATGTCTATATATAGGGAATAAACACATTGTTTTGTCTATGTATAGGGAGTACAACAATTGTTTTTTTAGCTTATTATTTTTTTAATATATTGATGCTTTTAGGCATATTTAATGTATTTATAGACCTCTGTCCGTTACTTCAACATGTGATCCGAACAAGTGCTACTGTCTGTTTCACGAAAGCTGCCCGAATTGTACGGCTATATAAACAATGCAAAAACTATTGTTTTTGCATTGTTTATATGGCTGTAAAATGCGGGCATGCTTCGTGAAACAGACAGTAGATATAGCTAGCCTCAGAGGAGAAAAGTATGTGTATGGGATACATGATTACAATATACAGGGTCGTAGTGCTTGATTATAAATAGTTTATTTTTAACCCTTTCAACCCTAAGGAACTGGAATGGACTGTGATATGCTAATGTTCCGACCAATCCAATGGTCACAAAATGATTTTCAGATTCGTCCATTTATGAAAAGGGGGTGTTTTTGTTCTAAGAAATATTAAAACGACTTTCAAAAAGCGCAGATTCTGATGAGACGGCTCGTTACGAGCCGGCTCATCTGGATCTGCACTTTTTGCATAAACCGCTATAGCGGGATTTCGGGTTCAAAGGGTTAAATACATCAACATTATATGCATGTAAAGCAATGATACAAACCGTCAATGATATATGGCAGTTTGTTGAATATTACATGTATTCAGAAGAGACAAAAAACATATACTTAATGCACATTCTAAAGTAACCCGAACGTATTTCATGAAATTACGCAGATCCCTGAAGGTACACAATCACAAGGCGTGTCTCATACATTGACCCAATGGATATGACATTTACACCCAATCACAGTGGGTAACGTTTGCCGAACACAAGCAACAAACAAATGACCAGGATATTTACACTGTATTTGGATCGATGTAGAATGTGCACGATTATTACAAGCGTAGTTCAAATGTTATTTGACGTCGATATAAAGTTGACGAAATGTTCAGAGCAAATTGGGCATAGAATTCCGAATTTGTTGTGAACATTTCGTCAACTTTCGAAGTCACTGACAGAAAATATCACAACAATTTCTGTAATATAAATCATGAATAATCGCACATACAGGCCCATTCGCAGGAATTAATTTAGGGGGGGGGGGGGAGGGGGTGCGTTATGGTCGCGAAGGGCTAAACATTTATTTTTGCACATCCACGGACAGGCCTCGGCAGATTAACATTTTCAACTATAAGTAACTGGAATGGATTTTGATATGTTAATTTTGCAACAAATCCAATCATCAGAAACTTATTTTTTAGACCAGTCCATTTATGAACATGGGTTTGTTTTGTTCTCAAAATTATGAAAATCACTCATCTTGATCTACACCTTTTGCCAATACCACTATACAGGCCTGCGGGTTAATGGTGAAAGAGTTAACGGGGTGCATACGCACATCCTCTGCGTACTGGCCTGACATATTCTTAGGTACAAGTGTATTTATACAAAAGCTACTAGTAGTTGGTAACAATCTACGATTCTATGCTGTTCGCCGTACTGATAATACGGGTAGAGATAACTCTGGCAGCCATGTACAATAATACATGTAGTTCTGAGTACATACCTCTACATACTAGCTGTTGAAGTCCACAGTATAAAAATCAGCCATTTTGTTGTTGTTTATTTTGACAGTCAGATATAATTTGTATCGCAAAAGCCGTCTGTGACAGTTTTAGTGAAATAACGTAATTATTTGACGGATTGTCGTGAAATAAAAATAAGGCTTATTTCTAAGAAAACACTTTACTCTTTAGTTTTATGTTGACGTGGTTTTTAATAGCAATCAATTTTGGGTAGTATCCCACAAAACAGAATAGAGCAAACCATCGAATGGAAAGCATAAACCATGCAGCTAGTGCAATACAGTGAAACAAAACGGACACCATGTGAGGTCCACAGGGTGTCCGGTTTAGAGATGTTCCAGTGTAATTGCGATGTAAGAGCACTGAAAGACGTGCCTGTGTGCATTGCAAGCAATCATGAACACCGATACACATCAGCGATATTTGATAGTGAAATCGGTAATTATTTCACTTACAAACATTTTAGTCTTATGAAGTTTAGTGAAACGGCCCACGGGTCTGTATGAAAATTACAAAATATGATCCTATGAGTCGTACTATTAGACGCCGGCGAATGTTCCGGTATACTAGAATTTACTTAAATTAATTGTCTCGGTCCATGCACTTAATAAGTCTCTGATTCTTCGCCATTATCGGCCCCATTAATGTGCTGCTGCGGCGGCGCCCAGTATACAACACTCCACACGATGGCTTGAAATCGATCTGATTGTTCGCTGACTCGGCCCAACTGCTCTCGTCCATCCGAATGTCGTTGTTGGACACGCTCAGTCGCTTCGGTAAAACAACGGCCATCGTCTTGTTCGTCCTTGCGCAGTGGTATCACGTTGGTTTACGTCAACGTCTTCTTCAGCTATACAGTTCTGCGTATTTCTTATAACCCGGTTCTGGTATTTTCTAACTTATCGTATAACCCAGTTTCACGATACTCACTGTCTGTCGTAAATAGAAATAGGCCGTGCCTAAATAGTTGGAAAAAATGGAACCTAACACTAATAGGAAAAATAGCAGTATTAAAAACATTTGCATTCCCTAAACTGGTATATCCGCTGACAGTACTAGAAAATCCGTCTGATGAAATCATTAAAGAGATAAATAAATATATGTTTGACTTTCTTTGGGATGGAAAACCTGATAAAATATGTAGAAAAACAATTATTCAAAACTACGAAAATTGTGGATTAAAAATGATAAATATTCAAGCTTTTTTGCATTCATTAAAAGCATCTTGGATAAAAAGATTAAAGGGATCACAGAATCAATGGAAAACAGCTTATAACAATGAATTGAACAAGTATGGTGGTGATTTACTGTTCAAGTGTAATTTTAATCAAGTTGATGCAAAACAGATAATAAAAAGGTATACATTTTTGGGTGAGATTATTACATCGTGGAGTAAAATTAACTTTAAACATATACACCCTGTCATATCAAATGAAATATTATGGCATAATACCAACATCAAACAAAGCAATACATTATTTTATAAAGATTGGCACGATAAAGGTATAATGTTTATAAAAAATATTTACGATTATAGAACAAAAAACTTCTATACATTTCATGAACTAAAGAATTTGTACAATTTAAGCAATGGAGATTTCCTAAAGTACTATACATTAATAGGTAATATCAAAGATGCATGGAAAGAAACACTTAAAACAGAAAATATTGACACTGGCACACCTGAATATCTAATTTCGAAACTTTTAAAAAATAAAATGGCCAATAAGATGTTATATGACATACAAATCGATACAATGCGATTAACTATATTAAAACACACTGTCAAATGGGAAAATGAATTAAATATTCAAAATATTAAATGGAAGAAAATATTTATCTCACCTATCAAAAATACTATAAGCACAAAACTAAGAGCATTCCAGTACAAATACCTAATGAGAATAATACCAAATAACTCCTTCCTATTTGTATGTAACTTGAAACCATCAAACTTGTGTGAATTTTGTAATATGAACGTAGATTCAAATAAACATATGTTTTTGGGAATGTCAAACTATCCAAACATTTTGGTCGGAAATATATGAATTATTGAAATCGAAACTAAATTACAATGCACATCTAAATTACGAACACATATCATTTTGTAATATTAACGTAGTATCTAAACAAAGGTCGGTTCTAATTAATTTCATTATCCTTCTAGCAAAATATTTTATATTCAAATGTAAATGTTGCTCAACACTGCCAACACTAAACTCATTCAACATGTATCTACAGAAAACAATCTTAATTGAAGAGACAATTGCGACAATGAAAGATAAACTGTTGCAATTTAATACAAAATGGAATGATTTTCACTTCAACTAACAAAACGTATACCAAAGTACCCACACATAGATATATATACTAGTAATGCCAAAAACGTTCTCTCTTTTTTTTGTTGCATTAACCAAGACCCAAACCCCCGCACCCATGTATACCCACAACACCCATACACATTATCATATAAAAACTCGTTGTTACATGTCACATATACTAAGACAAAAAAAATGTTCAATTGTTCAATCATTTTGTACACATAAATTGTAAAATTGTGTATGCACATGTATGTATTATATGTAACAAAGAGAATAAAAAAAAATTGAAATACAAAAAAGAAATAGGCCGTGTCGAAGTGCCTCCCGAAGCGCTCGTTTCTTTATGTAACTGCTATACAGTTTCATATACTTCAAGATACTGTAGAATATGTTGCTAATGCTGTGATGTACAATGTATCAGATCGCTAGTTGCTGAAGTGCCGCAAATGTCCAGCCTCTTCCATTTACATAGGACTACAGCCTGGGAAAGGAACCTTCTGGCAATCGAGCCAAGTCATGTGAATTTGCACCTAAGACAATGTACGACTTTCATGAAATATTTACAGAAACGGTGATATTTTCTATAACTGACGTCGAAAGTTGACGGAATTCCGCATTTGTTCCGAAAATTTCGTTAACTGAAATTACTGTAATTTTTGTAAATGGTATGTGTAAGTCATACTCAGACTGTGCAGATGCGAATGGTTGCCATGACCCCATATAGTAAGGTCTCTTTACAGCTCCAGGAGACATAGAGAATAGTAGGTTAGTGTCGTGAATGGGAAAAAATATCTGGCAAGGCTTAGGAAACGGGATGGGCGAGGCTTTGCCGAGCACATCCCGTTTCCGTGCCGCGCCAGATATTTTTTCCCATTCACGGCACTAACCTACTATTCTATTTATCCCGTCAACAGCTACAAATGGCTGTAAAATGCAAAATTTGTATTGACTGGATATCAAAAATGTTTCACGGCACCGTGTTTCACGGCACATACGCACTCTGTTGACGGGATAAAGTGGTATAAGGCGCTAATGAAGTTTAGTCCATCAACAATGTTCAAAAGTTTTATTTAGCTTTATATTTAAGGGTAGGAATTGGCTCGAAGTTGTGTATGTGTATTGCTGTCTGCAGGTACTATACTATATTTTGTTACCGTGAGTACTTAGTAGTGGCACAACTGGATTGTCTGACATATAATATCAATTACATTTGTATTAATTGTGTCATCCCTGTGGTATTTAATATATAGCATCTCCGTGTTCTTCTCAGAATTATTATATTTGTGATTACTGTTGTTTTCTTTGATCCACATTTATGTATACGGACGGCGTTATGTCTTTGTTTTTACATATCATAGGCATATGATGTTCCATTTTAAGGAGTAACGAACAGAGTATACCCATATCAGATTATACATTTGTGTCTAAGCTGGTCTCGGTCTACACTGGTTGTAAGTCATGTATGGTTCATTCATCCACTACTTATTCTATCACGTCACGTCAGACTAAAAGAACACTTGGCTGATGTTCAGTT
This sequence comes from Conchocele bisecta, assembly GCA_029237695.1. Taxonomy (NCBI): domain Eukaryota; kingdom Metazoa; phylum Mollusca; class Bivalvia; order Lucinida; family Thyasiridae; genus Conchocele; species Conchocele bisecta. Next base: position 6,643,729 of record CM055268.1, on the reverse strand, counting down.
TTAATGAGTAACAAGCAGAGTATACCCAGATCAGATATACATTCGTGTTTACGCTGGTCTCGGTCTACACTGGTTGTAAGTCATGTATGGTTCATTCATCCACTACTTGTTCTGTCATGTCCCACCATACTCTAATACACTTGGTTGATGTTCCGTTTTAAGGAGTAACAAGCAGAGTATACCCAGATCAGATATACATTCGTGTCTACGCTGGTCTCGGTCTACACTGGTTGTAAGTCATGTATGGTTCATTCATCCACTACTTATTCTATCACGTCACGTCAGACTAAAAGAACACTTGGCTGATGTTCAGTTTTAATGAGTAACAAACAGAGTATACCCAGATCAGATATACATTCGTGTCTACGCTGGTCTCGGTCTACACTGGTTGTAAGTCATGTATGGTTCATTCATCCACTACTTGTTCTGTCATGTCCCACCATACTCTAATACACTTGGTTGATGTTCCGTTTTAAGGAGTAACAAGCAGAGTATACCCAGATCAGATATACATTCGTGTCTACGCTGGTCTCGGTCTACACTGGTTGTAAGTCATGTATGGTTCATTCATCCACTACTTATTCTATCACGTCACGTCAGACTAAAAGAACACTTGGCTGATGTTCAGATTTAAGGAGTAACAAACAGAGTATACCCAGATCAGATTATACATTTGTGTCTAAGCTGGTATCGGTCTACACTTGTTGTAAATCATGTATGGTTAATTCATACACTACTTGTTCTGTCATGTCACGCCATACTCTAATACACTTGGCTGGTGTTCCTTTTTAAGGAGTAACAAGCAGAGTATACCCACATCAGATTATACATTCGTGTCTACGCTGGTCTCGGTCTACACTGGTTGTAAATCATGTATGGTTCATTTATTCACTACTTGGCAGATGTTACATGTCTCAGGAGTAACGCATAGAGCACAGAGTATACACTGATTAGACTATACATTTGTGTGTAGACTTGTCTGTGCCTGTAGGTGATGTACGATTCAATCATGCAGTCATACGTTTTACAATTTCAAGCTGTACTCAGATGATTCAAGTCTATTACCTTTCATAAACCGAGTATATCCTGCTCAGCATATACTTCGATGTAGGCTGGTCTGTGCCTACGTTGGTTATATTCTGAGCGGTTATTGAAATCAATCTATATGTTTTCGCACATCACGTCATCGTAACGTATAATCACCTGATTCAACATTATCACATAGTAACTAATTATGGAGTATACGCTGATCAGAATATACGTTCGTGTGCAGGCTGGTCTGGATCTACATTAGTTGTAGAACTGTGCTGTTCACTCACCCAGTTGATACATTCTACCTTGGCAGGGTATACTTATTTATAATAGGAGGATTCTACATGTTTGCGTAGTGGAAAACAGAGTAAACCCTGATCAGACTGTATAGTTGTGCCTAGGCTGGTCCGGATCTGCACGGTTTGTACATTATGTAATGGTCACTCATGTAATCGATATCCTGCCGTGTCACTTCATACTCTCGAGTTGCATGTAAGTTTATTTTTATAGCGGAATGTGAATCTTTTTCATAATACTGTGACATAATTGTGGTCAATAAATGAAAGTAGATCGCTTTTCCCAGTGACACGTGTGAGTGTTATTTATGTATGTATTATTATAACAATAAAGAAAGCATTATGTCACTGGATTAAATGCATGAGCCGTTTGGCTAGACATGCGATCTGATCTGGATATACAGTGTTCGTTAAATGATTTGTAACTAACACACGATACTTTGCAGTATATATTTTATATGAGAATAGTTCACTGAACTATCCATCCCGCCACAAAAACCTGATCACCGTTCTGCATCACATGTTAGGAAGATGTATTTGTATGTTGCATGTACGTGTTCCTACCAGCTTCAATATCATCTTGTTGTTTTTCTACTATTCCTTTTGTTTTTTACTCACTCTATCTTCTTTCTCTCAGTCAAACGTCCTTGCTGTTTGAATGTCACTATTATAGGTACATGCACTATGTTGAGAAGATTTGTGAACATACATGTTATCTGGTGTTGTTGGGTGAGGTTGTCATTGTTGATACATATGGCAGTTCTTCACCTCGCTGATTTAATTAATATGCCGAATGGGTAATGATTTAACTTCCTGGAGGGCTGCTATAGGTAATTTTAATTGTAGCACACAACCGATATTGCTTGCGTTTACAATATCTACTAACATTTTATATATAATACTGAATGTGTTAGCGGATATAGGTAATTGTTTGACCAATATATTTAAATGTAGAGGATCCGGATTACTAGTTAACCTCAATATTTGTCTAGCAATAATATCTTTGATTTTGCTACTGCTGGCTGGTGATGTTGAAAGAAATCAAGGGCCTGAAAATGAGATTGGATCTTTTTCAATTTTACATTTAAATATTAGAAGTATTCGCAATAAGGTCAGTTATATCGAGGACACTTTTACATACTTCGATATTCTATGTTTTACAGAAACGCACTTATCATGCGCTATAGAAACGAGCAGTTTACAACTGAATATATATGGCTTACCATTCCGAAAGGACAAATCGCCACATTCTGGGGGTATATTAGTATATGTCGCAGACCACTTATTAGCAGAAAGAATGCAACATTTATAAATATTTTGTGATGAAACCATCTGGATTCAAGTTAAGACAAACCGTAAAATCTTGATTGACACGATTTACCGACCCCCGTCGTCAAATATCGAATTTTGGGAATTACTTAATCGCAATCTAGAACTGGTATCCGATATAACAAATAATATCATTATTGTTGGCGATGTAAATGAAGATCAATAAAATGTACAAAACCACAAGTTAAAGGACGTAATGAATATGAATTCATTGAGAAACATAATTACATCCGCAACTCGGGAAACAGCTACTACTTCTTCCTTACTGGATCCAATTATTGTTAACCAAGATCAAATCATTCTCAAAAGCGATGTATTATCTGTTTCGCCAAACATAAGTGATCATAAAGCTACATGTGTCATCATACCAGCTGAAAGTTCATATAATAATTCATATAAACGAACTGTATGGAACTATAAAAGAGCAGACTTTGCTAAATTTTACGAGCTCATGCTTAATACTGATTGGACAATTTTAAATAATAGTAGTGTAGATGATGCATCTAATATATTTACATCTAAGTTCATTGAGCTAGCTAATTTATGCATTCCATGCAGTCAAGTCACAGTGCGGCCTAACGATAAACCATGGTATTTTCCGAAATTCGCCAAACAAGCAAGCTAAGGGACAAGTTACGAAAGAAAGCAATACAACTTGGACTGGTGGACGATTGGAATAGATACAAAACAACTCGGAATAAAGTTGATAATATGAAAAAACATGCAAGGGAAGCATTTTATAACGACATAGAGTCTAACAGAATCATTTTCGAATAACAAAATATATTTCTGGAAGCTATTCCGACACTTTGTGAAAGACAGCAAGTCAAGTGGTACTATTCCTCCTCTAAAAACCAATGACGGTAACAGTGAAAATTTATATTTGTCTGATGCCGAAAAAGCAAACTGTCTTAACAACTTCTTCGTTTCAAAATCAACTGTTGATGATACTAACTCTACTTTACCACCGTTTGAATTAAAAACTAACCAAGTTCTTGATACGATTAACATAAATGAATCTGAGGTTAGAGATATAATACGAATTTTGCAAACTAATAAAGCTTGTGGATACGATTGAATTAGTCATAGAATGTTAAAAGGAACTATTACATCTGTCTTAAAACCTCTGGCGATCCTCTTTAATAGATCTGTTAATGAATATAAATTTCCGATGGCGTGGAAAGTAGCAAGTGTAATTCCTCTATTTAAATAGGGGTGTCCACAGACGTCTTCAAATTATCGCCTGATATCGTTATTAAGCTGTCTATGTAAGGTAATGGAGAGAATAATGTTTAAACATATGTATAATCACTTGCACTCACAACAATTGATTTATAACAGGCAATGTGTTTTTTTACCAGGCCACTCAACGGTATATCAACTTATAGACATTCACCATCAAATATGTCAGGCATTTGATGAACGACAATCTACATGTATAGTATTTTGTGATATTTCTAAAGCCTTTGATACAGTATGGCATAAGGGGTTAATATTTAAGCTAAGGCAACATGGATTAAATGGTTGTATTTTACACTGGATCGAAAACTACTTGTCGAACAGGAAACTGTCCGTATCAATATGGTCCACAACCTCAGATACCAAATTAGTTACTGCTGGCGTACCACAAGGTTCGGTACTCGGCCCATTACTATTTCTAATATATGACAACGACATAACTGACCATCTATTAAGTATTGTACGATTATTTGCTGACGACAGCTCTATGTCCTTTTCTTCAACAAATGTTGATGATCTAGAAGGCATAATAAATCATGACCTGCTAATGATTTCTGATTGGGCTAAACAATGGTTGGTTAGTTTCAATCCGAACAAGACTGAAGCGATGCTTCTAACATTAAGACAAATTGATCGACCCTTAAACTTAATCTTTCAGAACACGTCCATAACCTTTGTTGACGATCACAAGCATCTTGGTTTAACATTGAGCAATAACGGAAAATGGCATACACACATACAACATATAAATAATTCGACTACGAGAGTATTGGGAATAATGCGTAACCTAAAATTTAAGATCAGCAGACAGTCTTTAAACCAAATATATATATATCTTATATGCGACCTATACTAGAATATGCTTCATGAGTCTGGGATAGGTGTACAGAATATGAAAAGGATTCGTTGGAAAAAAATCAGAATGAAGTCGCGAGAATAGTAACAGGATGAACACGGTCAGTATCACTCGACAACTTAAGGCAAGAAGTTGGATGGCAACTTCTATCTGTTCGACGTAGTATTCAAAAGCTTTCGATCATGTACAAAGCCAACAATAATCAAATACCTAGTTATATTTCTAACCTGATTCCACCCACTGTTAATAATATATCTCGTTACAATCTTAGAAAAAAAATTCATTTAAATGTCCCCACTACACGAATGGAAGTATACAAACAATCGTTGATACCATCTTCGGTACAACTCTGGAATGAAACTGACCCGTTGCTGAGAAATGTAGGTAGTCTTAGACACTTCAAAACATCATGCGCCCAACAACTATATACTCAATATAATATACCACCATACTATTTAGAGGGAGATCGATTGTTTTCAGTTATGCATGCAAGAATTTTAAATAAATGAGGCAGTCTTAATTGTGATCTTTGCAATAACCATATCAGAGAAACTCCCTACTGCGAATGCAGTGAAGTTGTAGAGGATGCTGAACATTACTTCTTTGAATGTATTAAATATCATGCGCAACGTCTAATTTTATGCGAGTCACTGCGACAATTTTATCCCCTAAACGCACATATACTTTTGCATGGCATACATGAAGAAAGTAATGAGTGCAATACTGTTATTTTTAAAGATGTACAAGATTATATTAAAACTACGAAAATATTTGAGTAACACACTTGGTGGATGCCTGAGACGCAAACTCTATCGGATGCTTTCCATTTGCCAACATCATCCAGTACCACCTGATAACAACGAACACTGAAATCAACTGCAGTGCACATCTATCTATGCATTAGGTTATATATTATATGTACATTGTGACACATAACTCTTTCATTCTTTCTTCCAATCTCCTCTCTCACTTTCTTTTTTACTCTCTGTTTTTATCCGATTTTTCTTTTCGTACATTGTGCAAATATATATATATATATACCGCATGATTATTGGTATGTATCCATGTACATATACCTGTATGCTTATCGCCATTGATGTTAAATTGATGTATTGTTGAAATACTTAGGTAAGGGCTGTAATTAATGTTGTGAGAACTTGTAGCACAAGCCCATTGTACTTATATGCAATAAACTATGTTTAAAGTAACTGTACGATACCGAAATCATCTGACAATACGTGTAAATAATATTAATACGCCAAATTTCATTCATATATGAGGTATATAAAGATATATTACCTCGCAATAATGTATACATGGACAACAACTATTACCCAACAGTCCCAACAGTCCCTTCATATTGTAGTGTAGTACACGAAGACATGACAACAAGGATGCCGCTTTGGTATTGTCAAAACAGTCCAGTTGGGTGGCTAAACCTGATTAGCCACCATATAATTTCTCCCGCAAACCTCTCCATCATACGTCAAAGGGACAGTATTATACAAGGCAATGATGACTCAAACATGATTAATACATGTATACTGTACGAAAAAGACATTACTCACATATCAGTTTCCGTAATTGAAAGCTAATATTGTAAATATAACTATAAGAAAACAATGATATAATTATGATGACACTAACAATTTAGACAGTTATATCGTTCAGCATTTTCATACTAGTCTATTAAATTGCATGAATACTGTATGCCTCATATCCATATTATGGTACCTTGAATTTTGTCACGTTCTATATATGGTTGTGTATGTGTATTGCTGTCTGCAGGTACTATACTATATTGTGTTACCGTGAGTATTTAGTAGTGGCACAACTAGATTGTCTGTCATATAATATCAATTACATTTGTATCAATTGTGTCCTCCCTGTGGTATTTAATATATAGCATATCCGTGTTCTTCTCAGAATTATTATATTTGTGATTACGGTTGTTTTCTTTGATCCACGTTTATGTATACTGACGGCGTTATGTCTTTGTTTTTACATATCATATGCATTCACAGGTGCTGAATTCTGTCTTATGTTTAAATAAGTAAAAATTTAATGGCAAATATCTACACAATAATTCGACAAAAATAAAGTATTTGTATTGCTTATCTTTGAAACAATGCACAGAGAAAATTGGTGTACATACATTACCTCATCATATAAATATGTTGCTCTACATCCGCGATAGTGGTCTGAAAACACATCAATTACTTGCAGCTTACAAAGTAATAAGTGATATTAAAATGTTGTACATCAACCATCATGTGCATACAGCCGCTTTGTGGAAACTGACTACTTTCACAGAAAGAAAACATGTGGCCAATAATATCAGCAGGAAAAAAGTGATTGTACGAAGTAGGTTGAAGGCACGTAATGGTAGCCAGAAACTGGAATTAGCTACTGGATGGCTGAACTATGTTATTGTACGTAGTCACCGATTGTGACAGAAATATATAGACGTATAATCCATTTGTACTTGTTCAATTGCTATATTCAGACATTCAAGTTGTTAATGACGCTACCTAGAGGAGCCATTTCATGCGACGTTGCACAGTAAATCACATTGAGCATTTGAGTTTTTGGAGCCAATGATATAAACGACGACATCTGGTATTTTTACAAATTAGGAAGTCCTTGAAGTATATTGTAAAGTACAATATATACTGTACGAAAAAGTCATTAATCACATATCAGTTTCCGTAATTGAAAGCTAATATTGTAAATATAACTATAAGAAAACAATGATATCATTATGATGACACTAACAGTGGAGTATACATAAATTTCATTCATAATTTATATGCAACTACTTTCCTTACTAGTTATTTCTCAACATTTCTTTGTAAAACTGCGTGCATAACCCTTTCAGTCGCCATTTTATTTCCGAGGTACAATATCGGAAATCTGCAAAGTAACCAACCAATGAAATCGATTGACGTATGCGGTGGTTTCCCGCTCAGATGTCAAATAGTCTGGCAGCAAATTGTATGGAACGTTCCTTGATGCAGGAGCTTAACTTTATTTTGAATAAAATAGTTTTTTTATTGGCGATTTTGATTGCCCAGATCATCAACATCAAGAATCAGACTGATGGCACTATGTCATCTTTGTTCGTTTTGAGAAATTTGCATAAATCCAAAATGGCTACCAAACAGTTATAGTGTGTCATATAGTTGTTTCCACATGAGGTATTAGCATACATTAACAGCATAAAGTGGATTTACTTGACTTATCGAGATAAGTGATCAACATTAAATTTCAATTCACTGTTAAATGGTAACAATCCAACATGGCCGCCAAACGTAACATGATATTTTGCATATGACTGCTCCCACGTACACTCCATATGAAAACAACATGTATGCTAATCTTGGACATATTGACGTGATAAGCGCTTATAGTAAATGTGATACGTAATCAGACACATTTTTGAAGAGCGAAAGTCCAAGATGGCCGCCATATATACAGAAATTATCCCATAACGATCATCACAGAGAATAATAATTAAGTATATAATTGCACATGGATGTCATATCGTAGTAAATTGGAATACAAGTACTGTCGTTATGTATACTATGAACGCTTTTACTAACCTAGGAATACAATTAGATAACTACCAATAGCAGAAATCATAGATGGCCGCCAAATATAAAAATAATGTTGCCTTATATTGAACAAATTGCATATAATTACTAGGATTATAAGTAAACATATTTGCAATAGTATATACTTATATGCATGGCAGACGTATACATAAAGATAAATTACCTCGCAATGACAATCATATCGTGTAATGATTAAAATATTATATTACAAAGGAAATACATATATGGATAATGGATGCTCTAGAGATGCAGTATACATGGACAACAATTATTACCCAACAGTCCCAATATTCCCTTCATATTGATGTGCAGTATACGAAGACGTAACAACAAGGATGCCGCTTTGGTATTGTCAAAACAGTCCAGTTGGATGTTTGAACCTGATTAGCCACCATATAATTTCTCCCGCAAACCTCTCCATCATACGTCAAAGGGACAGTATTATATAAGGCAATGATGACTCAAAAATGATTAATACATGTATACTGTACGAAAAAGACATTAATCACATATCAGTTTCCGTAATTGTAAGCTAATATTGTAAATATAACTATAAGAAAACAATGATATATTTATGATGACACTAACAATTTAGACAGTTATATCGTTCAGCATTTTCATACTAGTCTATTAAATTGCATGAATACTGTATGCCTCATATCCATATTATGGTACCTTGAATTTTGTCACGTTCTATATATGGTTGTGTATGTGTATTGCTGTCTGCAGGTACTATACTATATTTTGTTACCGTGAGTATTTAGTAGTGGCACAACTAGATTGTCTGTCATATAATATCAATTACATTTGTATTAGTTGTGTCCTCCCTGTGGTATTTAATATATAGCATATCCGTGTTCTTCTCAGAATTATTATATTTGTGATTACGGTTGTTTTCTTTGATCCACATTTATGTATACGGACGGCGTTATGTCTTTGTTTTACATATCATATGCATTCACAGGTGCTGAATTCTGTCCTATGTTTAAATAAGTAAACATTTAATGACATATATCTACACAATAATTTGACAAAAATAAAGTATCTGTATTGCTTATGTTTGAAAAAATGCACAGAGACAATTGGTATACATACATTATCTCATCATATAAATATGTTGCTCTACATCCGCGATAGTGGTCTGAAAACACATCAATTACTTGCAGCTTACAAAGTAATAAGTGATATTAAAATGTTGTACATCAACAATCATGTGCATACAGCCGCTTTGTGGAAACTGACTATTTTCACAGAAAGAAAACATGTGGCCAATAATATCACCGATTGTGACGGAAATATATAGACGTATCATCCATTTGTGCTTGTTCAATTGCTATATTCAGACACTCAAGTTGTTAATGACGCTACCTAGAGCAGCCATTTCATGCGACGTTGCACAGTAAATCACATTGATCATTTGAGTTTTTGGAGCCAATGATATAAACGACGACATCTGGTATTTTTACAAATTAGGAAGTCCTTGAAGTATATTGTAAAGTACAATATGTCTCCCTGCCAACAATAGAAGTATGAATGCTGCTTTGGGATGACAAGACAAGACAAAACAATATCTAACTGATTGCACGATTTTAAATCTTATATTATAATATAATTGTATTACTATATTAATGTACTATATTCATATCCGGCGGCCATATTATACTTACGTTATTGCCGATGCTGTCTAATGGTGTATATCAAGGTGTAATTACATAAGCTATTTACTACACAAGTTAATTATCAGGAAATATCATGATATTTGGTTGTCATCTTGCACTAAATACATACCCAATGTATTGGAATAATTATATACCTAAATACAATATTGGTATGCAAATTCGCTCTGATATGAGGTCCGATTGCAAGTTATTCAAAACAAGGTCAAGATCCAAAATCGGCCTTTGGCCGCCGGACTAAAAACAGAATTACGGAAGTTAATTTATTCTGCCGGAAATTTTTTGGCAACATGGCGACCGAAGCGTTGTAAACTTTGTACACTTTATGTAGTCGGACAAAATGAGCGATAAACACTTTATTTTAATAGGCAAGTCACCCATTGTAACTCATACAGGCTATTTAATATTTTAATATAATTTCTAGTTTTGCACTGCTGGTTTAGCACCATTAGACGCGTATCTAGACAATAATCGACAGATTTTAAATGTTGAAATCAGTCGCTACAGTAGCTATCTTTGAGGCCTATGTATAGCGTGTATAGCTATGCTTCGCTGGCTGGGTCGCTTCAATACTGTAACACACATGTAGCTCTATAACAATATATGCTAAAATGTACATGTATGAAATAGCATGATATTGAAATGACAAGATATTTTCACACATATTCTAAATCGCGTAAATAGAGAATAGTAGGTCAGTGCCGTGAATGGGAAAAATATCTGGCAAGGCTTAGGAAACGGGATGGGCGTGGCTCTGCCGAGCACATCCCGTTTCCGTGCCGCGCCAGATATTTTCCCCATTCATGGCACTAACCTACTATGCTATTTATCCCGTGAACACCTACAAATGGCTTTAAAATGCAAACAAATAACCCCAGCCACAGCACATATTCATACGCAGTGATTAGGTCGTATTAACAGGATGTCAAAAATGTTTCACGGCACCATGTTTCATGGCACATACGCACTGTGTTACTTTAAACAATATTTTATTCATCCAATACAAGTGATAAATGATACATGATAACTAATGGGATTTGACCGAAAGCAGAACTTATCGTGGTCATCTCACACGCACTGTGTTGATTGGATAAATAAGCATACTATGGCACACTTACTATAGGAGGACACCGGCGTATCACACTTTGTGGAACTGTAAAGGTGGCTATAACTTGACACATTGGGCTTATCGATTTTGCGACCAATGTAGATCCGTATCAGCCTGAGTATCCGAACAGTCTGAGAAGGATCTGCACTGTTGTCAGTTCATCGATGAAACACCCGCCATGCTTCTAATAACCAATATAGATCGTTATCAGGCTATAGGAGTGTGAGATTTGATCAGAATGTACACTGATCACAAAACCCATAAGCCAATTTCTCCAGTCACAGTCACAGCGATTTTTCATGACATTTATTTACAGAAACTGATATGTTCTGTGAATGACGTCTTCTTAGGTACAACAATGGCTCCTCTCAAATACACAACCACCTGCGTTAGACTTGCCAAGATGTCAACGTTTCTGACCATCTATTGGCAATCTCAACTGCCAATCAAGCTGTTTGATTGGCTAAGCCCGAGCTGTAGCACAGCTCCGTCTCAGCCAATCAATCTGCTGGACTTGAAGTACAGCATTCAAGTATTATTAAATAAACACATTTGGTAAGCTTAGCCCAGGTAGTATATAATATATTATACAGTTATTGTCTTTTGAGGAGGTGCACACGAGATTTACAGGCCTGAGGTTCGGCCGAGGTGAATATGACTTTTCGAAGGTCGGTAAATCTCGTGTACACCGACTCAAAAGACAATAATTATTTTATTATATGACCCATATTACAGAAATGAAAAGTAAAAAAATAAATAATTATGATACAACAACGCACGAATTGCCTCATGCTTTGATTGCGTGTTTGAATATGCTGCTGCTACACCTGAATATCAGTCTCGGACTCGTCTCGTTGCGCGAGAAGAGTCCGAGAATGGAGGTGAATATCACATTCGAATATCATTCTCGGACTCGTCTCGCGCTATTCAGGTGAATATAATTTATGTCCACAATCATGTGACCCGATATTGGAATGTTTATTAGTTGAAATTGTCGGTCATGTAATAAATAATATTGCAGCATGCGCGCCGTACAGCTACGGGAAGGCGTGTGGCGGCACGTGCAGTAACTGCCGAAATAACAAGCCGTGCAATATCGTCACCGGTGCCTGTATAACGGGGTGTGCGGCTGGATGGACGGGCGATAAATGCAATATCAGTAAGTTAAATATGTCGCAGTGACTGGAGAAATGGGGCGTATGGGTTTTGCGACCAGTGTAGATCCAGATCAGCCTGTGCATCCGCACAGTCTGATCAGGACCTGCACTGTGATGCCACTTTATCAATGAAACACCCATCATGCTTCTAACAAACAATATAGATCGTCATCAGGCCACAGACGTGTGCTATGTGATCAGGAGCTACATTGGTCACAAATCCCGTAAGCCCGATTTCTCCTGACCAGTCACTGCCACATAATCGACTCTACATGGGTGTAGTTCTGAGAACATAATTCTAATGACACTTAAGAGAGCAATGTGTCCCTCTGTATAACTTGCTTTTTACGTTATTCGCATGTTTCTCACATTTTAAATATAAGTGTATTTTTCTTCTGTAGTTATGATGTACAGTTGATGAGACTTAAATAAACTACTGTCTGTTCCATGTTTTGCTACCGGCGTACATTTGACTATTAAGCACATTAAGTCTAAAACATATTTAAATGTTCGATTTTTAGGAACTAATTTTTTTTTGTTATATTCTACATTTAGTGCCGTGCTTAAATGGGTTGTAGAAATAAGCAACAGAAATCATTTTATATATGGTAATTTCAGAATGCCCTAACAGCACGTATGGCGTGGACTGTACCGGAAGTTGTGGGCAGTGTGCCGGGAACCAGTCATGTAGTCACGTGACGGGTGTGTGCTCCGCGAGATGTCACCCAGGGTGGGCCGGTCAGCGGTGTGATACACGTAGGTGTATTGCTATAGTGATTGTACATGTATATCAAGCTTGCTCATACACCACTACTGTCTGTTAAAACCTGCCCAAATTTTACGGCTATAAAAAAATACAAAATATTTTTTTCAATAACATTAAATTTTTATCAAATTTTGAGAATGAGCTTTTTTTTTATTTCGTGAATTTGGTCCAATATTTATTTTATTACGAAAAATTGATGAGAAACCTGGCTAGATAGCTTGATTTCTGAAATTAGAAAAATAAATCCCATAGGTACATTTTTTTTTTCGCAATAAAATCAATATTGGACCAGATGTCACGAAATAAAAAGTAGGATAATTCTTAAATTTTGATAAAATTAAATATTATGGAACAAAAATAATTGTTTTTGCATTGTATGTATATAGCCGTAACATTTGGGCAGGTTTTGTGTAACAGGCAGTAGGTAGTCTGAGAATTTGTTCAGATAAAGACTTTTTTTTTTATTAATTCGTTCCCACCAAATAACAATTCGTTGCCTCAATTTAACAAAATCGTTTCCACGAATTAACAATTCGTTCCCACGTATTAACAATTCGTTCCCTCAATTTAAGAATTCGTTCCAACGAAATAACAATTCGATTCAACGAAAACGGATTGTTAATTCGTGGGAACGAATTGTTATATCGTGGGAACGAATTGTTAATTCGAGGGAACGAATTGTTAAATTGAGGGAACAAATTGTCATTTCGTGAGAACGAATTGTTAAATTGAGGGAACGAATTGTCATTTTTCGTAGGAACGAATTGTTAATTCGAGGGAACAAATGTTATATCGTGGGAACGAATTGTTAATCCGAGGGAACGAATTGTTAAATTGAGGGAACGAATTGTTATTTCGTTGGAACGAATTAATAAAAAAAAATACTACTGTCTGTTTCACGAAACCTGCCAAAATTTTACGGCCATATTAGCAATGCAAACACAATATTGTTTTCGATAATATTAAATTTTATCTAAATTTAAGAATGAGCCTTCTTTTTATTTCGTGAAATTTAGTCAAATATTGATTTTATTGCGAAAAATGAGTTCTCTATTGGAATTTAACATGGGGAAAAAGTGGAGAACAACGATAATTTTTGGAAATTGATTCTGAAATCTAGCTAGATAGCTTGGAAATGATCTAAGAAAACAAACGTTACATTTTGAAAATCGGTCCACTATTACACTCCCGCCTGCGATTCGCTTACCAAGAATTGCAATCCAGCGGTCCTTGAATTGCAATTCTTCCCCTCTGGAATTGCAGTCTAATTGCGGTCCAAACGCGGTCCCGTTTTTGCGGTCATTCTTTTGCGCTACCGTTTGTGCGGTCATTCTTACGCGGTCCAGTTTGTGCGGTCATTCTTTCGCGATACCGTTTGTGCGGTCATTCTTTCGCTATTTGCGGTAAAAACTTACCGTATCATCGTATAGTACAGTTTGTTTACATTATCAGTGATTATACAAACGTACTATACGAATATTATACAAACATACGATATCCGTTCGTATATACATGATATACGATATATCCGTACGGATATGGTATGAATATAAAGTGGGTCATCCTGTGGTTAAAATATACCGATGCACCGGTTGATTTCGAATGTAAACATCCGGTTTTCATTTCGATCATCTGCCACAATTTTAAGTTTTTCAAAATGAATACATTTTCAGTTTTACGATACAGAAACAATACTTAAAACTGAGGATTGTGAAGTACTGTATCACAGTACATATACAATTCATCACTGTACTCCGCACCACCGCCGGGGACACACAACAATGATCCCCCACGCACACCAGCCATCTACATTTGGCGTCCTAAAAGTTCCGGTCTATATCCCACAGTGGGAACAATGTGTATCACCACCACCACCAGTTTTTGTCTATGACTACACTACACCCCCCCCCCCCCCCGACCACCACTTATGTCTGTAACGCAGGATGACGTGGCCGACTGATCAAGTGCTAAACTAGTCCTGGTGCGATGACCGACTGATCAAGTGCTATACTAGTCATGGTGCGATGGCCGACTGATCGAGTGCTATACTAGTCCAGGTGCGATGGCCGACTGAGCAAGGGCTAAACTAGTCTTGGTGCGATGGCCGACTGAGCAAGGGCAAAACTAGTCTTGGTGCGATGGCCGACTGATCAAGTTCTAAACTAGTCCTGGTGCGATGGCCGACTGAGCAAGGGCAAAACTAGTCTTGGTGCGATGGCCGACTGATCAAGTTCTAAACTAGTCCTGGTGCGATGGCCGACTGATCAAGGGCTAAACTAGTCTTGGTGCGATGGCCGACTGATCAAGTTCTAAACTAGTCGTGGTGCGATGGCCGACTGATCAAGTTCTAAACTAGTCCTGGTGCGATGGCCGACTGATCGAGTGCTATACTAGTCCTGATGCGATGGCCGACTAATCAAGGGCTAAACTAGTCTCAGTGCGATGGCCGACTGATCAAGGGCTAAACTATTCCTGGTGCGATGGTCGACTGATCAAGTTCTAAACTAGTCCTGGTGCGATGGACGACTGATCAAGTTATAAACTAGTCCTGGTGCGATGGCCGACTGATCGAATGCTATACTAGTCCTGGTGCGATGGCCGACTGATCAAGTGTTAAAGTAGTACTGGTGTGATGGCCGACTGATCAAGTTCTAAACTAGTCCTGGTGTGATGGCCGACTGATTGAGTGCTATACTAGTCCTGGTGCGATGGCCGACTGATCAAGTGCTAAAGTAGTCCTGGTGTGATTGCCGAATGATCTAGTGCTATACTCGGCATGGCCGACTGATCACGTGCTATACTGGGCATGGGGAGATGGCCAACTGATCAAGTGCTATACTGGGCATGGTGCAATGGGCGACTGATCAAGCGCTATACTAGTTATATGGTGCGATGGCAGACTGATCAAATGCTCTACTAGTCCTGGTGCGATGGCCGACTGATCAAGTGCTATGCTCGGCATGGCCGACTGATCACCTGCTATACTGGGCATGGTGAGATGGCCAACTAATCAAGTGCTATACGTACTGGGCATGGTGAAATACTACACTCCCGCCTGCGATTCACTTACCAAGAATTGCAATCAAGCGGTCGTTGAATTGCAATTCGTCCGCTCCGAAATTGCAGTCTAATTGCGGTCCAATCGCGGTCCCGTTGTTGCGGTCATTCTTTCGCGATACCGTTTGTGCGGTAATTCTTTCGCGGTCCAGTTTGTGCGGTCATTCTTTCGCGATACCGTTTGTGCGGTCATTCTTTCGTTATTTCCGTTAAAAACTTACCGTATCATCGTATAGTACAGTTTGTTTACATTATACAAACGTACTATACGAATATTATACAAAAACATACGACATATGTTCGTATATACGATATATCCGTACGGATATGGTATGAATATACTGTGGGTCATCGTGCGGTTAAAATATACCGATGCACCGGTTCATTTCGCATGTAAACATCCGGTTTTCATTTCGATCATCTGCCACAATTTTAAGTTTTTCAAAATGAATAAATGTTCAGTTTTACGATACAGAAACAATTTAAAACTGGGGATTGTGAAGTACGGTATCACAGTGCATATACATGTGTGTTCAATACAGTAATTCATCAGTAATTCATCATTGTACTCCGCACCACCGCCGGGGATACAAAACAATGATCCCCCACACACACCAGCCATCTACATTTGGCGTCCTAAAAGTTCCGGTCTATATCCCGACAGGGGGAACAATGTGTATCACCACCACCACCAGTTTTTGTCTATGACTACACTACACCCCCCCCCCGACCACCACTTCTGTCTGTAACGCAGGATGACGTGGCCGACTGATCAAGTGCTAAACTAGTCCTGGTGCGATGGCCGACTGATCAAGTGCTATACTAGTCTTGGTGCGATGGCCGACTGATAAAGTTCTAAACTAGTCTTGGTGCGATGGCCGACTGATCAAGTTCTAAACTAGTCGTGGTGCGATGGCCGACTGATCAAGTTCTAAACTAGTCATGGTGCGATGGCCGACTGATCGAGTGCTATACTAGTCCTGGTGCGATGGCCGACTGATCAAGGGCTAAACTAGTCTCGGTGCGATGGCTGACTAATCAAGGGCTAAACTATTCCTGGTGCGATGGTCGACTGATCAAGTTCTAAACTAGTCCTGGTGTGATGGCCGACTGATCAAGTGCTATACTCGGCATGGCCGACTGATCACGTGCTATACTGGGCATGGTGAGATGGCCAATTGATCAAGTGCTATGCTGGGCATGGTGCAATGGGCGACTGATCAAGCGCTATACTAGTTATGGTGCGATGGCAGACTGATCAAGTGCTCTACTAGTCCTGGTGCGATGGTCGACTGATCAAGTGCTATACTCGGCATGGCCGACTGATCACGTGCTATACTGGGCATGGTGAGATGGCCAACTGATCAAGTGCTATACTGGGCATGGTGCAATGGGCGACTAATCAAGCGCTATACTACTTATGGTGCGATGGCAGACTGATCAAGTGCTCTACTAGTCCTGGTGCGATGACCGACTGATCAAGGGCTAAACTAGTCCTGGTGCGATGGCCGACTGATCAAGTTCTATACTAGTCCTGGTGCGATGGCCGACTGATCAAGGGCTACACTAGTCCTGGTGCGATGGCCGACTGATCATGGGCTAAACTAGTCCTGGTGTGATGGCCGACTGACCAAGGGCTAAACTAGTCCTGGAGCGATGGCCGACTGATCTAGTTCTATACTAGTCATGGTGAGATTACCGACTGATCAAGTGCTAAACTAGTCCTGGTGGCTGGTGCGATGGCCAACTGATCAAGTTCTAAACTAGTCCTGGAGCAATGGCCGACTGATCTAGTTCTAAGCTAGTCCTGGAGCGATGGCCGACTGATCAAGTTCTAAACTAGTCCTGGTGCGATGGCCGACTGATCGAGTGCTATACTTGTCCTGGTGCGATGGCCGACTTATCAAGGGCTAAACTAGTCCCGGTGCGATAGCCGACTGATCAAGTGCTATACTAGTCCTGGTGTGATGGCCGACTGAACAAGTTCTAAACTAGTCCTGGTGCGATGGCCGACTGATCAAGTGCTATACTAGTCCTGGTGAGATGGGAAACTAATCAAGTTTTAAACTAGTCCTGGTGCGATGGCCAACTGATCAAGTTCTAAACTAGTCCTGGAGCGATGTCTGACTGATCAAGTGCTAAACTAGTCCTGGTGTGATGGCCGACTGATCAAGTTCTAAACTAGTCCTGGTGTGATGGCCTACTGATCAAGTGCTAAACTAGTCCTGGTGCGATGGCCGACTGATCAAGTGCTAAGCTAGTCATGGTGCGAAGGCCGACTGATCAAATCGCATGCCATAATAACTAGATGGCCATGGCCTGCATGTCGTGCCCGCCGAGGCATTTGATAGTACAAACAATTTTTTTTATTGCAACAAAGCTTTAGCCCGTCGACGTAAAAACGGGCCGCACCCGCCGAGGCTTTGATAGTATACCCAAAAACTTTAACTAAAAAACACTTTAACCAAAAACTTTATCCTGAATGCACACCAATGTGCCGACTATATCGCTCTGTCTGCAAGCGGGCCCAACAAAAACTTTAAGGGAAATTTCAAAGTAATTTGACCGTGACATTGGTCACATATAAATAATAATGAAAATGTAGGTGACAAATACACCGTATGTGAAGTTTCGAGTGAATTGGTGGAGCGGTTTCAGAGATATAGTGTTCTTAAAGGTACATGCCCACTCAGTAGGCACAAAATGTTCTTTATATCAGAGACATCATCTGAGACATTTTCGGGCAAAATAAACATTAATTCACCATTAATACACATATTTATTGGCATTATTATACATTTTATATCAGACGTAAATTTCCACACTGCTATCAGGGGCGATAACCGTGTTTCCTTAAAATGTTACCAAGACATTACTATTTATTTTTTGATGTGCAATGATCATACATGTACTTTATAATCTGTCGATAACATTATTTTTTCAGGGAAACACATTTAATTAGTATAAGTAATTATAAAATATCATGCCCCATTTGCCTATGAAAATAGCCTGATATCACCGCGTGTCACTATCAGTGAAATAAACATTACTAAATGATTATATCCATATAACGGGCACTCGTAATGTTTAGAACTGGTGGAATAGTGACAAAATTATACACTTATTTAATTCCTACAAATAACTGAGAATACACATAACTTTAATTGTTGTGCCTACTGAGTGGGTATGTACCTTTAATTAGCATAAATTATTAAAAACAAGAAATGCGTCTGTCGAACGCGGATGCCACCTGCAGCATATTTGAGAAACTGTGACAAAGTGGTTAACCGAAAAGTGTGACGGACGGACGGACGGACGGAAGGACGGTCCAAACACTATATGCCACCCGTTTCTTCGAAACCCGGTGGCATAAAAATATCATGCCTCATTTGAATATGAAAATAGCTTGATACCACTGTATCAGTAAAATACATATTACTAAATGATTATATATGGATAGCGGGCACACATAATTTTTAGAACTGGTGGAATAGTGACACAATTATACACTTATTTAATTGCTATAAAGAACAGTTTGTGCCTACTGAGTGGGCATGTACCTTTAAAAACTTTAACCTTAAATCAAAAAAATTTAACCGGACGCACGAAGTGACGTACATATGGATGTACGTACGTATGTGACAACTATATCGCACTGTCCACATGCAGGCATGTCAAAAACTTTGAGGTAAATTTCAAAGTAATTTTACCTTGATATTGGGCACAGGGGTTGCAGGGGTTGAGCATAGAATGAAAATATGGATGATGATAAACACACATGTGAAACTTCGAGTGAATTGGCGAAGCTGTTTCTGAGATATAGTGTTCTTAAAAACTTTAACCTACGGTAAATAAAAACCAGATGGCCATGGCCCGCATGTTGAGCCCACCGAGGCATTTGATGGTGTCCGAGTATATTTATTTGAAGTTTGAATTAACGTATGTAAAAGCTTTAACGCAAATTTGAAAGTCATTTGACCTTGATCTTGGGCATGTGGGTCGCATGCGTGGGCTATAATATGAAAATATGGATGATAATAAAGAATTATCTGAAGTTTGAAGCAAATCTGGGTAAGTGTTGTGGAGATATAAGGTATGCAAAAACTTTAACAAAAATTTCAAAGTCATTTGACCTTGACCTTGGGGCACAGGGGCCGCATGAGTGGGACACAGAATGAATATATGGATGATGACTAATAAGCATTTGATGTTTCAAGTCAATGTGACTTAGGATATGGTATTTAAAAACATACACCGATTTCGGACGGACTGACGCTCGGACGTCATTGTGATCACTAAGTCTCGCTTTCCGCAAGCAGGCTCGGCAAAAAAACTACAGATGGACGTCAATGTGCAGACTATATCGCACTGTCCGCATGCGGTCGCGACAACAATTGTCCAACCCCTTTTTAAAGGTGCAAGCCTAAAAAGGCTAAAAAATGCTCTTTATGGGAATTAAATAAGTGTATAATTGTCACTATTCCACTAGTTATAAACATTACGAGTGCCCGCTATACAGATATAATCATTTGGTAATATTTATTTTACTGATAGTGACGCGCGGTGGTATCGGTATTTTCATGTGCAAATGGGGCATGATATTTTATAATTATTTATACTATTAAATTAAATGCATCAACCGAAAACAAAATTGACAGATTATAAAGTATGATCATTGCACATCAAAAAATAAATACAGAGAATAAATAGTAATCTCCGTTAACATTTTAAGGAAACACGGTTATCGTCCCTGATATTAATGTGGAAATTTTCTTCTGATATAAAATGTATAATAATGCCAAACAATACGTGGGTAATGGTAAATGATTGTTTATCTGGCCAGAAAATGTCTCCGATGATGTCTCTGACATAAAGAACATTTTGTGCCTACTGAGTGGGCATGTACCTTTAACGCTAGCTCCGCCCTGTCCAGTGAGACCTATGCATGTGTTAAGTTTCATAAAAAATATTGCAAAGGGTGTTCGCGTTATGCTCCGGACAAATCAGTGCGCGAAAAAACAAAGGGAGATAACTAAACTAGAAAATGTGTTCATAGAACACGGATACCCCACATAACGCTTTGATAGTAAACAAGGCAAAATTACAGTGTCCAAAAGGGCGAGATAATCCATGACACGGGGTTTGAATCAAAAATCGAAATAAACTTTCCGCATCTACTCATCATAAGGAAGCTACATATCAAATTTCAGTGCTGTAGCTATTACAAAAGTTTTACGAGTTACAAGGCAAAATTTTCAAATTCTAATTCAAAAAGAGGGAGATAATCCATGACTCGGGGGTCGAATGAAAATAAACTTTGCAAATCTACTCATCATAAGGACATACCAAGTTTCAGGTGTGTAGCTATTAGGGTTTAAAAGTTTTACGAGCTACAAGACAAAATTATTGGAAAATTCTAACTTGAAAAGGGGGAGATAATCCATGACCATGGGGTCGAATCAAACATACATGTACCAAGTTTCAGGTATGTAGCTATTACGGTTTAAAAGTTTTTCGAGTTACTAGGTTGGTGACGGACGGAAGAACGGACAAGGTCAAGGGTAACACTAAATGCCCCCTCCACTATCGTGGTGAGGCAAAAGTTGTCATATACAAGTAACTTACCTTAATTCATCAGTTACACATCAGACGATGAATGAACTTTAATTCTGGTGTAGAATATTAAAGTTATTCATTATATTCAATAGTGCTGCTTTGACATGAATGACGTGAAATTAAAACATGCATGACATGATCTGGAAGAAAAACCACAGACCAAGCACGCATATTCAGAATCACGTCTGTCGGTTCTTATCCAGCTCCGATTTCTGTCACCTGTCCACAAAATCCAGAATCCAACATTGTCGCAAATTTAATCCTCTATGTTGGTGTACGTTAGAACAAAATGTCACTTAGTATATTATCCAATCCATTGTAATCTCTTGTTTCTCTAAATAAATGTGTCCAACAATCCCTGTAGCTGTTATCGTGATAAAAAATGTTAAAGGTTCCGTCAGCGCCTCACATATTGATCTTAATATACACCATTTTGATTCCAAGTACCAGAATAATGATGTTTCCATGCGCCGTCGTAGTGTTATCTGTCAGATTCCGTTGTTTATTTGATCAAATTGATGGACAAATTTGTGTCCGCTAATGTCGCCAAGAGCATAATCTGTGACGTTGACTGTAATAATTTGGCATAACTTCTAGCTTGTGAATTTTTGGTTGAATGAAGTGATCACTATGGTGAATAAGTGTGTATTTGTGCCCGGTTTGCTCAGCAGGTAGAGCGATGGTGTGGTAAACCAGAGATCCCCGGTTCGATTCCGGGCTGGTGCACATCTTTCTCACCCTGTGACATTTAGCGCCCAACGTAGTTGCGGGAAGTAACTCTGCAGAATACTCCCGCATCGTCCGTACCGAGAGTTTATAATGGTGCTCTCCGTAGGTTTCCCCTGCAAAGTACCAAATCACATCTGATTTACACTTCAACTGTTAATTGCGACATATTTTCTGTATTTTTCAATTGAAAGAAATGTCAGTATTATACTTATTCATTTCTGTGTAATAAGTACAGAAAAATATGTCACAATTAACAGCTAAAGCGCGAATGAGATCCGATTCGGTACTCTGCAGGAAAAACCTATGGAGCACCGGAACTCTGGGTACGGACAATAATTTAGTATTCTGTTGCCCAACAAAGGACCGCGACTGATAAATACTCCCAAATTGTACCCAAACATATGGAATTCGGAGACAAAAATTAAACATAGAATTCGAGGACGAATTTCAATTTGGCGGAGAAGAATGTCACAGTACGCAACTGACCATGGGGATGAAGTGTGTATGATATGTGCCTTGTTAGCTTGCTCGGTAGAGTCATGGGCATGGTACGGTAAACATGAGGTCCCTGGTTCGATTCCGGGCCGTTATTTATCTTTCTCACTCTGTGACACAAGTAAACCGTTTTATTTTAAAGAAATGGCTATCACCGGAATAAATATTATCTTCACAAAATTTGATTCGGGCCAATAGAAATCAACAGCCAGAACAGAACGTTTGCAGTAATATAAATCTAATTCCAAAATAAATTTTTAATATTTTTTTTATGATCAGGTTTCGAAAATTAAAATATGCTTTTCTTTTAAAATTATTATCAATATGTTCACCATGTTATTATGGTTACTATGCAATTCATAGTCTCCTTGCAGCTTGAAATTGAAAGACATTATGAAAAGTTGACTTGTGTTGATCTCAGAAATTGTCATGTCGACTATAGGATCGCGTCGAAATAATGTCAACATAATAGGAAAACGTAATTTGATACCGACAAAAAAGTAAACAAAACGAAAAATTGATGCTTTGTTTTGCTATATTATACCGTAGACCACACATTATCATTTGATTTTATATGAAAATAAATATATTGTCAGCATGGTGGTGTCTATTAATTTGTTCTTGATATTCGGAACGGCATGAGTGAGTGACGACATTTTGTTTTGTCCAAGAAATTGTCAAGGTCAATGTTTCACTGTTTGTCTAGAAATAACCCGCCGATTTATATTTGCGCACCAAAAAAACAGATCACAAATACCGCTGACTTTCTAGGCTAGTCACTTTGAATTAGATAGATGGGATAAAATTTTGGATTGGAACACGGATACGTTTGTCAACTATTTCGATTGTATTGCCGCATTGGTTAAGCAGAGCGGTCCGCTGGTTTTACCGCAGAGCGCAGCGTAAAGCGGTCATTCTTTCGCAGTTTACAGAAACAAAGGAGCGTAAATTGCAATTAAAAGCGGAGCGCAGCGCTAACTGCGCTATAAATATTGCAATTCCGCAACCAACTCTTTGGACCGCAGTCACATGATTGCAGTCCGATTGCGGTCCAATTGCAATTAATGGGAACGCGAATTGCAATCCTGCGCTCCAGGAATTGCAATTCGCCTGGTAAGAGAACCGCAGGCCACTCTGTACCATGACATTTGGTGTACTTATTTTCTTATATAATATTATCTTTAGATATTTTAGCTGGACCCTTTCTATTACATCTATGTTTTAAAATCGCCAAAGCTCACTTCCATATGTTAGTATTGGTTTGACGAGTTTGTCAAATAGATGTATCTGTATAGATAAATGTAATGACTTTGACTTTTTATTAGACTGTACATTGCTCTAGTACCTTGTTCTGCTATATGTTTATTTCGTTGATGTAAAGCAACCGTCTTTATTTATGAAATGTCCAATATATTTATATTCGGTGACTGTGGCAAAGATATTATTTTGGTAGAAAAAATCGTAATTATTGTTTCTCCGGCTATTAGAAAACACTACTATCTTCGTTTTACTAGCATTAACAATTATTCTCCATCCATGACAATATCGTTCATATTCATTTATTGCATTTTTCAAATCTCCTGCTGATTCGCTCAATATTACAGTTAATCCCGTTAATGTTGTATTTACACGATTAAACACGTTTTTCAAGCTTATAAGCTATACTAGGTGGCCGCGGCCAGCATCACCCGCCGAGGAATCTGGATGTCCCAGTATGTACATGTATGAGATTGGAGTATCAAATGGATATACAGCTGTTGAGATATTTGCTACTTAAAACTTTAACTTAGATTTTCAAACACTTCAACACAAATTGCCAAGTAATTCTACACCAGTGCTGCAAGTTTTTTCAGTTCATGCGAATGAGACAATGTTGTTTATATTTCATTCACTATATTGTACACAGTTGAGCTAGGAAGACTGCGAAATTATTGTAGCTTTAGAATTCTTTGTACAAAACTTTTCACAAAATCTTCATATTTCTGTTCTTCATTATATTCTTCATTATTAATTTCGTTGTTGTTTTCACCATTTTCGAAAAATTGGTCATCTTCATTCGCACGTTCAAGTTGGTTGTCATCGATATGTATTGTTCCTTAATACAGTTGGAGTTGACAAGTGTATTTTATGACACCGTGAAAAATGTGAATAGTATGATGATAGTAAAGAATAGTTACATTCACAATCCTTAAATGTACATTGAACTCTTTCAGAGTGTCTGCAATGATTGCCCAAATGTTTGATTGCTTCAATGGGTAATAGTTTACATGGACACAGTGAGCATTTGAATTCGATATTATCAGGAACGTGTTCGAGTTAATATTTTCTCAAATTATCTTCACAGTTCAAGTGTTTCCTATGAACATGAATTGCTTTTAAATGTACTGCTACATCATTGAATACCACAAGTGATATGGAATGTTTGATCCCCTCTATACCATGAATACATGAAATGTGTTTAAATAATCCTTAACAGTCGGCCTACTTTTACCACAAATGTTGCAATTCATTATAAACAAAATTTAAAAATTAAGTCTGTCACTTGTTGCTTGCTGCAAGAATAGTTTGCTATTTACTTTTGTGTTATTTTGACTTCGGAACTCTTGGGCGCTTTGTATTTAGCATTCGGAACCTCTTCTATTTAATCGAGCATAATGTAAACGTCTTGAAAACGCCTGATAACATCGATCAGTTTTAGGAAAATACCGCGGTAGACATACAACGTTTAAGCAAACGTTTCCCTTTTCATAAGGTAACAAGGAAACATGAAAAACAAAAACAAAATAAGCAACGATTTAAAAATAGTCAAACTCTTTTTGTTGACATCGTAAAACTATATGAAACGGTCAATAATACATTAATTTAGTTAGAATAGAACAGTGAACTTGTTTGTAGCACATGTAGGATCACTATCCATATTTTCGGACACGTAGCCTATAAACAAACACACACGCGATGGAATGTTTATAGGAATCTACATTACCAATTAAGATATTTATCTCTTTAAACACACATAACTGGTAGGGGACTTAACGTTAAGGTTTGACGAACTGTGCTGGATCGAAATATGTACTTATAGTGATGGAACATTTGTTATGGCGAAACGACACACCTTTTAGAGCGAAACGACTTACCTAATTTGTACATATTTAAAGCGAAACGACCCAGTGCGAAAAGACCCATGGCGAACGGGTATATGGCGAAAGTATCCCACACCATAGTTTAATGTTAGCTCTTGGGTGCTAGACACAGTCATTTTACGGGATTTATTTACACCTTTGTTTTAGAAATGTTATCATAATTTAGATACCAAGTTACAACTCATTTTGTTCTCTTTAGCTGGCCCTTAAAGTGGCACGACATTTTTCCACTTAAAACATTTACACTTCAATTGGATGTTTCCCCCACTTGAACTAGCGAGTTTATGCGCAGTGTACATGGTTATACGTTGTTTAGTTTATTTTTCGAGAAAACACCGGCGTAAGGAAAACATTTCCCTAAAATAGTTTACACCATTACACCAACTTTTTAGTGTGTACCAGGAACCTCAAATCCTGATTTCAGGATATATCCTAAAAATGTCCACCCCTGAGCAATAAGAAACTACATGTACCTGCAAATGGTACATAACCAGATGAGACGACTCGTTACGAGCCGGCTCATCTGGTTCTATACACAGGCAATGTTGAATATCCCCCATCCACTTGAATTCATGTAGTATAACAGAAGGCCAGACACTAAAGCCTGAATCGAGATTTCATTTCAGTGTCCCACTCACTTCCGGTTGAGCTAAAATTTGCAACGGACGATTTGATTGGTTGAAATTTTTTATCAACCAATCAAATCGTTTGTTACAAACGCTTTGCTATAAACCGGAAGTAGCCTGGACAGGCAAAAGAATTCTGCAGTAAAACCAATTAAAAGCATTATTTTGTATGTTTTAACACATCTGGGTTGTAATTGAAGGTGCCATTCTGTTTATTATAAGTTTACTCCAAATAGATATGCCAGAAATTGCACCAATATTTATTAATATTAGACAGAATACAGATTAGTATTTCATCACACTTGTTAGTGTCTCCCCTTGACTCTATCTATACATATTGAATACAATGGAATTATTTTAGTAGCCCTGTGGTTCTATACTGTTTGAAAAAAATATGATAGAGGTATGTATTGTTGATAAAAGGGTTAGTAAGGAACTGTCACATGTATATTCGGTTTAAGAATGTACGCCTGGCTGGTACGGCGCCGAATGCGACTACCAATGTGGTCATTGCCGAGCGCCGGCGAGCTGTGACCACGTGACTGGCCGATGTTCCTACGGCTGTACGAGCGGCTGGATGGGCGAGCTGTGTGAAACAGGTAGGATTCTGAAATAAAATAAAGTGATGCCCTGCACATTATTCTGAGTACACAGCTTTAATTCCACTGCATTACATGACATTACATAACAGTTATGTATGAAGGGGTAGTATTTCCAAATAAGCGTTTAAAGAGTTCTTTCTTTAATGTCTAGTTCGTGGAATGTGATCTAAGACATTTACTAATATACACTTTATCTTGTGAGTTTATGATACTATTTATTTTCTCATATTGTTGCTTTTACCATGTTTACTGTCAATATGAATATAGCGAATTTAAAATTCTGAAATTACAGCGGAAAATAGCTAAATTCTAGTGCGCGAAATTGAAAAAGTATTCCGCGAATCTATACGCTTAGCTGTAGTATAGCGTTTTATGGCAATCCATTGTCTATACAGTTGAACACGTGCAGCTACCCTGCATACTGGGAGTGGTATAGTAAGGTTGGTCCAGACCTTTTATATAAATGTACATTTCGTATATCCAAAATAGTAGTTTAAACAATATTTATTTCAAGTTATAGCAAGTGAGAGATATATATACATACAATTGAGAACAGGATTAGAAAACAAGCTTTTACACTTATATGAATTCTTAGATGTCAGAGAGTAGAGATTAGCAACTGGTCGGGATTTATTAATTGATGCGTTCTATTAGTAAATTTTCCCATTGCAACTTTTTGCCAAATTCCTGAAACCCGTATAATACAGTTTCTGAATATCGGCCAGACATAAGACATAAGACATAAGACATAGCTGTTTGTTATTATAGGAATTAATGGCCTTTTTGTGGAATTTATCGGGGTATAAATTTGGAAAAGTCGCGGGAATACTGGACGAAGCGATAACAAATTATAATTTTCGAAAGAAAATCAAAAGAAAATTATTATTATTATTTTTTTTTTTTTTCGAAAATTGTAATTTTTAAGGCCTCGTCCAGTATTCCCGTGACTTTTCCAAGTTTATATCCCCGATAAATTCCACAAAAAGGCCATTCATTCCTTATAATTCCAGCATTTGAAATAAATTCATCAAGAAAATGTGTTTATTTTCCGTTTTCTTGTTTTAACTGCGCCTGACGGTTACGGAAAGTAGTTCGGCATGGGAGTTTACTGGGATATAAGTTTTGGACAGAGACTTACTACGGACCAATCAAATGTTAGGGAATTGTGTAAATATTTTTGTGCTGGAATTATTATTTTAGTGACTGCGCATCTGGGGGCCGTTTCACTAAACTTCGTACGACTAAAATGTTCGTAAGTGCAAACGTATGATAGTAAATTTCACATTAACAGTGTGCTCTTGTAAACAATTATTGGATTTACATTTAGTGAGCATATGCAGCCTATGCTCAATAAATGTGAATCCATCAACTGAAATGTACAAACGATTCTAAATATACACTTACGAACATTTTAGTCGTACGAAGTTTAGTGAAACGGCCACCTGCACTTTCTGATAAAGGAAAACAAAGTTCGTCATTCAATCACTGGATTATCGACTGCGTTAATAAAAATATCCGAGCTATTGTACATGTTCCTCAAAATCCACAGTAGTAACCAATGTCGCACTGTAACAGAAGCCGATTTCATCAAATTGCAAAGTATACTTTACTAGCAAAGTATACTTTGAGGGAGTAATCATTTATTTTTCCCTGAAGGTATACTTTGCTAGTAAAGTATACTTTGCAATGTTGATGAAATAGTCTACTGACCCATCCCTGCCTTCAAGATTCAAGAAGATGATGACTTCCTCGCAATGATTCATGTAGCATTTAAACTAATCAGGTTTACAGTCACAACGTGCATACACAAGCATAGACATAACCAACAGGGGCGTCGGAACAAGTCCGGCAGATCCGGCGACTGCCGGACCAATAATTTTGACAAAAATATCATATATTTTTATTATATAAACATGAACTATATTTTTCTGTAATTTGTCTCATTTCTCACCAAATATGTATGTTGTCACTACTCAGTTGAACCGTCTCGACGAGACGGTTCAACTGAGTGGTAGCAACATATACATTGTGTGTGTGGTGGGTGGGATCCCCGACCTTCGCCGGACCAATCGTATGATGCTTCCGACGCTCATGCCCAAAGACTGGGTTCCATCTGTTGGTTACATGTTTCTCCGACTGTGGTTAGGAGGTCAGTTACTTACTGGAAGAAGATCCTGAAATACAAGACTATGAACAATATGATCACAAACGAATGAGAGAACGTAGTATTGCACAGGATCTCGTATACGGTAATATATATAATACATATAATAGCGGGATTTCGGGTTCATTAGGTTAAGGCGGATTATATTAGTAGGTTGTACACAATAATTGTTCACATATATTATTGGCGACAATTACTGATTTGGCTAGTTTATGTTTACTATATTTACATAAAAAAATTGACACTTATTGTTTACCCTAGGTTCTCGACCAATCAAAGAACAGCATTTCGTCTCAATTAATCGCATATTGCGACATTTTCGGCAATATCTTTTAAATTAATCATTGAATGTTCCGTCGCTATATGAGAACTGATTGTACGCCTTGTGTCATCGGTTCACGAGACGCAAAGCATATTACCGCCCACACACGCGCTCACTTCGTGTCACACCGCCAATCGCATGCTAGTACAGCGATTCGAAATCACGTTTAGGGGCGGAGCTTCGCGACTGGGTTGATAAACAATAAGTACGGTATAGTTCATATATTTGATTTTTAATAAATTAATTAATATACCGCATGGACATAACCCCCTTCGTGTGAAAATGACCGCATGGACATAACCCCCTTCGTGTGAAAATGACCGCATGGACATAAGCTGTGAAAATGACCGCATGGACATAACCCCCTTCGTGTGAAAATGACCGCATGGACATAACCCCGTTCATGATTGTTACAGGTTGGACTAAACCCTCTTCGTTTTTTTCATACAAGGTGGATATAACTCCCTTCATGTTGTTTACAAGGTGGACATAACCACCTTCATGTTTTTTACAAGGTGGACATAACTCCCTTCATGTTGTTTACAAGGTGGACATAACCACCTTCTCGATTTTAACAGGGTAGACATAATCCCCTTCATCAGTTTTGCAAGTTGGATAAAACACCCCTCATGATTTCTACAATTAAAACCATTAACTTCACGGATGAATAAAACATTTGTTTGATGTTTATTATTACTAATGACATTTATTATGTTACTAAACGTTCAATCTTAGAATTATTTATAATATACAATAAACACATATTCATGTATAAAGAAAATATTCCAGTAACACTTTGGGCACTTTATTTTCAAACATGTACACACAAGAGCAGAATAGAACAATATTCGTGTTAAATGAAATAGTTGATTAATAGATAAACAAGGGTGGTACAATTATGTAAGTTAGTTTGTAAAGATTCATTCAAATGAGGATGGGGTGAGGGGGTTATGTCCACCCTGTATAAATCATGAAGGGGGGTTTGTCCAACTTGCAAATACAATGAAGGGGGTTTTGTCCACCCTGTAAATTCTGAGAATGGGGTTATGTCCACCTTGTAAAAACGATGAAGGGGGTTTTGTCCACTCTGTAAAAAGCATGAAGGGGTTATGTCCATGTGGTCATTTCTACACGAAGGGGATTATGTCCAAGGGTTTGTTTTGTCAGGATACCGCCCCATACATCAAGCCACTGTCATATGTGGCTATGACTGGAAAAATTGACTTTACGAGATTTGTGACCAGTGTAGCCCCTGATAAAATATGACGCTCTTGAAGCCTGACAACGGTCTATACTCCTTGTTGGAATTGTGACGGGTGTTGAATGGCGAACAGTGTAGATCCTGATCAGTCTGCGGATGCACATACTGATCTGGATATACATTGGTTGAAAACCCGATAAGCCATATTCTCGAGTCACATTAACCAGCCATATTCTCAAGTCACATTCTCCAGTCACATTCTCCAGTTAAATTATCCAGTCACATTCTCCAGTCACATTCTCCACATTCTCCATCACATTCACCAGCCACATTCCTCCCATCCACATTTTCCATTCACATTTCCATCACATTCTCCAGTCACGCACCACATTTTCCAGTCACATTCTCCAGTCACATTCTCCAGTAACCATTCTCCAGTTCACATTACCCACACATCCATCACATTATTCCAGCACATTTCCAGTCACATTCTCCAGTCACATTCTAGTCACATTCACTCCAGTCACATTCATCCAGTCACATTCTCCATCAGCACATTCATCCAGTCACATTTCATCACATTCACTACCAGCACATTCTCCAGTCAGTTCACAGTCTCCAGTCACGATTCTCCAGTCACATTCTCCAGTCAACATTCATCTTCTTTCCAGTAACATTCTTTTCCAGTCACAATTCCTTTTCCAGTCACATTCTCCAGTCACATTCTCCATCACATTCAGTCACATTCTCATTCACATCACCAGCCACATTCTCCAGTTACATTTGCCAGTCACATTCCCTCCTTAGTCACATTCTCCAGTCACATCTCCACGTCACACCGTTTCTCCAGTCACATTATACCAGTCACATCTCCATCACAGTCTCCAGTTCACCCATTCTTCTCCCAGTCATTACATTCTCAGTCATATCTCTAGTCACATTCTCCAGTCACATTCTCCAGTCACATTCATCAGCCACATTCTCCAGTCACATTCCCCAGTCACATTCTCAAGTCACATTCTCCATCACCAGTCACATTCTCCAGTCACATTCTCCAGTCGCATTCTCCTGTTACATTATCCAGTTACATTCTCCAGTTACATTCTGCAGTCACATTCTCCAGTCACATTCTCCAGTCACATTCTCCAGTTACTTTCTCCAGTCACATTCACATAAGCCCCATTTCTCCAGTCACAGCCACATATGAGACACGCCATGAGATTTTGTACCTTCGGACCTTCGGACATCTGAGTAATTTCATGAAATACATTAAACTTTACATATTTAGGATGTTTTTCGTAAATGGCATCAGAAGTTGACACAATTTACAGAGTACATGCGGAATCATATTATGAAATATATTTTAAATTTTGTAAAAAACGAATTTAATGAAATTACGCAGATTTCCGATAGTACAAAGTCACATGGCGTGTCTCATATTATGTGTGTTGATGTTTCAGCTTGCAGGCCTGGCCGATATGGAGCAGAGTGTAGAGATACGTGTGGTCATTGCTCCGGGCCGGAGGACTGTGATCGGACCACGGGGATCTGCGGCCAGGGGTGTCGGGGTGGGTGGCAGGGCATCCGCTGCGACATAGGTAGGCACATGTCATATATCAAATCGAATGTATCGACAAGACAATCACTCTGGAACATGATTCTCGAAATCGGATGATTACGTCATCCACGATGATCATCATTTGAGTCGATATTTCTCCTTCTAGTGAAAAAGTTGACCGATATTGGCTAAACTTCACAGTTACGGTCCGTGGGTGAAATATTTAGTTATTTGTTAAAATGGAGAGCATCGTATAATCCAAGATGGCCGCCGTTGAAAAGTAGGTCAAATTGTAAAACAAATATTCTTCTCGTGAACCGCCAAACCGATTCCGATGAACTTGGCAGGAA
This sequence comes from Conchocele bisecta, assembly GCA_029237695.1. Taxonomy (NCBI): domain Eukaryota; kingdom Metazoa; phylum Mollusca; class Bivalvia; order Lucinida; family Thyasiridae; genus Conchocele; species Conchocele bisecta. Next base: position 6,610,796 of record CM055268.1, on the reverse strand, counting down.
TGCTCGATATTCAACACTGTTTCAGATGTGTTAAAATGGTGGCCCCTAGGTCATCCGCACAGTCTGATCTGGATCTGCACCGTTCGCCATTCCATCAATAAAACACCCGTCATGCTTCTAACAAGGAATATCGATTGTTATCAGTCGACATGAGTGTGCCATTTGATCTGGATCTACACTGGTCACAAATCCCATAAGCCCCATATATCCAGTATAAGCCCCATGTATCCATACAACCACATATAGCCTCTATTTCTCCTGTGTTGACAGCGTGCCCACCCGTTACATACGGTAAAGGGTGCGCCCTGGACTGCGGGAGCTGCAGTGGGGGCGCTGGCTGTAACAGCTCGACGGGGGCGTGTCCGGACGGATGTCAGGCGGGTTGGCTGGGCGAGCTCTGTGACACACGAGTACAAGGTACTGGGCTGTCTTCAGGATTATGTACACCACGGCTTGCGCTAATCTTGCCAATATTTGTCAATTGTTTCATTTCAAAATACTTGAATATTGTGCGATAAATCAAGCAGATTGATTGGGTGAGCATGAGCTGTGCTACAAACGATCAGTGTGTCAGCTCAGTCAAATCAGAATCAGTTAGTGAACCACAAGTCATGCTTCTGGTAATAAATATAGCCCCTAATCAAGTTACAGATGAGTATAGAAAATCAAAAACTACAATGATCACAGATGGCCTACAGTGGGGTCAGCGTGTAAGTGCACACACGAACTAACACGACAGGTTGGAACCAACCTGTCGTGTTCGTTCGTGTGTGCACTTACACGCTGACCCCACTGTAAGCACAATTTCTCCAGTATGAGCAACATATATTAAAGTATTTTATAAGTTGTAGTCAAAACAGAAAGTGTGGGTACTGGTATATACCGTATATACATGAATATTACGAGAAAAGTGTTGATTGTTGCTGATTTTCGTCCCATCATTACATTTCCGTCGCCTCAAATTGATGAATTGATCATGCGCATACACTCTAATTTGGAAGTGCTAGTATTTAACAAAATACTACATAGTATTGCTAAGTGTTAAATATACATCACAATATGATCCTTTCAACATTTTCCGATTTAAATGGCGGCCATTTTGAATTTAGGATAGAGCAATACTTCGTACCATCCAAACACAGTTTTATTAAGTTCCCTGACTAGTGTAACATAACAATGGGCACCAAAATTCCACTTCTGTGTAGGCTAGCATTGGACATACATACAACTTGTTTTACATCCTATTGATAGCGGCCATCATCAATGATACTAACGTAGCACCTCCCGATTTTGACGCAAGACAACCATGTCACGGATGATTAATCAGCCACAAAAGTGTGTATTCCCCAAAAAGCCTGCTTCACCCATAAACAACAGTTTGGCATCTAGACTATAATGTACAATTCGTTTTTCACGAAATAACAATTCGTTCCCACGAATTAACAATTCGTTCCCGTGGGAACAAATTGTTATTTCGTGGGAACGAATTGTTAAATTGAGGGAACGAATTGTTAATTCGTGGGAACAAATTGATAATTCGTGGGAACGAGTTGTTAAATTGAGGGACTGAATTTTTATTTCGTGGGAACGAATTAATAAAAAAATGAATTCTCCGTCCCCTGCGGGGTTCCGTAGTAGCATGATATACGCTACCGATATACTTGGTCTCTCACACTGGTTCTGTATGCCAAGTTTAGCGATTTATCCAATTCATATTTTCACTTAAGCAAGCTAGGGTGGGGGGGACGGGTTTTCGAGATATACTATGATACAATTGGTACATTCCGTAACACAAATTAACAAATGTATAAAACCGCTCTTTTAATACTTATGTTTCTGGTAGTTGCGGCGACTGTCTTCGATACATTGCGTATGACTTTATTGTTTCTCCCATACCCAGACCCGGGCGGTACGACAATAGACGTGACTCGCCAGCGGAGGCCGTCGGCCGTGCCGCTGCTGCTGGTCGCCGTCGGGCTGCTGCTCCTGGCGCTCTCCTCCACCGTCGTCTACTTCGTCGTCATCCGACCCCGCCGCCTCAACATCGTCTCCCGCCTACACATGCTCTCCACGGTGAGTCAACCCTCAACACTCCCAACCCGTTGGTGAAAGTGAGTAGCCAATTAACCCTTAGACCGCTACACATAACAATTGTCGTCTGCCGTTGCTTTTATATCTTGCCTTATTTCTCAATAAAAACATGGCTGACACCACTTCAGAATCATTTCCAATGGAAATGATTCTAAAGTGCTGTCAATGCATGTTTTAAATTATTCCAAAGTGCTGTCAAAGCATGTTTTTGATGACACAAATGGAAAATAGAAAATAAAAAAAAATTAAGATAGCGGTGTAAGGGTTAACTCCCTGAACCCGCTGTCCGTCTGCAAGTTCCTGATTCGGCTCAAACAGTTCAATGTTTCCATTGACCAATCTGACTTATTATCTGTTTCACGTCAGCTGCCCAAATATTACGGCCATATAAACATGTCTGTTTCACGAAACCTGTACAAATGTTACGGCCATATAAACAATGCAAAAACAATATTTTTTTTATAATATTAAATTAAATCAAAATTTAAGAATGAGCCTTCTTTTTATTTCGTGAAATTTGGTCAAATATTGATTTTATTATGAACAATTTATTTGTCTATGGGAATTTAACATGGGGGAAAACGAGGTAGAGGAGATGGGGGAGGAAGCAAAAAAAAAACCACAACTTTTTTGATATTGACTCTGAAACCTGGCTAGATAGCTTGGAAATGATCTAAGAAAACAAAAGTTAAATTTTGAAAATCGGTTCAGTATTTCTAAAATTCTAAAAATTTCCCCATGGGGAAATTTATTTTCGCAATAAAATCAATATTTGACAAAATTTCACGAAATAAAAAGAATGCTCATTCTTAAATTTTGATTTAATTTAATATTATAAAAAAAATATTGTTTTTGCATTGTTTATATGGCCGTAACATTTGTACAGGTTTCGTGAAACAGACACTGAGTAATAATCTTAATAAAGACATCACGTCGTCTGAAGTGTTACCTTTTCCATAAATAAGGTAATAATTGTCCAATGGTTGCCACTGTATTGATGATCATGTGGAGACTACAGTTTCTGTAACAGTCACAGTGTGACATCAATCATACAGAGCGGGGGTGCTCTGCCATCATTTTAAAGTGATTGGATTTGAAACTTTGCACAAATCATCAAATACTCGAGAATGTCCCCACGTATACAAGTAAGACCCTGTTAGTAGTCATAAGTACGGTGGCACAGAGGGGACATGTAAATATTATTTACTTTCGCGTGCGCACGCAATAGGTTTTGCGTGCGCACGCGATAGGGTTTTGCGTGCTCGCACGATAGTTTTTGCGTGCGCACGCGCAAAACCTATCGCGTGCGAACGCAAAAGCTATCGCGTGCGTACGCAAAAGCTCTCGCGTAGCGCACGCAAAATAAAACTGTCGCGTGGCGAACGCAAAACCCTATCGCGTGCGTACGCAAAACCTATTGCGTGCGCACGCGAAAGTAAAAAAATATTTACATGTCCCCTCTGTGCCACCGTACATAAGTGACATGTAGCATATTTAACCAACATTGCAAAGTATACCTATCTTGCTAAGTACACTTTGAGGGAGAAATGTTTAAGGATACATTTATTAATTTTTATTATACTGAATGTATTATATTATCACAGCCATTTTGGTTGTGATAATGTAATATATTCAGTATAATAACTATGCATAATTTTAATCATCAAATATATGCAGTCGTTAGTTCTATATGAAATAATGCATTTCGGGAACAATAAATGATTACTCCCTCAAAGTAGCTTAGCTAGATAAGTATGCTTAGCAATTGTGGTGAAATGGCTACTGGAATTAAGGCAATGCTTATTCCGGGGCCAAGCCAACACCTACATAATCCATGTGTCTCATGACGTTACTAGAACGCGCCGTTACGTAACCAGACCAGTTCACAACGGCAACACTGACATTTTCAAATTGACGCGGCTGCATCACGCGACGTGTACTGCGGCCCCGGAATATGTATGTGTAAATCAGCTGTTTGAATGGAACGGGTGTCAAAGTACCGAAAGTACTGTATATATACTCAAATTGCATGATATTTCCGACAGAAATGTAACAATAACGTTCGACCATGTCCAGCCGTAGGTAAACGTTTGCCGAGGCACTCGGGAACTGTTTGAACTCGCGGCCTACGGCCTTGGGGTTCAAACAGTTCCCTCGTGCCACGGCAAACGTTGACCCACGGCTGGACATGGTTGAACCGTATACTATTGCATATATGGATGACTCTTTTGATTAAGTTATATCTGTTCTAAGTGTTTGGTAGTCATCCATGTTCATGATAGTTATGTTTTCTAGCCCAGATTGCAATGGTTCTTGCACAAGTTATGTCAGCTTCCGTGTATTAATTTGGATTTTATTTGTATTGGGTCGTTGAACATTTTTGATAGGACGTTACAGGATTGGAACTAAGTTTTCGTTATGGTTGATTTCGTGATTCAACTAAGTAAATATATTTTGTGCCATTTTGGCTGGTTTGCCCGTTTCGTCTCCATACTTATTTGGCATCATAGTTCTATGACGTCTCCACTAATTTCGTACAAGTTGTGTTTCCATCGTATGTGTTCGATTGTTTCTTTTATTCGGTAGAATATTTTCCATGGGTTTACTTTATTTGTATTGATCGTGTCTTGTTTAGATTACGTACTTGCCCAGAGATGACTGTGATGTTTATGCCGCCATATAAACTGTGTTTAACTCACTAATGTACAGTTTATATCACATATCGTTACACATCGGTAACATGTTATTCACGTATTTTTGTATCACTTTAAAACATTTTAATTTTTTCCATTTTCTGTGAAGTTTCTTTCTTATTGGAATGTGTGTTGTATGACGCATTCGTTGCATAGAGTGCCCGTGTCATGTGTTTTATCATTGTGTATTGGGTTAGTATATTTCATTGCGTTCGTGTCTTCTTTTGGTATCTTGGTTTTGTTTCATATATTATCGAATGAGTGTGTATTCATTTTCTAATTGTCACACATTAGTGTCTGTACGGAGACCCGCAGTGGGACGTATAATTTTTTTTTTTATTAATTCGTTTCCACGAAATAACAATTCGTTCCCTCGATTTAACAATTCGTTCCCACGAAATAACAATTCGTTCCCACTGGAACGAATTGTTAATTCGTGGGAACTAATTTTTAATTCGAGGGAACGAATTGTTATATCGTAGGAACGAATTGTTAATTCGAGGGAACGAATTGTTAAATTGAGGGAACGAATTGTTATGTCGTTGGAACGAATTGTTAATTCGAGGGAACGAATTGTTAATTCGAGGGAACGAATTGTTAAATTGAGGGAACGAATTGTTATTTCGTGGGAACGAATTAATAAAAATAAAAATTTATGAAAAGGGGGTATTTATTGTGCTCAAAAATATAAAAATTACTTTCAAATAGTGCAGATCCTGATGAGACGGCTCGTTACGAGCCGGCTCATCTGGATCTGCACTGTTTGCATAAACCGCCATAGCGGGCTTTCGGGTTCAAAGGGTTTATCATCATCCCCCAAAAAAATAAAAATGATGCAGGCGTATCGCTATGCTTTCAGGTATTCATACATATGTCAACAATTTCATCTACGGGAGATTCAACTTGATATGAAAGAGCCCGGTAATATCACTCTCATGTTCGGAGAAGAAGACTGGCCGGGGCTGGTATATTGAAAAGCTATATATGTTAACATTGTACAGCAAAGTCACCATTTACTAATCAGACTCCGTGTATGCAGTATATGTGCATTAGAATTCCTGTTTTACACAGTCCTACATAGTTTCAATTTACTGTCTGTTTCGCGAAACCTGCTTAAATGTTACGGCTATATAAATAATGCAAAAACAATATATTTTTCGATAATATTAAATTATAGCAAAATTTAAGAATGAGCATACTTTTTATTTCGTGAAATTTGGTCCAATATTGATTTTAATGCGAATTTATTTTTTCAACATATTAGATCCCCAGATATCTTCACAAATCCCGGGGATTTAACATGCGGATTTTTTTTCTAATTTCAGAAATAGTTTACAGATTTCCTAGCTATCTAGCTAGATTTCAGAATCAATTTCCAAATGTTTTCGTTTATCGACTCCTCCTCCAGGTTCTCTACCTCTTTTTCCCCCCATGTTAAATTCCCATAGAGAACTCATTGTTCGTAATTTAATCAATATTTGACCAAATTTCACGAAATAAAAAGATGGTTCATTCTCAAATTTTTATAAAATTTAATATTATCGAACAAAAATACTGTTTTTGCAGTTTATAATTATGGCCGTAAAATTTGGGCCGGTTTCATGAAACAGACAGTAGTTTACCCGGCCTCTTCAGCGACTTTTGTATACTGGGGGCCGTTTCACTAAGCTTCGTACGACTAAAATGTTCGTAAGTGCAAAATTAGTATTATTATCTGTAAATTTCACATGAACAATGTTTTCTTGTGAACAATTATTGGATTTACATTTATTGAGCATAGGCTGCATATGCAGCCTATGTTCAATAAATGTAAATCCATCAATTGAAATTTCCAGACGATCCTGAATTTGCACTTAGGAACATTTTAGTCGTACGAAGTTTAATGAAACGGACCCCTGTTGTCTAGTGCACTTCCTTTGGTAGAATATTTTATATAATGTTATATACATACGGTAGTAATTGTCTGTAGGTGCGAGATAGTAGAGAGGCGGACACACACGTGTACGAGCGGATACAGATGGGGCGGTACGACATAAACAAGTCCAACCTGGTGATCACGGCCGAGAAGCTGGGTAACGGCCAGTTCGGCCAGGTCAGGAAGGGCTATATCAAGAACCTGCGCAGCCATAACGTACAAGTGGCGGTCAAATCCCTCAAAGGTACAATTGACCTCCAAGCGCAAAAACCTGGTTTTGACAGCACATGAGAATCGTCTCCAGTGGAGACGATTCTCATGTGCTGTCAAAACCAGTTTTTTGCTGGAAATTACTTGTGTACTTTTACCACATGATTATTAATTAAATTTAATTAACGGGTCAGTGGAAGAAGAGGCTAGCTAGCTCAACGAATTGTTATATCAAGGTACATGATCACGTGGTTACAACAACAACAACAACGTCGCCCACTCCAAAGTAAGTATTCTTCGATATTCCTTAATATGCAACGGATTTTGATGAAATATGGCGCAGCAAACGCGTCTTCATGAGCTGCATTTGGTGGTCTAGTGAGTTTGTAACAAATTTATGTCGTTTTCGCGAAGAATCGATTTCCGTGTCAGAGACACGGAAATCGATTCTTCGCAAAAACGACAGAAGTTTGGGCGAAAATACATAGACCACCAAATGCAGCTTAACAAGACGCGTAATAAGGATACTATAAACGAATACGTACTTTGAATCGGTACTTGTTGTTATTGTTAGTACCACGTGATCATACACCTTGTATATCGTGGGAACGAATTGTTAAATTGACGGAACTCATAATACAATAAGTCGAATAGCATGGTTCACCGAACATTTATGAGTGTGTCGCACCTATACTATGCGACAGGCCATGTGATTCGTATCCAAGAAGATGTGCGATTTTTCAAACTGTGATATTTTCTGAGAATGATGTCGAATTTGACGAAATGTTCAGAGCAAATGCGGATTTACTTTCCGCATTTGCTCTGAACTTTTCGTCAACGTTCGACTCCATTTACAGAAAATATCACAGTTTGTAAATTTTTGTCATGAAATCCGCATTTGCTCTTAATATTTTTTTCAACTTTTCACGTAATTTACGGAAAAGGATATACATTGTAAATACTTTGCATGAACAATCGCACAAACTACTATGGCTTGTCTCATGTTTATGTCAACGGCTTGGTTTCAGTGACAGCCACTGACAAGGACGAGTCCGACTTCATGAACGAGCTGCAGATCCTGAAGAAAGTCGGCTACCACCGCAATGTCGTCTGCCTCGTGGGTTCCTGTCACATCGCCGGTACATGCACCCCCGCCGCCTTCTGGTTAATGAGTCCATCAATCAAACAAATTCGGTCTCGGCGTTAAGCGGCTCCACCTACCGTTGACAACGGCTTTATGAATGTTCCGACTAACACAGTCCCGCACCGAATGACCATCAATCTAAATATTATTTATAACATAATAATGAGTTTGTTATAGTTTGCCCTACTTTCCAAGCCAATCGCTGGCCGGTATTGAGCTCCACTTATGTCATATATTGGAAGATTTAACTCCAATAAGTTACATATTACCAGATTTAATGATTAACTGTTCGACAGGAAATATAAAATCAATATTCGGATGGGAGATGCTTAGTAAAACTTTGCTAAACTATGAATATGTTATTATTCACATATTGGATTTTTAAGGAACTAAATGCTGCGGTCGCTAACGCTCCCTTGCATTTAATTCCTTACAAAGGAAAGGTGACCAACTGTATTGCTATTTGATTATATCTCGTATCAAGTGTATTGTATCACAGCCATACGTTGTAACATTTAAATTGTATCATTGTCGGAAATGTCTCTGAAGAAATGGGGCTTATCGGATTTGTCACCAGTGTAATTTCTTGATCAAATAATACTTATGTAGCCTGGTAACGATCTATATTGCTTATTAGAAGCATATGTCTACTCTTTCACTGACGAAATAACGAACAGTGTATATCATCATCCGACTGGTTGCAAAACCCATAAGCCATGTTTCTCCAGTCACAGCAACAAGTGAGAAACAAATGTCGTGAACTGATGTCCATATCGTCTTACATGTATTACTATATATGTGCATTACAAAGACAATTTCTCGTATTTTAGGGATCCTTTACGTTGCCATGGAATATTGTGCGAACGGTGATCTGCGTTCCTACCTGAGACGTAGCCGTAAAACGAAACAGAAGCTGTACTCGAACTTGAAGAGCTTCTCCCCGATACCACAGTCGTCCCTGCTTCAGTTCGCCCTTGGTGTAGCTAACGGAATGGCTCATTTAGCAGAACGACAGGCATGTGTTAAATGTACATGAATGTGTTACATGGATGTGTTATAATCAGAAAACAATGATTCCTTGGTTTAAACGACACACGTTTAAACCAACGAAAACATCGTTTTGTAATTATGAAAACGAAAACGTTGTGTAAGTGATAGGCAATCGTCGTTTGTGGAACCAGTTGATATTATTATATACATTGTAGTACATTTAATCGTGTGATATTGAAAGTGCTTGTTTCGCTGACATGAATATTACGACGCAGCATATTGATATCCATGTCTGTCAAAACATAAACACACTACGACGAGCATATACATGTAGTTGTATCAAGGTGTATGATCACGTGGTACTAACAACAACAACAAGTACTGAAACTTCCAGAATCCATCCGACTCAAAGTACGTATTATTTTATATTGTCCTTATTACGTAACGGATTTTGATGAAATATGGCGCATCAAACTCGTCTTGTTAAGCTGCATTTTGGAAAACGACATAAGTTTGTGCCTAACTCCCTGGACGAACAAATGCAGCTCGTGAAGACGCGTTCGCTGCGCCATATTTCATCAAAATCCGTTATTATATCTATTAAGAAAATATCAAATAATACTTACTTTGGAGGGGGCAAGATTTCAACACTTTCAGCCACTGTTGTTGTTGTTATAACCACGTGATCATGCACCTTGTGTATAAACCGCAGTTACAGTCAGCATATCACCTCCTCACGAAAATTCGTATCAATGGTGAAAATGAACGTACATGCACTCCGACCGTAAACTGTGATGCCGATATTCCAGATCATCCACCGAGACCTGGCCGCGAGAAACGTGCTTCTAGATGCCAAACTTGTAGCCAAGGTTGCAGATTTTGGACTTTCCAAACACGATGACACATACGTTAAAACATCACATGTAAGAATTTATGGTTACATATACTAAGAGACGAAAGAAACCGTACATTTGTTTTTAAATAGCAGAACTAGAAATCTAAACGATTTGTAACAGCTTATTCTATCAAATCTACATTTAAAGCAAAATGTTGAGCCGATACAATAACCATTATGCCGATTGATATTGCGTAATATTTACCTCTCCTCTACACCCAGAAAAGCCAGTATTATTGTACTGTAGGGTTTCTTTTGTCGCTGAATATATACTAGATGTAATAGGCAACGATCATATGTGTTGTTAAAACCACTCTTCTTCAACTTGAAACAGCAAATATTCGCATGTTATATAATTCCTCTTCAAACTAATTACATGTTAATCGTATTATGACAGACATGTTTGATCAGCTTGTCTTTAGCTGAATAAAGGCAGCTACGTTTTGGTACAGCTAACGATGTTTTAGTAATTAGTTTAATAAATTAGAGACTTGCGGCAAGGGAAACTTTCACTACTTTGTTTACAAGTCATAATACACTAAATCTAGCGTAACCATGATGTATATCAGGACCCATTTGCTCCAAACCTCTATTAGCTTAACGGACTGTTAAATCCTTAACATTGTTAAGGATTTAACAGTCCGTTAAGTTAACAGAGGTTTCGAGCAACCGGGCCCTGACTGCTACAGAAATAACACACTATAATCTAACATAGCCTCATTTCTTAAGAAATCAATACACCCATTCCATAATTATGATATTAAACCACCACACATGCAAGATGCCCAGTATATATGTATTGATTATTCCAGTCACGGGTACCTGTGCGTTGGCTGGCCTTAGAGTCGCTGTTCACCAACACATACTCCACACAGAGCGATGTGTAAGTGATCATAACACATGCATATAAGGCCGACATATTACATAGATAATAGTAGGTTATGGGAAAAATATCTGGCGCGGCAATATCTCGCACATCCCGTTTCCGTGCCGCGCCAGATATCTTTTCCCATTCACGGCACTAACCTACTATTCTATTTATCCCGTCAACACCTACAACTAGCTTTAAAATGCAATGAAAATAACCCCAGCCACCGCAGATATTCATACGCAGTGATTAGGTCATATTTACAAGATATCAACAATGTTTCACGGCACCGTGTTTCACGGCACATACGAACTGTGGTTAATTATACATGGTTAAATGAACATGCGATAGTTTTGTAACACTTTCTCACAGGCTAATGATCAGCATATTCTGTTTGTAGTTTACGTGTAAATGGTGCATGTCCTATACTACGAACATGTCCTAAGACACACGAACGAACACGACAGGTTGGTTCCACTTACACGCTGACCCCACTGTATACTGATATGTTATTTGTTTCCGTCACCTGTGTTCTCTTATCTACCTATACATTGTCGACGACGGCATGAACTCGGTTTTAATACATGCCCATTTTGTTATGCAAATGTGAACTGTTGTCTATATTTGCTTGATATGTAGACAAAGTGCACTTACAATATAAGGATTACATCTAACCGAAATACCGGTACATGTGTAAATTTAGCCTGGAATACAGAATATGCTCGCAGATTCAAGCGTTAGGGACATAACTGATCTATACTGTTGATGGTTTTCACTAAATGTATTTCTAACAATTTTCTGATTGCAAAACACAAATATATCTTGGAGTGCTCACGTGTCCGTATGACAGTGCAACATCCCAGGGTGTCCGGTTTTGAGATATTCCACTGCATTTTTATATTCATGTACTTTGCACTATACGTGTATTTGTCAGGTGGTCGTTCGGCGTGTTGCTATGGGAGATAACGACGTTCGCTGGTACCCCGTACCATGGTATGGACACGCAACAGTTCTGCGGCCTATTAAAGCAGGGATACAGGCTCAAGCGCCCCAGTCACTGCGATTCCGCTTTGTAAGTGTCATCTACGAGAGAGAGAAGTCTTCTATTAGTTTTCTTGTTTTCAAGTTTCTTCAACAAAGACGTTTTGACAGCATGTGGGATTTGTCTCCATTTGCAAAGAAACATGTAACTGTTTGTTGATAACAATCTGTAAATTCATGCCATTTTCAATTGCCTCTAATCCACGAATTACCGGTATGATTTCCATGATTTATGTATGTGATTATATACTGATGCAAAGAGGAAACGATAACTGGGGGTGGGGACTTTTCACTAAACTTCGTAGGACTAAAATATTCGTAACTGCAAACTTAGGATCGTCTGAAAATTTAAATTAATGGATTTACATTTATTGAGCATAGGCTGCATATGCAGCCTATGCTCAATAAATGTAAATCCAAAAATTGTTTACAAGAAAGCATTGTTAATGTGAAATGTACAGACTATCATAAGTTTGCACTTACGAACATTATAGACGTACGAAGTTTAGTGAAACGGCCCCCTGGTGCATACTGTTGTGTATTTAAAAATGACATAGACGTTTGTGTGTATGCAACGTGATTAATGTTACATATTTGAAGTAATTGCTCGCCGGACATTTCGGACGATGCAACTGTCGGGCCAGGTCACATGGACGATCGATTCGATCAATGACGTTTCAGATAGCACTTGAAGCCTTTTATGTTTTCCCACGTTTTGGTCACTGGGTGGCAGAGTAAATTAACGAACCTCGAATTTAGTATTGGCGTAGGAATACGTTCTTCGTATGTGGGTAAAGTGCATGAGGCTACATATTGTCAGGGACCCGTACATTCGTCCCAGATATTGCAAACTGTGCGGACAGTTATCAAAAATAACATACCTGGGGCCCGTTTCACTAAAATTCCTACGAGTAAATTGTTCGTAAGTGCAAATTTATGATCGTCTGTAAATTTCAATTGATGGATTTACATTTATTGAGCATAGGCTGCATATGCAGCCTATGCTCAATAAAGGTAAATCCAATAATTGTTTACAAGAAAACATTGCTAATGTGACATTTACAGACTATCATAAGTTTTCACTTAAGAACATTTTAGTGTAAGAAGTTTAGTGAAACGGGCCGCTGTAATGTATGACAAGATTGCATGATATTTATAGAGTGCATTAGCATGCGAAATTAACACACAACGAGCTACGAAATTGTGTCACATTGTTTTTCCCGTGGTATTGTGTCTTTGTGACTCAGTATACAGTGACACCTCTCTAAACCGGACACCGTGGGAGGTCCCCAGGGTGTCCGGTTTAGAGAGGTTTCTCTGTAAATCAGGCAATTGATCACTCTTTTGTGCATTCTGGTGTCCGGCTTAGAGAGGTTCCACTGTATAAACCAATGTAACGTGTCGCTGTCGTGCCCGCAGGTACGACATGATGTTGCAGTGCTGGCAGGAGGCGCCCGACCACAGACCCAACTTCTACGATCTCCAGTCGCGGTTACAACGCCTCGCCGAAGACACCCAGGTATGGTGGGCGGGCACTGCCATGGTGTCACGTGTCTCACAGGTCGACAACACGGCCATATGAGACACGCCATGTGATTTTGTACCATAGGACATCTGCGTAATTTCATGACGTTTACAGAAGTTACAATATTTTTTCATAAATAAAGTCAAAAGTTGACAAAGTTTTCAGAGTACATGCGGAATATAATTCCTCAGGTATTCTGAAAACTTGGTCAACTTTTGACGTCATTTACGAAAAATAATGTACATTTTGTAAACGTATTTCATGAAATTAGCAGATATCCGAAATAAGATGACGTGTCTCAAATGTATAACTATCGCTTAGATTGGAGAAATGGAGATTATCGGATTTATGACCAGTCTAGCTCCTCGTCTTCTAGCACAGTCCGGCAACATCAAAATGGCCTCTACTGTTTGTGTTAGAAGCAGACCAGTGTTTCACTGACTGAATGTCGACCAGTGCAGATCCTGAGTCTGATCTGGATATACACTGGTCGCATATGCCATAAGCCCCATTTCTCCAGCCACAGCCACATATGCGTGTCTCAAATGTTCTTTAGCCTCCATATGTCGGTTTATTGTGTTTTGACCAGTGCCTATCATGATCAGCTGGCAGGTTCATGACTTGAGAATAATCTTATCGCTTTGCGACAAATGTAGATCCAGATCCGCGTGTACATCCGATCAGGATCTACAATATTCGGCATTCCATCAGTGAAACACCCGCTTCAAACAAGCAATATACATGGTTACAAGACTACATGAGAGTGCTATTTGTACAGCAGCTGTACTGGACATAAAACACATAATAGTGTATCAGCGCTGCAGATAAGCTTTGTGTCTAAAGCGTTCTATACCCCCTGATTTCAAAATCATTGCGTATTTTTTATTTTACAAATTACTTATTCATTTTCTTCATTACTAAATAGGGAACAATTGATAAAAAAATAACAAATTTAAACGTTCACTTATTTGAGCTACAGAAGGCAAACACGTTTGCTTTTTGCAGGTCAACTTAGTGAATTTTCAACTTTATGACAGTATTTTCACTACTCAATTTTAAAATCAATGCGTATTTTCACATTGCTGTGCGTATTTTGTACTGCAAGTTTTGATAATCAATTAGTATTCAGCAAAAATACGCCAATACGCAACTTACATGTATCTGGAGGGCTGTGTATGCCATAATCAGACTGCTGGACACACTCAGTAAGCCCTTATTGGTGGATCAATCAAATTGCGGATAGCTACGGAGCTCCGCAGTGGACGTAGAATTATTTTGTATTAATTCGTTCCCACGAAATAACAATTAGTTCCCAAAAAATAACAATTCGTTTCCTCTATTTAATAATTCGTTCCCACGAATTAACAATTCGTTCTCATGAATTAACAATGCGTTCCCTCGAATTAACAATTCGTTCCAACAAATTGTTTTGGCGCACAGCTGCGCGCGCAACACATTTGATCTACTTTGATTTTTAATTCGAGGGAGCGAAATGTTATTTCGTGGAAATTAATTGTTAATTCGAGGGAACGAATTGTTAATTCGAGGGAACGAATTGTTAAATTGAGGGAACGAATTGTTATTTCGTGGGAACGAATTGTTAATTCGAGGGAACGAATTGTTACATTGTGGGAACGAATTGTTATTTCGTGGGAACGAATTAATAAAAACAAAATCGATGTCCCCTGCGGGGCTCCGTACATTGCTATATATTTCATTTTACTAACTGTTTACATGAGCAAAGTCTATACTAGTACACACTAGCGCCGTCAATGTATACAATGAACCATGCATATACACAACCACCTGCCTTAAACTCGCCACGATCTCAACGTTTCCCAACATTCATTGACAATCTGCACTCGCAATCAAGCAAGCAGTTTGATTGACTGAGCCTGAGCTGTAACACAGCTCAGGCTCAGTCAATCAAACTGCTTCATTCAAAGCACACGTATGTCGCAATAGAACAATTGAAACATCGTGGCAAGATTAGCGCCGGCGATGGTGTATGCGGGGAAAACACAGCGGATTCGTCGCTCAAAACCTCTACATTGGGGTCAGCGTGTAAGTGCACACACGAACGAACACGACAGGTTGGTTCCAACCTGTCGTGTTCGTTCGTGTGTGCACATACACGCTGACCCCACTGTACAACCGCGGAAAGACCGTCGCTCTCAACATCACAGGTGCAAGACTCGGACCTGTGACACAAAAGACATGCAAATTAAAAAATACGTTACCCCATCCACTTGGTAATACATGTATTTTATAAACACTATTTATACATTTAGTACCAAGTTTTATTAATGGGCATGTTTTTGTGTCACATGTCCGAGTCTTCAGCCTGTGTTCTACACGTTTGCAGCGGAACACATGATAACCAAAATCACACCAAAAAAACGTCAATACGTTTGCAATTGTCAATTTCAGATCTACATAAACATCGACGACGGACGGGAATACTGCGAGATTGAATCAAAACATAGTTAGTGCAGTACATAGACCCAACAGGAACATCACCAGTGGTACGCCGGTTATGTCCTGTCTCGTGCACTACCAAGGTGCATGATCACGTGGTAACAACAACAACAACATCGCCCACTCCAACATAAGTATTCTTTGATATTTTCCTTAATATGCAACGGCTTTTGATGAAATATGGTGCAGCAAACGCGTCTTCATGAGCTATATTTGATGGTACAGTTTGGCAAAGAATTATGTCGTTTTAGCGAAGAATCGATTTCCGTGTCGGAGACACGGAAATCGGTTCTTCACAAAAACGACAGAAGTTTGGGCGAAAAATCAGAGACCACCAAATGCAGCTTAATGGCGTTTGATATTTCATCAACATCCGTTACGTAATAAGGACAATATAAAAGAATACATACTTTGAATTGGATGGATTCTGGAAGTTTCATTACTTGTTGTTGTTGTTAGTACCACGTGATCATGCACCTTGACTACTGTCCAATGCGACTACTGCACGTGGTGCGCCAGTCGACGGGAGCGTAGCGGCTTTGGAATACTGTACGGACAATACGCCTCGTCTCACGTGAAAAGTCTTTAATGGATTACATGTACAGTGCCATAACCAGAAAGCCAAAGACGAGCGGGCAAAACAATCGACCGAGCGGGCGAGGGATTACGCTAGGACAATATCTGAAGATGAAATCCTAAAACAATTAGGCCAAAACCCTTGCCTCCTCGTACCTCACTGTAGTTACAGCCCTGGTGACCATTTCACTAAACTTCGTAAGACTAAAATGTTCGTAAGTGCACATTTAGGATCGTCTGGAAATTTCAATTGATGGATTTACATTTATTGAGCATAGGCTGCAGCCTATGCTCAATAAATGTAACTCCAATAATTGTTTACAAGAAAACATTGTTAATGTGAAATTTTAGACTTTGATAAGTTTGCACTTACGAACATTTTAGTCGTACGTAGTTTAGTGAAACGCGTCCCTGATGTACATATTATATAGCCAATAGGATACACGCATTTTGTCGTACATGTACATAGTGCAACCATGGTATACGGTGACTACCATCAAATATGGCTGTGAATGGAGAAATGGGGCTAATGTGTTTTGCGACCAGTGCAGATCCAGATCAGCCTGTGCATCCGCACAGTCTGATCAGGATCTGCACTTGCACTGTTCGCCATTTCATCAATGAGACACCAATCATGCGCCGAACACAGGCAATATAGATCAATATCAGGCTACATATGTGTGTTATTTGATCAGGAGCTACACTGGCCACAAATCCCAGAAGTCCCATTTCTCCAGTTATAGCCAGAAACACGATTCCTGTAGTGAGTAGAACCATTGTGAACACGTCGGGCGTGAAGCACCGTTTGTGTAGTTGGGCAGAATGTGAAACTGTTCCTGAAAGTCTTCATAATGACTCCGCAACATAATTTACAGTCGGATCAGACTGGGTGAATGAACTAGAATGACAGCGATGATCGGCCCGCTCGTCTACACCGGTACCAACCATGAACACGGCCGTTTTGTTCCCAGATATCAGGGGGCCGTTTCACTAAACTTCTTACGACTAAAATGTTCGTAAGTGCAAAATTATGATAGTCTGTAAATGTCACATTAACAATGTATATGCAGCCTATGCTCAATAAATGTAAATCCATTAATTGAAATTTCCAGACGATCCTAAATTCGCATGTACGTACATTTTAGTCATACGACGTTTAGTGAAACGGGCCCCAGGACACTTATAAGTATACCATACCATATACGAGCCGCATGTACACACAGGTCAAATGAAAATCGAACATCATTGACCACATGCCATTATACAGTCATGTAGTTTGTTTTATATAGCCGTGCATTTAGCATCATTGTGGTGGGTTTTACACTTTATCATAGACAAACTGGAGGTGAAAAAAAATGTGTTACATTTACAAACAGTGCATATGTATGTTATTTGATTTGTATGTGTATATGTGCACGAGTTCCGCAGCGTGCAATATTGGACGACTTTATTGCGCGGCGGAACGAGTGGCAGATATCCACATAAAAATCAAATAACCTTTTATTACATACGTAAATCACTCGCACTTTTTGTGCGCCTCAAAAGATATACAAAACATAATTAAAATTTACAAATTAGTGGTGATTTATGCTACGCGCCCACTTTCACGATGTTAGTACGATCTACCACGACGTGGGAAGCTCGTGATAATTCGTGGTTAGCTTGCAATGTACACGTACTAAGGTCGTAATGTGCTCGCGATACTTCGTGAGCGATCGTGGCTGGCTGGCAATCGCGGCGAAATTTTGAGACTGCTCAAAAGTCTGGCAATGATAGTGTGACATCGTGTTGTGGTCGTGTTATACTCGTGTTGTGCTCGGCATTAAGCGTAGTCTGTTCTTGTAGCTCGTACTATACACGTAGGACATCGTACAGAATATTCGACGCGACTTGAATACGACTTAGTCACGACAGTCACGTGTTGTGTACGATTGACACGAGTACAGTACGTATACATTTTCTTGGGGGAAGAGCAGAGTACGTCCTTGTCACGAGTAGGATACGATGTTAGTACGAAATCAATACGTGCAGAACACGACATAGTACGAAATAACGCGAGCTGGCTACGATACTCACGTGTTGAACACGTCCTTAACACGATTGCGTCAAGATTCCCTTCATTGACGTCTACGGATAACCAAGGTGGTGGCCGCAACCACACCAACAACAACGCGTCTGTACTGCCAATCAACAGTGAGTTGCTGGTGTGCCATATTGATATGAATGATGCTGTAACTTATCTAAATGATGGTGAGATAAGAAATGTGTTGTTGCCGCTGTAAACACATAAAAAGGCGCCAAAATCTCGACAAAAGGGGCCAAATTTCGGTCCTTTTCGTGTTCCGGTGCAACCCAAATGACATCGTGACAGACTCGCAGAGATCGTGTTAATGTCGCAGCAAGCTCGTAATTAACACGTACGCAACACGCAATAAGCTTGTCTTTATCGTGCGAAAATCGTACTGAACTCGCACTGACATCGTAGTAAGCATGTGTTATGTTCGTAGTAAGCTCGTGCTGTACACGTACAACATCCATCTACAGACACAATGTTCTACCCACTACGATGTCTCATAGAACGTGATAGATCGTAGCAACATCGTGAAAGTGGGTGCGTAGCATTAAAAGGAACTATTTTGCGAGGTGAAACGTAGTTCCAGCACTAACCAATATGAACTCTCGAAACGTCATTATTGACGTCTTGCGTAGCATTGTGTTTCAATGGGAAACGAAAGTGCGTATATAATAAGCTTGTATACAGCAGTCCCATATGATATAGTTCCAATTTTCATTTTCCAAGTTGTCTTGATTGTACCTTTGGACGGTTGCAAAGTCTGTGGCATCCCGTAAACAAGATTGCCATGTCAGGGTCTTTACTATCAGTAGCCGATTTCATCAAAATTGCAAAGTATACTTTGAGGGAGTAATCATTTATTTTTCCCGCAATGCATTATTTCATATAGAACTAACGTCTGCATATATTTGATGATTATTCGATACGATTCGGCTTATATTTAAGGGTGGGAATTGGCTCGAACACCTTCCATACCCGGTATTTGATGATTAAAAGTATGCAAAATTATTATACTGAATTTATTACACTATCACATCCAAAATGGCTGTGATAATGTAATAAATTCAGTAAAGTAAACAAAAAAAAGATATCCTTAAATGGAAAAGTTCTCTCTCAAAGTGTACTTAGCAAGATAAGTATACTTTGCAATGTTGATGAAATAGGCTACATGTCTACCAGTAAAGGCTCGGAGACACGTAGGAAAGCCGACATTGACGGGGCAATGAGTGATCGCAGCTAGTTACGTCCCTTTGCAAATATATTTATAGAGATCCGGTCCTATGCTGTATTTCAGCATTTATTTCTTACTGAATACAGTGTAGACCCAGATCAGACTGCATATATGTGCAGTCTGATCTGAGTCTACACTGATTGCAATAGCACTAATACGTGTGAACATATGAAGCTGGCAAATAATGTAGTACTAACCACTTTTAAGCCTAAGATGACTTCCCCGAGATTGCCCCGGGTTCACAGCGATAGTGGTGCGACAGACGCGCGACGGCACTATAGACGGCATTATTTAAAACCACTTGTCTGGCTCCTATTGACCACCATACTTTTTCGCGGAATCGTACAATCAACCATAAGTGCACTTAGTATAAAAACATCCTTTGAATCTACCATAAACCTGTGTCGCTTGACACGACTAACAAAACAAAGGTTTACACACGAACGAAACAAAACATTCACAAGTCAAATCTTAGCCATGTTTATATTGGTTATTCTTCTCTCTATACTCGCATTTCATCTTGCACGGGGCAACTTAGTCTTTCACATCACTTACTAAAATACTCCTCCTCCTAGCAGGTGATATACATCCGAACCCGGGACCACTGCCAGATATTGACTTCTCTCTAAACGATTCAGCATCTTCATATACTAAACTAATAAAAAGTGAGCTTAGTATAATGCACCTTAATATACAGAGCATTAAGCACAAACTCGACATATTAGAAGTAGAGGCTCAACCTTACGATATCCTAATATTCACCGAAACCTGGCTTACACCAGACACATTAAATGCAGAACTGTGCATGCCTAATTTTAATCCTCCTTTTCGGTGTGACAGAATGGACAGAATTGGTGGCGGGGTGGCTATATACGTTCGGAATTCACTTTTATCTAAATGGCGCAGCGATCTCGATTTAAACGGCATTGAATCCATATGGATTGAAGTAAATACTCACCAACGTCAAGTTTTAATTGGTGGCATATACAGACCACCAGACTCGAATAATGCTCACTGGACGTTAATGGAAGAGAACATTGATCGCGCATTTGACGAAACATGCGACAATATCCTGGTAGCAGGTGATTTTAATATTAACACCCTTAACTCTACATCTAACACAATTAGCAGGCTCATATCTTCGTATAATGCAGAGCAGTTAATTACTGCACCAACCCATTGCACGGAGCACTCATCATCTCTCATCGACCTAATGTTTATTAAACACACGGACCAGGTTCTCACTAGCTTTATCACGGACCCATTTATACCAGATCTTGTCCGCTTTCATTGCCCTATCGTATGTGTAATACAATTTAATAAGCCCAAACTAACAATTTACAAGAGACGCATTTGGCTTTATGACAGTGGCGACAGTGGCGATTTTAACACTTATATAGATATACTAAATAATCACAACTGGGCTGACTTAATTCAACCTGACAATATTGAAACAACGATAAAGTCATTAACTGACATAATTACAGATGCAGCATCCAAATCTATACCAAACAAACTAGTAACTATTATACCTAATGATATCCCATGGTTTAATAATAGCTTACGCCGACTAATAAAAAAAAAGGCATAGACTCCACAAAAAAGCAAAATCATGTAAAACCGAAAGCGCTTGGGCCAACTTCAGAAAAATAAGCCTCCTTCGAAAATTCAAATTAGAACATAAAAACAAATTGATAGAAAAAATTAATACGAGTGACATTCTAGCAAATAGCCAAGCAACTAACAGACAAAAACGGCTCAACTTCACAGATACCAATACTTATAGAAAATGGAACTGAAGCGAATTTTGACCTGGAAAAACAGAGATGCTCAACGCCTACATCTACAAACAATAAGTCTTCGCCTACTGCGGGAAGGCGTAAACGAGCTTTCATCACCTCTATCAATAATATTGAATATATCGACCAACTCATCGCATTTTCCATCTTCATGGAAACTAGCCAACGTCATCCCAATATTCAAAAAGAACGATCCTTCAAATCCACAAAATTACCGGCCAATATCACTCTTAAGCTGTATTGGTAAGCTCATGGAACGCTGTATTCATAAGTATATGTACAAGTATATAGTTGATACTAATATTCTCACGCCATTCCAGTCGAGGTTCATCAAAGGAGATTCAACAGTAAACCAATTAGTATATGTATACAGCGATATATGTAAAGCATTGGATGACGGCAAAGAAGTTCGTGCAGTATTTTGTGATATATCTAAAGCATTTGATAGGGTCTGGCACCGTGGTCTACTTTATTAGCTGTCTTCAGCAGGCATTACTGGCAATTTGCACCAATGGTTTGCATCTTATCTATCTTCCAGGCAACAGAGAGTAGTTTACGCAAATGCATCATCCCACTGGTCCACTATTAATGCTGGCGTTCCTCAAGGGTCTATCCTAGGTCCACTCCTCTTTTTAATTTATATAAATGATATAATCAAGGAAATCAAATCGAATATTAAACTTTTTGCCGATGACACTAGCTTATACATCATAGTCGACGACCCAAACGCCGCAGCCATTTCTCTTAACGATGATCTCAAAACAATTCATCAGTGGTCGCGAGACTGGTTGGTCACGTTTAATCCATCAAAAACAGAAACTATGATATTTTCTAGAAAACATAGCAAACCACAACACCCAGATCTTATCATGAACAATGTAACATTGAACCCCATTAGTGAGCATACACACCTAGGTCTAACATTTTCAAAAGATGGCAAATGGAAAACACACATGTCTCGCTGCATAAATAAAGCATGGCAACGAATTGGCATCCTACGTCAGTCACTAAAATTTCTTCTAAATAGATCGTGCCTTGAACGTTTATACTTCTCACCCATTCGACCTCTCCTAGAATATGGCGATATTATTTGGGACAATTGTTCTTGTGAACTAAAAAATGACTTGGACGCAATTAAAAATGAAGCCGCGCGAATTGTCACAGGAGCCACAAAACTATGCAGCCTAGAAAATCTATATCGCGACTTAAAATGGGAAACTCTATGTACCAGAAGAAGAAAACATAAACTAATACAACTTTTTAACATGACAAATAATCTTACACCTAATTACCTATATACTCTTATGCCGACTCGAGTAAAAAATCGCTACTCCCTTCGCAATGCAGATGACATTCCGCATATTTCTTGCCGCACTATCGAAAATCAATAGTAGATTCTCCTTTACGTTCTTGTGGATCAGAAGAGACTGTAGACCACTACCTAACAGCATGCACAACATATGAACCACAACGTCAACAATATTTAGCTGGGCTAGAATTTCCAGTCATTGTTGATAACCTTCTGAACGGAAATGAGCATTTTTCATTCGTGCAAAACAAATACGTGTTCCGACAAGTTGACAAATTTATTACAGCCACAAGGCGGTTCTAATTATATTACCTATATTCTTCATTATAATTATGCCAGCCCATGATGCATTGCCGGGGAAAAACACACATCGTCCCATCATACGTCGTGCCGGCGGCCCCGCATGGTACGGCGCATGGTAATGATACACAGGAATGGCAAACAGTTGACTGAGGTTTCCCGATAAGCTTTAACCACCCTAATCACTTTTTTTTCTTATTATATCATTCTTTTTTCTTCTCCAACTCTATTTACATTTATAAACAATAGCGTTAGTTAAAATTGTATATTGCATTGCGCACTATATATGATTTGTACGTTACACTGTCGTATACCTTGTAGGAGATGAATTTATATAAGCTACTAGCTTGTTTTCAAATCCCTGTATTTTGCTATGTAACATGTATACAATGTACTGACATTTACCAATAAATATTGTTTAAACCAATGTAGGCCCGGATCAGCTTGAGTAGATATGTAGGATGAGCTGTATCAACACTAGTCGAAATCACTATATTTGCTACTTTTCACAACACATCATGCTACATTCATTATTCTCCAGTTTTACAAACAATAGGGCCATAAACTACACAATTTTGACCGGATTTTTATAAATAGATTCAATGGGAGATAACTAGCTACGCTCCCTCATTGCTACTGTACCCGACCCGAGCCTGATAAACTTGATATCAGAACACACTACATCAAGGTGCATGATCACGTGGTTACAACAACAGCAACAATTACTGAAACTTCCAGAAGCGCCTCCGATTCAAAGTACGTATTCTGTTATATTGTGTTATATATTATGTAATGGAGTTTAATGAAATATGGTGCATCAAACGCGTCTTGTTTAGCTGTATTTGGTGGTCTCTATACTTTGGCCCAAACGTCTGTTGTTTTGCCGAAGAATCGATTTCCGTGTTTACTGTCAATACTGATACGGAAATGGATTCTTCGCAAAAACGACATAAGTATGTGCTGAGGTCCCCTGACCACCAAATGCAGGTCATGAAGACGCGTTTGCTGCGCCATATGTCATCAATATCCGTTGCATATTAAGGAAAATATCAAATAATATTTACGTTAGAGTGGGCACGCTTTCAGACATTCTTGTTGTTGTGGTAACCACGTGATCATGCACATTGCATATGTAACCTGGATATTCGTGTTCGGGTGACGTTTGAGATTGCAGCACGGGCAAATACTGTGTAAATTGCATTGAAAAAAAAAGTCTTGTTGACGTTGCGTCACACTTATTGCGGAAATGCACACATACAATGAAACCTCTCTACACCAGATATCATTTGCATCGATATGTAGGTAATTTGAAGGATTTCACTGTTATGTATCGCAGATGACATTGTCTGTTCGTGACCAGAACGGACTGCATCATTAATGGTCATATACCTGATTTACATTGGGTCATGTCTATACCACCAGGCTGTCTGGACTAGAGAGTTTACACTGTACACGTAATACCATTAACCGTTATACATGCATGCTTAACACCAGGGGGCCGTTTCACTAAATTTCGTTCAACTAAAAAGTTCAAAAGTGAAAATTCAGGATTCTTGGAAATTTCAATTAATGGATTTACATTTATTGAGCATATGCAGCCTATGACCAATAAATGTAAATCCAATAATTGTTTACAAGAAAACATTGTTAATGTGAACTTTACAGACTATCATGATTTTGCATTTACGAACAGTTTAGTCGTACGAAGTTTAGTGAAACGGGCTCCTGGTATGTAACGTCCGTATTCTGTGTAAAGATCCAATGGAATGTCGATGTATGTTATTGTTCAGCCTTTTGATCATGCTTCATCTCAGTGACACGTAATAAACGGACCGAAATGCGCTACAACGGTTAATATAAAACAAACGCCTCCATTGCGGCGGCTATACCTGAATAATAGTGTTGTTCGAATTCATTGATAGTACTGTGGAACATATCTAAACGGGACATCAAGAAAACACCTGTGATCATATTTTGATGAGTTTCTTGGTCATTTATCTCAGGTGTGTTCGTGATCGCACAGCACACGGCTAAGGCTGAGAATGATCAAATGGCTGATTTACAGTGGAACGTCTCTAAGCCGGACACCATGGGGACCTCCCAGGGTGTCCGGTTTAGAGAGGTTCCACTGTATACATATGTCGAAGACGCATATTTGAGTAACGTATACGTATATGTTTGAAAACAATACGTAAATGTACACATTATGCCATGAACGGCCCATTGCGATTTAAATCATTCACATTCGAAAACCATACATTCGGTGGTGACTACGTGGATACCAATAATAATGAGCCATCCATCATGAACCCAGTTCGGATTTACATCACTTTAGGGCGGAAAATGACGCGTGAAAACTGCATAGTCAATCACAGCAGGGCGGGTAATTGAATATGATTAGCTCTATGCATAAAACCACGTGAACATTTACTCTCAGTGAGGCCTCGAAATAGAACTAGAATCATAACACCGGTATCCAGAACTTCAGTGTATTGTGCTAGTTATTTGCATTGATTGAATGCAATTTAGCAGAATTGATATGTTCCTCGCAATTTATAATGAAGTGTCAGTTGAGTGGTGCATTATGTAATGTATGTTCTATATTGAAAACTATATAAGACTTCAATAGTTAAAATGAACCACACGTGCTCGCGAGATGTCGCATAGAGCTCGCTGGTAACATTACAAGTATTTCCACAGGCTATAAGTGAATGTCTATAAACACTGCAGATCCAGACGAGCCGGCTCATCAGGATCTGCAGTGTTGGCCAGTATCTTAAAATTGTTTGATCCACACCGTGTTTCTTATGTATGGAACAGTCCAAATATTAAAATAGAAACATGAAAGGTGGAT
Organism: Conchocele bisecta; assembly: GCA_029237695.1. Classification (NCBI taxonomy): domain Eukaryota; kingdom Metazoa; phylum Mollusca; class Bivalvia; order Lucinida; family Thyasiridae; genus Conchocele; species Conchocele bisecta. The sequence goes on along the minus strand of CM055268.1, from coordinate 6,584,803 downwards.
ATTTGGTGGTGAAAGGGTGACACGAACACTTGGGGCCGCATTGACTACTATATGGGACGTACATGTGGATGTAACTGTGAAATTATGGTTCGGGCATACGTGGTCAGTGTAGCTTCCAGTCTCCTATATACTGATATCCATCTATCAGGTTTGTTAAATATATGGCGGTGGTTGCACTTGACTGAACGGCGAACGGTGCAGACCCTGAGTAGAATGCGCAGTCTGAACTGGATCTACATTAGTAGCAAAGGTCCCATCTCTCCAGTCACCGCCACATATTTGGTTTGAAGAAATACTGCGCTAGCACACTTTGTCAATTATCTGGATGTCCAGCGTTAAATGTCATTTTGGGTGGTTATATATTGTGATTAATGCAATAAAAAGTTTAGGAGGGTGGATTATATTTAGCCTTTGTAATTTTAATGTGACATTGAGATACGTGGGTGAGGAATGAGAAAGTCTCTAAATGACGCCGCGGTTTGTGGGAGACCGCTAAAATGGAACACGCCACAAAACAACAGGAGGAGATAGTTGCATTAATCGCTCATAAACTGGCCGCTGGCTGAGGAAAGGGAACGTACGGCGTTTGTAATAAGTGTATATCCTGATCATCGTGCACGGTTAGTTTCTATAATTAAATTATAATACTATTGCTGAAAAATCGCAACACGCCAGTGACTGTCTGGCGAACATAATATACCCGGATCAAGGCCGATTTGGGGTAATGTGGTCGTTTACGTCGTAAGGCCTTTTCCCAGCCAAGTACATATAATGAGCGGGTGGCGCATTATTTGGGAAGTAACAGTTTCAAAAGCCAGTGTTTAAAATATAGCATGTAGACGTACATCTTACACAGATCGGGCAGATTTATGTGAAATACAATTTCTGTGATATTCTTTCAAGTAACACAATGTGTAATGGACTGATTGGAACCCTAACGACGCTGCTGCTCGTGTTGGCCCGTGTAGCCGGCGAATGGCGACCGGAGGTGCTCAAGTCGACGGTGCCCTGTGAGGAGATGGTCAGCTTCCCGTGTGTCGGCGGATGTGGGGCCAGCGACTGTCAGGCCGGCGGGCAGTCCTGCTGGACGGACTACTTTATCCAGTGTCTATGTATCCCGGATGTGCCGCTCCGGGAGCTGAGGGCTGGCAGTGGTGATGACGCCGCCGTCGACGGAGTCGCCGTCTGCATGTGAGTATATAAATCCCTTACACAAAATTGAATTATCCCCACGTGACGTCACGCGACGTTGTGATTGTTTAAAGTTTATTTGATGTCATTAATTCCGCGACGTTGGAGTGGCAGTAGAGTACTACCAATGTTTTTTATATGTATTTGTCGCTAACGATGTACTTATTCGAAATCAGCCAGATGCCACTTGTTCATCATTGAGGGTTTTTCAAAATTCAAGATGGCGTCCAAGATGGCGGGCGAATTTAGCATAGTTTATTATTGTCGGAAAATGCTGATTCTTCGGGTTAAATATTTACAATATTATTAAGTCTAAAATTGCGGTAACATTTGTGAAAATTGATTATTGTCGTAGAAACACTATATATAGCAATTGGAGAATTTCACACTGTTATATTAGGAATTATATAATATATAGAAACGTGTACAAAATTATTAACACTGTATAACCTTCCATAAAGCAAACCAAGATGGCGTCCAAGATGGCGGCAATATTGGGATAAATTTATTATTGTTGGACAAACAGGATCAATTTATTATTGTCTGTGAAATTGTACTGTCTGTTTCACGAAACCTGCCCAAATGTTCCGGCTATAAACGATGCAAAAACAATATCTTTTTTCAATAACATTAAATTATAGCAAAATTTAAGAATGAGATTTCTTTTTATTTCGTGAAATTTCGTCCGATATCAATTTTATTGAGACAAAAACAATTTCCCCATGTTAAATCCCCATAGACATTTCCGTTAAATCCCCATAGACATTTCCGTGAAGATGTCTATGGGGATTTAACACGGGTATTTTTTTCTAATTTCAGAAATAATGGATTAATTTTTAAAAAAATAACTTTCGTTTTCTTAGTTAGATAATTTCCAAGCTATCTAGCCAGGTTTCAGAGTTAATTTCCAAACTGTTTCGTTTCTCGACTACTCCTCCAGGTTCTCCATTTCTTTTTCTCCCATGTTAAATTCCCATAGAGAAATATTTTTTCGTAGTAAAATCAATATTTGAACAAATTTTACGAAATAAAAAGAAGGCTCATTCTTAATTTTTTTAAAATTTAATATCAAAACAATATTCTTTTTGCATTGTTTATATAGTCGTAAAATGTGGGCAGGTTTCGTGAAACAGACAGTAATTATGTTGAGGAATTCCACTCTATGCTTTTAAGAATTATACAGAAACCGGTACCAAGTAAATACTATCATTTAGCTTCCATAAAACAAGAAGGCGTCTGAGATGGCAGCTAAATTTAGTAGAAGTACGAGGGTGTTCCAATAAAAATGACATTAATTATTTCGCTCAGATCGTGCAATCCATGTGTGAAAACATATTCAAGGTGCATGATCACGTGGTTACAACAACAACAACGTCGCCCACTCCATATATGCAAAGGATTTTTATGAAATATGGCGCAGCAAACGCGTCTTCATGATATGCATTTGGTGGTCCATGGAGTTTGTGCTGGCACAGACTTATGTCATTTTTGCAAAGAATCGATTTCCGTGTCGGAGACACGGAAATCGATTCTTCGCAAAAACGACAGAAGCTTGGGCGAAAATACAGAGACCACCATATGCAGCTTAACAAGACGCGTTTGATGCGCCGTATTTCATCAAAATCCGTTACGTAATAAGGACAATATAAAATGATACGTACTTTCAATCAGATGGATTCTGGAAGTCTCAGTACTTGTTGTTGTTGTTAGTACCACGTGATCTTGTACCGGTAGTGTGAACATTGACTCGTATCACAGAACTGATACAAATCGGACTCATACGTTCACTGACCTCGGTGCAATGTACATGTCTTTATAGCGTACTCGTGACATTATACAGAAACTGACTGGCAATAGAGCTGAAAATGCGTTAGAGATTAGAGCCTATATAAAAGGAAGGTCTCTGCTTGGTCTGAAGGCAAACGACATCCACCAAGAGGTGTGTGCGATTTATGTGGAAGGTGAAATGTCCATCAGAACAAGCAGCAGTTGAAAGATTACTGCTCGTCCGGGTCGTCCTAGGACACATCTAGCACTAAAAGTAATGTAGAGAAAATTCGGGTTATTCTCAAAAACGACACTAGGTTGACTGTAAAGCAGATAGCGCGAATGACGAACTTGTATTTAGCACGTGTTCATGGAATTTTGAATAAACACCTAAAAGTTAGGAAAATAAATGCGAGATAGATACCCCATTTGTTGACAACTGAGCAAATGAACGCCCGGTTAACAATGGCAAAAACACTTCTTAAACAATATCTATCATACAATATAGCTGTCTAAGGCTCAACCGAATATATTTTATATTCGACGGCACTAACCATGTATTTACTATATCCACTATTTACAACTTCTGCTTTCCAACATACACTGGTATATGAAATGTCATAACTACCAACATCTTGTGGATCGTATGATGCTATACCGTCCATTAGGAAGAACCATGTTCAAATCTCATCTCGTCGTTTCTTCGTGGCGACGGAACGAAGATTAGCGTGACGAAGAAACGAAGGTTAGTAGTTTATTTATCGCCATATAAGGTCTTAGTTTCGTTGCCATGCTGTTTTACGCTAATTATCGTTCCTTTAGTGTTGTTAAAGGTACATGCCCACGCAGTAGGCACAAAGTGTTCTTTATAGGAATTAAATAAGTGTATAATTATGTCACTATTCCACCAGTTCTAAAAATTACGAGTGCCCGCTATACAAATATAATCATTTATTAATTATCAATTTACTGTTAGCGACGCGCGTCGGTAACAGTCTATTTTGATAATGTGCGGGGAGGACGACTTTCACATCACGGCTTGAGGTACGCATGTGCAGTATACTACGCGCGCCAGTAGTCTTCCCAATATGTAAACAAGAATATCAACATGTCGAAACGTCCAGGACGGAAATTGTATGAAACGGCGTCGGCCAAAAAAAAAAGGAAATGTCTGAGGGACGGGCAGTACAGAGAGAGAGAGAGTGGTTAATATTGGCGACCAGATCACCAAATGAAAGAGTTACGTGGAGATTTTTCTTCTCAACTTCCGATACTTCACTGCGCATGTCAAAGATGTGATATGATTGACCGTGTCACGTGACGCGTATTGGTAAAAATAGCACGAGGTCGGAAAATACCCTTTCTGGTCACGGCATATAAAATGCGATTTAACACCAATTAACACGCGCCGTAATTAAAAATAACTCGTTAGTGGGTAGACAAATGGCTCATATAAGGCATGACAGAAAATGAACAGTAGTAGTACAGTGTAATCTGCTGCGTGGGCATGTACCTTTAATATTCGTTCCTTTGCCAAGATGTTTTTCGTTCCTTCGTTTCTTCGCCACGAGGGAACGATACTTATCGCCTCTTAAATCTTCAGGTCTTCGTTTCTTCGCCACGAAACGCTAGCTATTGTCTCTTCGTTCCGTCGCCACGCTGTTTTTCGTTTCTTCGTCCCTTCGTTTCTTCGTGTCTTAGCGCCGAAGAAACGATAAGTATCGTTTTTTCGTCCTTCGCCCCGGAAGGAAAAGAGACGAAGATTTGCGCAAATAGACTGCCATAGTATGAATAATTAATAATATATCAATGTTTTATTTCTCTTTTTTATATCTACCGTCTAAAAAATATGTACTGTATAAGTAAGAGTACAAGAATAAGATTGGATTTCAAATTGCTGTGCATTAAATTAATTATATTAGTTTATACTTTCGGTTTCGTTTGCCGATTTAATCCCCGTAAACAATTGGTAAACCGAAACCGAAAGTAGAAACTATAGAATGAATGTAATCGACATGCACTTTTATAACCAATCCAATTCTTACAATCTTACATATACAGTACATATTGAAAACGGTAGACATAAAACAACAGAGAAAAGCACGGATATATTATTAATTAATCATAAAATGGCAATCTACTTGTTATTACGGATCTGCGCATGTGCGACCAGAACGCGCTAATCTTCGTCTCCTTCCGGGGCGAAGGGACGAAGAGACGAAGATTAAGAGGCGATAATTATCGTTTCTTCGTGGCGAAGACACGAAGAAGCGACGGGACGAAGAAACGAAAAACAGCGTGGCAACGGAACGCAGAGAAATACTTAGCGTTTCTTCGTGGCGAAGAAACGAAGACACAAAGAATAAAGACGCGATAATTATCGTTCCTTCGTGGCGAAGATACGAAGAAACGAAAAACAGCATGGCAAAGAAACGAAGAAACGAAGAGTAAGGACACTAAACATCGTCTCTTCGTTCCTTCGTGGTGAAGGAATGATAATTAGCGTCATGTAGGCGTAAAACAGCGTAGCGACGAAACGAAAATTAAGGGGAGCTAATTTGCGAGGCGTAAATTTACGCAGGCGTAAATTATCCACCTTATAGGCCGATAAATATCGTCCCTCGGGGCAAAGAGACGATAATTAGCGTGGCAAAAAGACGAACTTTAATTATTAAACTTAGTTTCGTCGCCACGCTATTCTTCGTTCCGTCGCCACGAAGGAAAGAAGAGACCAAAATGCCCCTAACGAGCCACCATATAATTCATCAAGAAACGTTAGTAGTACGTCAATGACAGGTTAAGCCATTTCCAGGGGCCCACCCTCCTGATTACGTAAAACAAGATAATTCTTAATTTTAACGCCATATTCGGTTTTTTACCGCAACCATTGCTCCATGAAATAGCCTAATATACATGAAGTGCCATTTGTATGCACCCGGTCTCAGTAGCTGAGGCATATAGTGTTTGGACTGTGTGTCCGTGTGTCCGCGTGTCCGTCCGAGTGTCCGGCACATTAAGAAGTTCGCCGGAGTTTCTCAATTATGTCATAACTTTTATATCCCTTGAATGATTACTTAAATATTTCAACATAGTATACATGTGGACAAATGCCACACATTCATGGTGCCCTTAATATGACATTGACCTTTTGACCTTCACCACTTTGGAATTTTCACACATTGTGTGTCCGGCACATCAAGAAGTTCGTCGGTGTTTCTCAATTCTGTCATAACTTCTACATTCCTTGAAATATTACTTACATATTTCAAAACATCATACTGGTGGACAAAAGATACACATCCACACTGTCCTTAATATGTCCTTTTGACCTTCACAACTTTGAACTTTTTGACACATTAAGAAGTTCGCCGGAGTTTCGAAATTATGTCAATTACTTCTATGTCCCTTGAAGAATTACTTTAATAGTTCACTACCACGGTACATCATACTTGTGGACAAATGCCACACATATATGCATCCCTTAGTATGACCTTCACCATTTGACCTTCACAACTGTTATTATGAATACTTATCACTTTCGGTTAATTAACTTTGCCACAGTTTCTCCAATCTGCCATCGGGGGCATTCGCACATTTTCTTGTTGCCTTTATTTTTCCACCTTTGACACCTAATCGCGACCTCTGATTGGTCAGTCTCAACAAAAAAATCAAGATGGCGGCAGATTTTAACTTCTAAATCCCTGTCGATTCAGCCGAATCATGTTCATTTGTACAGTGTATGCGAAGAAATCAACGACATGCACATGTCTAGTATGATTTTAATGCTTATTATGACAACTGATGAGTCTAAAGCCAGCATGTATTGAAACTCATCGTACATAAATCCGAGATTTAATCAGATACAATACCGAATCTACCTAGTTTGGACGTCGCCATTTTGTGCCTAGATTGGTGACGTATGTCGAGGGAGTGACATCAAAACATGACGTCACGCACGTATAAATTAAATACATGATTAGAGCCGTCGACTATGAAATATATTCGGTTTCGCTCCGACAACATTCTGAAACTATCAGAACATGCAATTTAAATATAAATAATACAATCATGGGTTGTTGTGTTTACTGTAGGATGAAAAACATTTGGTCTGTTTAAAGGAGACATCATTGTTCATTTTGTTCATTTTTAACCTTTTAATATACTGTTATTTCGGCTAATTCTGCGCATATACTAATGCGCAATTCACGTCAAAATTAGCCTTGCGAACGTCATAATAAAATATGTGGATTTCGGAATAAACCAGTTGATGAATTGCTACACTATGGCACAATTTTATCACATTCCGATAGTTTGGTAAAAAGTTATTCCGAAAAAAATATAAACGTAAAATCCTCAGACACTGCTGATGGAATAGTTGTCTTATTTACCAAATTAACTGTTAAACTAAGAAACTAACCTGTCATGATATCACTGGATAGTTCTGCTTCAAGTTTAATACCAATTTTGCTATGCCGATCCAGTATGCCGTTCGCCATTTTGTTTACACTACCAGATGCGCAGGCAGCATTAGCAAATGTGACGTTGCACACACGCATCATGTCATACATCACACAATTTACGTCACTTACTGACGTCAGAACGTTATGACATTTTACATGCACAGACATCTTTGAACAGCGTTGAATATTCAGGAAATCCTTACTGAATATGGGGATGTTAATGACATAATTTGTTTGGAAAGCCTTAGGTGCGCAGAATTAGCCGACAACATTGTAACCATTTTCTTCACGAACATATGAAAAAAGCGTCGAAAACCTGAAATTAAAATATAAAGTCGAATGGAAGTTATTGTATAAAACACATGCGTGCTTTAACGGTATATTCGCACCTGAGCAAAATGAAACTGAAAAACTGACCCAACCCGGATTGACGTCAACGAGGTGATTCAGTCGCGTGAAACAATGGAAGATATAGAACAATCTGACGCTAATGACGGGCACTTTTTGCTGTTTCCGCCAGTTCAATTGCATATCTGCAGTCCATATATGCATGCGGTCACATGGTTTCTGACATGACGGTCTTTACAAACAAAAGGACGGATTTTGAGGATATACAGCGCATCAAAGACAGTGATTGACATGCATGTTTGTGATTGCATTGTTTATTTCTTATACTCATGTCTTCTCTGGATTATTATTTACATCGATGGTAACCAATTTGTCGGCAAAACTAGCGACGAGATCAAAGCAAACCATAAAATACAGGGCAAACAATTTCGCGTTTGCTGCACTATGTTTCATAAAATTCCTCCCGACTCCACGCACTTTAAACAATCCAAATGGGTTTCGTACTACCGTAAGCGCAACAGCTGATGGTTATATTCCTAAAATGTTAACCGCTGCAAATACATATATTTATTTATATAGTCCAATAATCAATTAGATCATACTTAATCAGTATTACATTTGTGACTGAAATATCAATATCCGTAGCCTATTTCCCCAAAATTGCAAAGTACACTTATTTTGCTAAGTACACTTTGAAGGAGAAATTTTCAATTTAAGGATAAATTTATTAATTTCTTATTATACTGAATAATGTACAGTTTTGGCTCTGATAATGTAATACATTCAGTATAATAATTCTGCATGCTTTTAACCATCAAATATCGTTCAAAGCACACTTCGCTAGATAAGCATATTTCACAATTTTGGAAATATAGGCTTCTTCTTCTTCTTTTATAATAATTGCAAACAGTCGTTTACCGACTATTATGGCAATGCGTGGGGGTTAGTACAGTGAATGCCATGCCACCAAAGCTACTCAGTCCACCTTGGTGGACATGGCAAGAGATAAGATTGTGCAGTCCTAAAAATAAAAATGATATGCAAGAACTAATTAAAAGCCTATAATGCACCTGTACAATATGTATATTGAGAAGTGTGATATTAATGGTTAAAAGATAAAAGCAGAGTGTCAACTTATGGGAGTGACAGTGCAGCCAGCGCTGACTTAAATCCTAAGATCGTGTCAGCACTGACTACATTGGCAGGGAGTGTATTCCACACAATGACGGTTCGTGGGAAAAATGAGTATTTATGGTAGTCGACTGAAATTGTAGGAATTTGATAGGCAAATTGGTGATAGTGTCTGGATTGTCTGGTGTGTGGAGTTAAGTACAAATTTGGGGATATATCGACGTGATTGTGAACAATTTTGTAAAAAAGTGAGAGGCGGCTATTTTGCCGTCTAGACTGTAATGACTTCCACTGTAAGTCCGACATTATGTTAGTGACCGTGCCCGGGCTTTTGTCATAATTGTTAGTGACAAACCTCGCTGCCCGTCGCTGTACTTTCTCTAGCTTTTGGGTATCTTTCTGGGTATATGGATCCCAGGCCGATGAGCTGTATTCTAATGTCGGCCTGACAATGGAAGTATAGGCAGCTTGTTTAGTTTCTGGCTTGGCTGAGTGTAGGTTTCGTTTCAGAAAACCCAGAGATTGGCTGGCTTTACCTGTTATTTTGTTAATATGGGGAGACCAAGATAAATCTGATGTTAACTCCACACCCAAATAGGTAGCTTGCTTGACTGTTGATAGAGGTTGATTTTGGAGGTAGTATGTGGTCTTAGAGACATTTCTGGACCTTGAAACATGCATTATGTGGCATTTATCAATGTTGAAGGACATCCTCCATTTCCGCTCCCATAATGATAACTTGTCCAAATCTTCCTGAAGCTGTGCACTGTCCGACTGGGATTTAATTTGTCTGTAAACCACACAGTCATCAGCAAATAGTCTGACATTTGAGCTGATAGCTTCAGGTAGGTCATTTATGTAGAGCAGAAACAGAGAGGCCCCAAAACTGATCCCTGAGGAACGCCCGACTGTACATCTGCTTTTGTGGAGATTGCACCATCTACTACCACCTGTTGAGTCCGGTTACTAAGAAAAGCTTTTATCCACTGGTTCCCGTGCCCCCGTATGCCATAATATGATGCTTGTGCAATAGTCTGTCATGATCGACAACATCAAATGCCTTGCTGAAATCCATAATTGCTATGTCAAACCTGGCCTTTCTGTATGTGCTGCACAAGATCATTAACAAACAATACAAGCTGGGTTTCGCATGAACGGCGGGCACGGAAACCGGTTGGTTGTCTACAAGAATTTTATATTTATCCAAATGGTCCAGAATGTTTGCTAACTACTATGTGTTCGAGTAGTTTGCATGCAATACATGTCAGAGAGACCGGCCTATAGTTACTTGCTTTGAATTTTTCACCCTTTTTGAAAATAGGAGTCACATGCCTGATTCCATTCTGCTGGCACTACACCGCTATCCAATGATTTATTAAATAAAATCATAAAAATTGGCGCAATCTCTGAGGCGCATTCTTTGAGCAGTCTAGGTTTAATGGCATCAGGGCCGGCCGCTTTATGGGGTTTAAGGTTCATGAGCAGTTTTTTGACGCCGTTCTCTGTGACATGTATCTTGGTCATATCCGGGTATGTGCTTGGGCCGAGTCTGGTAGGGGCGAGTTATCTTTCCGAGTAAAAACCGATGAAAATTGTCTATTTAATATTTCAGACTTGTCGTTAGATACAGACTTTAGAATGCCATCATCTCTAAGTGGTGCCACACCACACGAATCATTTTTTAAACTTTTAATAAAACCCCAAAACTTCTTTGTTGTGCCATGTTTTTGTTCAGTTGTGTCACAAATAATATTATTCATGTAGTCCCAGTAAGCCTTTCTTGTCTTTTTTTGAATCATAGTCTTGATTTTCCGTAATTTTTCATGTTGGCTTACATTTTTACTTTTTTTTGCCTTACTGTAAAGTCTGTCTCTTTTTTTTCATCAGTTTTTTTATATCGTAACTCAGCCAAGGAAGGTGTTGCTTGCCGGTGACAGTTTTGGTTGGGATATGTTTAGAAACCTTTTCGTCCACCATAGTTTTGAACCCATCCCACAATTCCTGGACACTTAAAGTTTGAAGTTGTTGATTTGGATGCTGATACCATATGCAGTAATACCTTCCTTAATTTTAGTCCAGTCTGCTTTGTCAAAAAGGAGTATTTTTCTTGTGGATTTTGGGTTGATTCTTGCATTTGAGGTAATGTCAATAAAGGGAATACAATGGTCGCTGAAGCCGGGTATCACTTTAACATTTTCAATTAAAGTTGAGTTTGTAGTAAACATTAGGTCTAAGCAATTGCTAGAGGTGTCAGTAGTACGTGTAGGTTCGTGGATGAGTTGGGTAAGACCAAAACTATCAGCAAAGTCTAGCAGTTTACAACTTTCTTCGTTATGAGAGGCTCCAGGATTTACTGTTCGAGTTTGCCAATCAATATCTCCCAGATTGAAGTCGCCTCCAATCAGGGCGGTACTGTTTGGTACATCAATAAGTGACATGGTTCTCTGTAGCTCGTCAATGCATATAAAGTCACGATCAGGCCTGTATGTGCTACAAACAAGAAGGTCTTTTTTGCCTTTCTGTTTAACTTCCACCCAGAGCAACTCAGAAGCTGATTTAAGCTCAGCAGGCGAGTGACTGCTGAACTTCTTCGACACCAGGACAAAAACCCCACCACCAGTTTTACGTTTGCGGTCATTTCTAAAGACATTATAATCAGATGGAAACACTTCAGCATTTTTTATTTTAGATTTGAGCCAGGACTCAGTCCCAAGAACTATGTCAGGTTTAACAGCCGAAATCATTGCTAGAAATCCAAGGTTTTTCTTTTTCACTGATTGACAATTTACTGTAATGATCTTTAAATGTTGTAAGTTTTGTTTACGAGGGGCTTTTGTCCGGCGACTCCTGTGGCTAGGATTGGGTGACGTACTTGATAGATTTGTATTTCGAGCTGGGGTGCTCGCATGCAAATGGACGGTGATCTGATGATGGAGACTGAGCTATTGAGTTATCCGAGGAGTCAAATGAAATGGATGCATTTGTGTCAACAATAGAGGATATATCCAATTAGCGGGGTCCTAGCATGGGGATTGTTTTGGCCTAGGATGGCGCGAGTATTGTCCGCCGTAGTAATGGGAGGGGTTTTGTCCGGGGATGTTTTGTCCGGGGGGGGGGGGGGGGGGTGGGGTGGTGATTATGTCCGTATATCTGTCAAACTGCAGACCTGTTCTTGTATTTACAAAGGAGTGAAACACACCCATAAATGACAATCATAATGTCTGCCTGACCAAGGTGAAAAACGCAATGATAGGGAATTTACAAAAATGGGAACGAATTGACTCGAGAGCGAATTGACATGAGAACGAATTGCCAGATATCCATAAACGGGCATATAATCTCCCGTCTTCTAAACTACACCACCCTAGACTGGGTCTCGTGTCAGTAAGACTGCCGTGAGAAGTCATTTACAGTCCATCGAGCAGCGCGTCGGGCTGGACCTTTTCAATTGGTTATGTTTTGCTGCGTGTGGGTTCCAGATCACTGAGGCATATTCGATTTCGGGGCTAGAGTTGTGTCTGTTCGCGTACTCTGGGGTTTGTAGTTTTGATATTCCTTTCGAAAAACCTGAAATTAAAATGTAAATTCGAAGGGAAGTTATTGTATAAATCATATGCGTGCTTTAACGGTATATTCGCACCTGAGCAAAATGAAAGTGAAACACTGACCTAACCCGGATTGACGTCAACGAGGTGATTCAGTCGCGAAAAACAATGGAAGATAGAGAACAATCTGACGCTAATGACGGGCACTTTTTGCTGTTTCCGCCAGTTCAATTGCATTGTTTTGTCCTAGGATGGCGAGAGTATTGTCCGCCGTAGTAATGGGAGGGGTATTGTCCGGGGGTGTTTTGTCCGAGGGGGTGGAGGAGGGGGGGGGGGGGGGTGGGCAGGTGATTATGTCCGTATATCTGTCAAACTGCAAACCTGTTCTTGTATTTACAAACGAGTGAAACACACCCATAAATGACAATCATAATGTCTGCCTGACCAAGGTGAAAAACGCAATGATAGGGAATTGACCAACATGAGAACGAATTGACTTGAGAGCGAATTGACATGAGAACGAATTGACCAGATATCCATAAACGGGCATATAACCTGACAATCTGACGCTAATGACGGGCACTTTTTTTCTGTCTCCGCCAGTTCAATTGCATATCTGCAGTCCGTACATGTATATGCATACGGTCACATGGTTTCTGACATGACGGTCTTTACAAACAAAAGGACGGATTTTGAGGATATACAGTGCATCAAAGACAGTGATTGACATGCATGTTTGTGTTTGCATTGTTTATTTCTTATACTCATGTCTTCTCTGGATTATTATTTACATCGATGGTAACCAATTCGTCGGCAAAACTAGCGACGAGATCAAAGCAAACCATAAAATACAGGGCAAACAATTTCGCGTTTGCTGCACTATGTTTCATAAAATTCCTCCCGATTCCACGCACTTTAAACAATCCAAATGGGTTTCGTACTACCGTAAACGCAACAGCTAATGGTTATATTCCTAAAATGTTAACCGCTGCAAATACATATATTTATTTATATAGTCCAATCATCAATTAGATCATACTTAATCAGTATTACATTTGTGACTGACATATCAATATCCATAGCCTATTTCCCCAAAATTGCAAAGTACACTTATTTTGCTAAGTACACTTTGAAGGAGAAATTTTCAATTTAAGGATAAATTTATTAATTTCTTATTATACTGAATAATGTACAGTTTTGGCTGTGATAATGTAATACATTCAGTATAATAATTCTGCATACTTTTAATCATCAAATATCGTTAGTTCTATATGAAATAACACATTTCGGAAAAAATATGTGATTACTTCCTCAAAGCACACTTTGCTAGATAAGTATATTTCGAAATTTTGGGAAAATAGGCTACAGATGCATATATCCAATTAGCGGGGTCCTAGCATGGGGATTGTTTTGGCCTAGGATGGCGCGAGTATTGTCCGCCGTAGTAATGGGAGGGGTTTTGTCCGGGGGTGTTTTGTCCGGGGGTGGGGTGGTGATTATGTCCGTATATCTGTCAAACTGCAGACCTGTTCTTGTATTTACAAAGGAGTGAAACACACCCATAAATTACAATCATAATGTCTGCCTGACCAAGGTGAAAAACGCAATGATAGGGAATTTACCAAAATGGGACCGAATTGACTCGAGAGCGAATTGACATGAGAACGAATTGCCAGATATCCATAAACGGGCATATAATCTCCCGTCTTCTAAACTACACCACCCTAGACTGGGTCTCGTGTCAGTAAGACTGCCGTGAGAAATCATTTACAGTCCATCGAGCAGCGCGTCGGGCTGGACCTTTTCAATTGGTTATGTTTTGCTGCGTGTGGGTTCCAGATCACGGAGGCATATTCGATTTGGGGATTAGAGTTGTGTCTGTTCGCGTACTCTGGGGTTTGTAGTTTTGATATTCCTTTTGACAACTCCCAAAATACTGTCGACTTTGTTTGTGATGTTTGTGATCCCAAGGGAGAATATTTCTGATGGTGTATATATATGCATATAGTAATTTCCAAAACCCTCCGAAGGGAAGCACATTTAATACACATTGTTTTAAAGTCACTCTTTTTATTAAGTTTTCGACCACATGGTCTTTTCCTTTTATTAAATTTTCGACCACATGGTAAGGTCGAAAATTTAATAAAAAGAATGACTTTAAAACAATGTGTATAATATGAATATATTGCGCATTATTTCATGGACGTTCTAACATTTTGGGTTCATAGGGTACATAATTCCAGCACAAACATATTTACACAATTCACTAACATTTGATTGGCCCGTAGCAAGTCTATGTCCAAAATTTATATCCCAGTAAACTCCCACGTCGAACTACGTTCTACAGGTGCGCTGTCAGTGCTGTCAATGTAAACAAATGGCTGCCGTCTGTCAAAATGAACACATTTTCTTGATGATTTTATTTCAAATGTTTGAATTATAAGGAATGAATGGCCTTTTTGTGGAATTTATCGGGGTATAAACTTGGAAAGTCGCGGGAATACTGTATTCCCGCGACTTTTCCAAGTTTATACCCCGATAAATTCCACAAAAAGGCCATTCATTCTTATAGTGTGTCCATTGTTTTTCGAACAACGAAAAAATCCTATTTGTGCTACATGTGAATAACAAAGACATAGATAACCACACATGTGATACCTCCAGAATCAATTTATTTGGTTGTTGTGGTTTAACGGCCTATCAACAGCTAATGTCATTTAAGGCCGGGTCAATGGGTTTAGTACTCAATCCTATATATTACCAGTAGAAGTACATGTACAAGTACAAATGGGGGGGGGGGATCCCAAAATCAGAACTGAATATTTACAATAAAAAAAAAATATATATTCAGCCCTTAAATCAGAATAATCCTTGATCTGATGCCAGGTCCTCGTCACACCAGAATCACTAGGCCCTCTCCCAAAAGCAGTGTTATCGGTAATAATATTGCTACTTTTATAATGGACAATAACCCAATTCAACTCACAGGTAACAACAGCCTGAGAGCCAAAAATGAAAACGTACCCGAGGGCTAAACCAGGTAAATCGTGATTCCTATAATAAGGTGGAACCCCTACCGTTAATTTACCCGGCCTCACTCACCCATCATTTCCAACAGAAGATCGCTGGGGTAATTCATTATTTTCTGTATTGGGTCTATAGTATTTAGTGGTTTTAACTCATCTAACATTAATAAAATACGTTTGTTTTTGAATATGTGGCCGCGACTGGAGAAATAGGGATTTGCGACTAGTGTAGACCCAGATCAGCCTGCACATCCGAGCAGTCTGATCAGTGTCTGCACTGTTCGCCATCCCATCAATGAAACACCCGTCATGCTTCTAACCGGCAATATATATCGTTATCAGGCTACATGAGTCTGCTATTTGATCGGGAGCTACACTACTGTGTATTCCACGTTTTGCTTCCGACGAACTTTTGGCTATTAAACACATTGAATGTAAACACTATTTAAAAGTAAGTACTTTTTTACCAATAACAAAAGTCACCCTCCCCAAAAGAAGTTATTTGATGAAATTCCATCAAATATTGATTTTATTGCGAAAAAACGATTTTCCTATGGGAATTTAACATGGGGGCTAAAAATAGATCTTTTTTTAAATATTTTTTTTATTTGTTGACCGATTTTGAAAAATCTAACTTTTATATTCTTAGTTACATCATTTTCAAGTATCTCGCCAGGTTTCGGAGTCAATTTCCAAAATTTTTCACTTTTTGATCCTAAAATCAAAAGTTTTGGAAATTGACTCCCCATGTTAAATTCCCATAGGAAAATCGTTTTTTCGCAATAAAATCAATATTAAATAAAACAATTTGGGGAGGGTGACTTTTTTGTATTTTTTAGATTTAATGTGTTTAATGGCCAAATGTTCGTCGGCAGCAAAACGTGGAACAGACAGTAGTCACAAATCCTTTAAGCCTCATTTATCACATCACATGCACATACGAGACACGCCATGCGAGTTTGTACCTAAGAACATGTGCGATATTTCCTGAAAATTGTTTACACATGTTACGATAGTTCAGTAAATGACATCGAAAGTTGACGAATTGAATTCCGCATTTCGTCAACTTTCGACGTCATTTACAGAAAAAATATATTTCATGACAAATCGCACATGTTCTTAGTTACAAAATCACATGGCGTGTCTCCAATATGTGGGCCTGTCTGTTTTAGATGGTCGATCCTGGCTAAAGGGGGAGAACCCGAGTGCTGTACATCGTATGGGAGACGCGGGTGAGTGAACGTTAGGACCACGTGGACACCTGGTGCCTATTTCACCAACATTGCAAAGTATACTTTCCTAGCAAAGTATACTCTGATGGAGAAATTTTCAATTTTAAGACAAATTTATTAATTTTTATTAATTTGAATTTATTACATTATCACAGCCATATTCAGCATAATAATTCTGCATACTTTGAATAATCAAATATAGGCAGTCGATAGTTCTATATGAAATAATGCAGTTCGGGAAAAATATATGATTACACCCTCAAAGTATACTTTGCTAAATTTTGATGAAATCGGCTACAGGTGCCAAGCATTCGTACCGTTGGCTATTACATTGTGGGAAGCATTATTGACACCTCGACCGGACAGATGCCACATGTTTCAGACCGCGCACATTAAAAACAATCATATAGGCACAATATTTCGTCTGGGTGACAGTGGTCTCTACATGTATATCTGTTTATCCCTCTGCACCCATATTCCCGTGTTTGTCCCCGAGTTATTAAACAAGCTACGGGTATGAGGTTGGGATACATGCTTTACATCCCGGCTGTCCGCTTGTACGAGCGATAATCCGCTCGCTAAAGCTCGCTGATTATCTCCTCGTACATGCGGACGAACAGTGCATGACGTATGTCCAATGTGTGGTTGTGAGACTTCTGATCAGTGTAGCGCCTGATCAAATAAAATACTCCCGTAGACTGATAGCGATCAGTATTGCTTGTTCTAAGCATCATATGTGTTCCATTTATGGAATAGCGAGCAGTGCAGACCCTGATCAGACTGTGCGGATGCACAGTCTGATCTGGGTCTACACTGGTCGCCAAAACACATACGCCCCATTTATCCAATCACAGCCACATTTTTGTTAATATTATCAGATACTCGGCGTCTGAAGGCGACACGCAGGACGACATCATGGCGTCCGAACAGAAGATACGTGTACGAGGCAAGACCAGCAGGGATGGTATACTCTCTGCAGAAGAAGAGTTGCTGTCACAGGCAGCACTGGATGAAGATCTCACGATCAACGATAGGAATGCATACCAGTTAACTGACAATAACTATAGGCATACGGATCTTACAGATCGAACGGGCGACTTCAGTGAGAAAACAGAAAGTTCGGACAGTAAAGCAGTAAAGCAGGCACCGGGTAAAACATACAGACAGATAACGGCCAGTTTGTTAATGCGTGCTGTATGCGGCTATTTGGCGGAAACTGGTACAAACCTACCTCAATGCGCTTAGCTTAAGGACCCGCGTGGCCCATGATCAGTATATGATGTATGCATACTCGCTTCCTAAATGTGATGGTATATACAGTCGAACCTCCCCGAACGGCCACCTCTCTACAACAGCACACTCTCTGTAACAGCCGCTATTTTATATACAAAATGGATGATATCCTCTATATCTAACATTAGACTGGTGAGCACGAACATTGTCGTTTGATGTTGCTTTAGCATTCTTTCTCAATAAAAACATGTTTTGATTTGATGAGAATTATCGAAGAAAATAAATAAACATCACCGAATTTGTTTTATTCAGCATTAACCTCCTACAACAGCCACCTCTCTACAACAGCCAGTTGTGCGTCTTCCCATGGGTGGCTGTTGTAGAGAGGTTGCACTGTATGTACAACATAACATAAATGAACACTTCCTCGTTAATGTATCCTATACGGCGCTCCGTGTATGAGACAATAAATAAATCACATGTCTCCATATACAGTCTACACTCGTTACCTCAAACTCTCTTAAGTCAAACTACTGATAACTCGTAAGTAAATTTCTTGGCCCCAGGTACATACATGCATATGATTTCCTAAATAATAACTCTCGTCAACTCAATTTCCCCCTGCACTTTGAGTAAACAAGTGTACACTGTATATGTGTACATATATTCCATCACATTTAGGAAGCAATTATGTTCGACTTATATGATTACCAGGGCTCCCATAAGTCTTTAACCGTTTCAGCCACATATGCGATGAAGCTAATGCATGATAATAAAGACAACAAAAACAACAACAAACGTTACCACAATGTCCTTACAAAAAGGTGAGCATACGTCCTCGTATCTATGGAAGGTAATATCCACCATAATTATATTATATGCGACTTGATGCTTGCGTGCTGATGACATTACAACTTATATTTATGTTATTTCATTCGTCATTTGTATTTATTACATTTGAAATCTGCTTGTTGTAATTGTATTTGTCTTTCTTACATGTCCATTCTGCAGATTGCTTTGTTCATTCGTCTTATTTACATTACCATTATTGATACGTCCTTATTCGTGTCCCTGTTTTATTGCACTAAGCATTTGCAATAGAAAGTAAGAACAAGCACTTAGCACTCTGAATAAGGCCGAAAGCAGTAAGGACAAAGCCGCATGAAGTAAGCATCAAGCCAGAGTCCGAAAGCGAAAACCCGCAAGCAGAAAGCATCAAGCCACAAGCAGAATGATGCAAGCAATACATAGGTTAGTAGTACCTCATTATGACGCCAGATGTCACTGCTGTCAATGTTAGGAATACTCAGACTAATAAATAATAGTACGAGATGTGATTGGCTGTTTGCGGCACACCTCCAATCCCGGTGTTGATGCAAGATTTCACCTATAAATGATCACAGTATAGGTTAGAAGACACCAAATAGTTTTACTATACACTTTAACCGAATCCCATCCAATAAGGTCAGTCTCTCCTACATTCACTATTCGGATGTTGTGGGACCTACTTGTACATGACCTGCAGCCGGTCTGTACTGGTTCTGCATGAATTAAACAATTGCTTCACTTACTAGTAATACAGAAAAATCGAACCTCGTCATGTCCCCCAATATTGTTTACATTTTTTTTTGCCACGTAAACTCTGTTTACATCACATGACCAACATGTTCCTCAAGAGAAACTGGGTAGTAATGGATCAAGATTTGCAAGCAAACTGTCAGTGACCTCAAAACAACCGGACGATTTTGTTCATACCGGACTACTTTTACCGTCTTGACGATTTCGCACCATTTGTTATTCTCTAACCTATATTAACTAAATTGCATACGTATGTATGGTGTTTGACTTACTAATGTGTTTTATACATACATGTATCCTCATAATTAAATTACATATGTACGTAATTGAAAACAATCATATGTTTATAGTAAGTTAAACATATGGTAACTTACACAGGTTGACTGTCAAACTGGCCCGTTACCGATGCAAACCAATAACCGTCCGGGATCAGAATAAGGTGGGCCACCACCATTGATTTTCCCTAAAACACTAACCCGTTACCACACATTTTGCTAATCTCTGCTACTTTCATTTTTCTTATGGATGTTGTGTGACAAAAAAAATTACGAGTGCCAGCTACACAGATATAATTATTTAGTAATCTTTAATGTACTCGCGGTGGTATCAAGCTAGTTCCATATGCAAATGATGCAGTGTTTTTAAATTATTTATATCAACTAAATGCTGAATAAATATGTTTATCGACATATCATAAAGAACGATATTGCACATCAAAAAAATAATTAAATGGAATAAATAGTTGCTCCCGTTATCATTTAAGGAACCCCGGTTATCGCCCCTGATATGAAACTGGCATTTTGCGTTTGATATAAAAAGTATAATAATGTCAATTAGTACGTCTGGAAATGGTAATGAAAAATGTCAGATTGAAAGAATAAAGAAAAACATGTCTCCCTATGTTATAACCTGGCATGTACACTCTAGGTTTAATGTTAGAAAACTGGTGTTTTTAACACTAGTTTTCAGCATATTTGAAGCATTTAAAAGAAAACACTGAGCCTGTTGGTCACGTGATGTAAACAGAGTTTCCGTGGCCAAATAATGAAAACAATATTTAGAGACATGACGAGGTTGGTCCCACAACATCCATACGAAAAGTGAAAGTAGGAAATACTAGCTGGGATTCGGTTAAATTATACAGTAAAACTATTTGGTGTCTTTTAACCTAAACATGGCGCAACAGAAAAGGCGGCATCAATCTACATCAACACTTTAAGGGACATGGAACCAATTTAGAGAGCAACGCATTGTAATACGGGTACCAGCATATTAAATCATTTTAGGGAGAACTATTTTAAGTTTTAGCAGCGCACCTGGCGTCATAATGGTTGTTCCCAAATTACTGTTGCAATTGTTGTTGTCAATGGGCGTGGCTTAGCGAGGTAACAAAACGCACGGCAAAACAGCGATGCAATAATCAATAATGGAACTCCGGATGTCACTAGGAATGAATCATCAAGCTACTTAGAATGTAAACAACACAAACGCATTGAAACAGTGCGAATGAATAAAACATCAAGCCAAATGCATATGCAATTTAGACTATAACCAAGAAGATTTCAAATGTCACAAACACGAATGACGAATAAAATAACATGAAAGGAAGTTATAATGGCACCAGTCAGCAAGCAACAAGCCACATAGAATTGTAATAAGACGGGTAGAACTTAGAATGTCATCAGCAAGCAAGCATCAAGCCTAATATAATTATGGCGGATATTACCTTCCATACGTATCAACATCGATGCAGCCGTTAATACGTTATTGAATAAACAACCAACTTTAACGCATTTGCCTTACAAACAATGTGAACATAAGTCGTCAGTATAGGCTTCATGTCGCCTATGCTCAATAAATGTAAATCCAATAAGAAAATATTGTTAATGTGAAATGTACAGACTATAAGTTTACACTTACGAACATGTTAGTCGTACATAGTTTAGTGAAACGACCCCCATGAACTCCGCGGAGCCGTTGTAGAGGAATAGAACAACATCCCCCAGCCCGTTATCGCAAATAGTACGACGTCCATGCGGCGCAGATGTACAGGAAAGGAACAACATCCCCCAGCCCATTATCGCAAATAATATGACGTCCATGTGACGCATATGCCAATCGTTAGTGAACTCCAGTGGTGGATGCACCCGCAACCGCTACTAACTGTGAGACATTTAATTTAGAGTTGTACTTAACGTGCTATTTATTGCTGTTGTCGATAATGAATTTAATTGAGAACTGGATAAGTACAAATCGTGATAATGTCAGCTTGATATCTTTGATTGTCATGCCAGGGTGACACCGGGCTAGTTTACTGAAGGGATGGAACACCAAGCACGTTGTGGACAGAGACAACAAGGTATATTTTTACAATGATGATGTATTTACATAAATGAAATGCACACACAATGGATGAATATGTCAGTACGGACACCGTCCCGTAGTAGCCACCGCCACAGGCACTTGTACAACCAAGGCACCTCCACGATTCTGGAACAGGTTGGTATAGTTCAAAAGTATACGTCAACATGATCAGGATCAAGATCCAATGTTAGAGTTCAGCTAATTAACTCCGGCTTCCGCCATGATGGGAGTGACGTTCTAATGACGTCGTAAAGTTACTGGTAACTATGATACAGAGCCTACTTGGGCGGATGGGGCCAATAACACATCGGTGAACGTCCTTAGCGATTCATCACGTCCTTGGACGGAATGACGTCACCGGAATATGCCCCACTCGAATACGCCCTTGGTCCACGCGGAGCAGTCCCCGCTGGTACACGGTGTCGTGTCGTGGACTCCAGAATAAATAAATATGTGTTGCGTACTGATTCTACGCATACACAAAGTATGGACGTGTCGTCGCTCGTTGCTGACTGGCTGGCTGCCTGGCTGGTGTACTGGCTGGGACTACAAAACACCAACGGTGTCGTTACCAGAATGTAACGTGTTATAGTCTCAATAATAGTCACAGTAGTGCACATGAAATCAATATCATGATTGCATGGCAATACTAAACATCATCATATATTACAATGATGAAACATGATGAAATGCAATGTACACAAATATATTTTCACTAATTGGAAGAAGGGGGCTGATGGAATTCGTAAGTCGGAAAATGCGATATAACACATTAATGAACAGCCACTATATTTAGTGTACCCAACGATATATATCTTCACAGCCGTACATGTGAATAATAAAGAGCAACTGTGCCAAGTATTTTCGTGTGCAGACTCGCAGTATTACATTACTAATAATAAACACTGTATACTCTCATCAGACTGTAGGATTCCACAGGCTGACCCAAAGCATCAGTGATTGAAATAAATTATACTTCACATCATGTCTTTATTGCAGCTTACTATGTATAAATCAGTGCATTTAGAGCAGAACTGTCTGATCTGGTCTATCCTGGTCGCAATAGCATTTACAATATTTACAATAGACTGAACGTATACGACTTAATGAAATGAATGTATATACGACTGGGTTAGGAGTTTACATGTGTCCCCCATAGAGTAATGAAAGTCGTCCAGAAAATTCACGTTACAATTGTGACCTGTTAAAATTGGCAATATTATCATGTATTGTACAGGGCGCAGACTGATATTGAATTGAATCGTAATATAAAATGCATAGCTAATGTTAGTGAACATTTCAATCGAGTTCGCCCTTCGTTTTACAAATACAATAAATTGCTAATGCAATTAGTCAGAGTGACATGCAACACAAACACATGAGAATAATATGCCATTACAATACTCACGGAATGCTCCCACATGCCAGTCCTGTAATCGTTATCATTTACACGTAAGCACGACGAATTAATGAATCAATACGATTTGATTAAGGGAGATAATCTACATCAGCGGATACATGCCATACGGCTTTTATTGACCAAGCGTTTGGTCGAAACGGGGCCAAATAACTCGGGTAAATTAAATAGTGAAGTATTATCGAGGATACGATAACAATGCGTAGAATTTCCGGTCTTGGCAAGATTCAGACTTAAATGGCAGCATTAGAAAGTAACTACAAACATATGTACTCACCAATTCCCAGTGAAAGCTTGCGCTCCAATGTCACAAGAATGTAATTGAGTGTCCGACTGATAGTATATGGTGCTAAATCGAATATATACTCCCACCCTAGTGCACGACTATCCTCATGTAGTCTGCCTGTCAATGTAAAACTTATGTGCCAACATTTGACTTACAATTTTGCGTAAGTGGACTAATGGATCCTAATGTTCTAACAGTCAGTCTAGCTCATGAGATATCTGGTGAATTAATCTGAAATACTTCAGTCATAAGTAGATATGACCTACTAGGTAATTAGGCGAGCATCCAAGTCTGCATAAGTAGTGCAAAATCCAATACTGGTGGTCCGTGCACGGTTTCGGATAAAGAACTATTCTCTCCAGCGGTTTATTCCACGGGAGCGATATTTCACACACCAATACCTATTCGATCGTCTGTACTAGAATATTCGATTATTGTGCTATATACTAGTATTGTGTGACCCGTTACAATTAATGGATGATAAAGAAAATAGTCGGCTACGATTCGTGACATTGATACTTTTCAAGTTATAATAAACAATCCAAGTGTTGCGTTATTAAATGTACTCAAGTAGTATATAGGGAGTCAAAATGATACTACCTACTGTGATATCATTTACAACCCTCTATAATACCCCCACCACCCCCTAAAAATCACAAATTGGTTAACGAGGAAATTGTCCCCCACCACCCCCGAAAAATCCAAAATTGGTCGTGAAAAAAAACATAATGTTTTCACAGCAAATTTATGAATTTTTGAGAAAACAATTATCTAATTTTTACAAAATTAATTTCAATGTGCCCACGAGTGATAGTTTATATTCCAACACCCCATTTTTCTCCTCCAATATAGCTAATTTATTTCGCAGATCAGCAACTAATTCTATCAGCTCTAGTCTACCACGTTCACCTGTAGCCACCTGACAACGTAGTTGCTTATGTCTACAAAGAGTTTGGGCACTAACGAATTTACAAGGGCATCTGGGGCATTGAAATTGCGGGGGGACATAAGGAATTTTTCTACGTCTCGCTAGATGCCTTCGTAGATAGTCTTTACGCGTAAACTTCTTACAACAAGTCTCACACTCCATCCATTATATATGTATATGTATATGTTTATATTCAATTGGAAGTGAAAAAAACATAATGTTTTCACGACCAATCGAACAGATAAATTTCATAGGTTATACAAAAGTATATTACAGAAAATATGATAACGCCAGAAATCGAAAGTTTGAGAAGAGAAGCCGAATCTCTAGGGATTACTTATAGTAAACGGTTGAGAGTCAGGGGGTTGACAAATCTGATAAACACCACAAAGAATGAGGCGTTTATGAAGCGGTTTACCCGCGCCCACAAACGAGGAGCCTTTAAAGATATATCCAAAGCGGAGGAAGTTGGTAACAGAATTCAAAAAGGAGGAAACTAAAAATGGAAAACCTATAACTCTAATATTTCACAAAAATCTCGGTGGTAGCGAATCACTATCATCAATGAAAACCGTTAAAAAATGGCTGTCAGATAAGGAGCAAACACGAATAATGTCCGATAAAATAGACAGACCGAATACAAAGTGGAAGTTTGTAAGATTGGTAGAGGTTTTTGTAAAGTTAATACAGGGCAGTAGGGGAATAGATTTGGGACTACAATCCAAAGAAGCGGCGTGAGGAGAACTTCCAGAATGGTTGAAGAATAGAAAAGGTATGTATTCTTTAGATAAGTATAATGACGACCTTTGTCTGTTGCAGGTTTTGTTTAAGCTATGCACCTTGATAAAAAGATCAGACCTGACAGATGTACAGAAAAAGCGAAAGAACTTAGTAAGCAATATTTCGGTAGTAATGTGGTTTCACCAATTCCTTTTTCAAACCTGAAAAAGGTTGAAGAGTTTTTTAAAATCGGTATAGAAGTATATCAACCGACCGAATGTGACGTATGGTGGTTGAAAAAGGTACCAGCACACTACAAGGAAATAGGTAATAAACCAATGACAATAGGACTGTTTAATAATCACGCATTTCTGATAAAAAACCTTAAAAACCTATCTAAAATTTACGCATGCGATAATTGCAAACAGAAATTCACGAAAGCGAGTAATATGAAGAGACACGGACCAAAATGTATGAAAGTGAGACAAAAATAGTATGTGATGGTAATTATTTAGAGCGCCCGCGTTCGTCGTTCGATAAAGCGTTTTACCCAAAAAGTTCTAACAGTTATGGGGCGATCGATTGGATGTATTCTGTGGAAAAGCGGGAGGGAATTCACATTCACCACGAACAGTGCGGACACGGGGGTGAAAGATGGATTTTAGGAGCTCCAGTAGATGGATACTGCCAAGAAAACAATACCGTATATCAATATCACGGCTGTTACTGGCACGGGTGCGAGATTCATGCAAAGCATAGAAAAAAAGAACGCTTATCCACTATGAGAAGAGATACATTTATTAGAAGAAGCAAAGAATTCAACCTAGTAGTTATGTGGGAATGCGAATTCCAAAGAACGGGTAAAGATATAAAGATCGGTTGGACGACCCACTACCGCTTTATCCATATCGAGAAGTAGTATATGATTTTGAGGCGTATCTCAACCAGAATTTAAAACGCTAGGTAATAGTTTAGAGTACGAAGCTGAGCACGTTCCGGTAAGTGTTAGCATAGGAGATAATTTCTCAAGAACAGTAACTCATATTTGTGATAAAGATCCTGCAAAACTTATAGAAAAATTCGTAGAAGATTTGAAAGTCAGGGGAAAAGCTATAAGAGAAGAAGTATGGTTGAGATATGGGTTTAATACAGAAACAATTTACATAAAAAACCAAATCTCCAAGATCGAACAGTGGATAGAGCAAGTACCGGTTATAGGTTTTAACAGCAGTAAGTACGATATAAACTTAATAAAGAAATATTTAGTAGGCGAATTGGCATCAACAACAAAGAAAGTAATGGTCGGAAAACGGGCAAACTCAACAATATTTCTATTTACTCCGGAGTTTAGATTTCTTGATGTAATACTTTACCTAGGACCGGGTGTAAGTTACGATAGTTGGATAAAAGCCTACGACTGCAAAGGACAGAAATCTTTCTTTCCTTACGAGTGGTTCGATTCTCCAGACAAACTTGATAACCCAGGACTGCCTGATATAGAGAATTGGTATTCCAAACTATCGGGGAAAATGTTACTAGATGAAAATAATATGAAAACTTTCAGAGATTGGTTGAAATATTATAACGATTTAGATGTAGCACCGTTCCTAGAAGCGGTGGAAAAAATGTGTGAATTTTATAAACACAGAGGTGTGGATATTTTCAAAGATGCGGTAACACTACCTGGAGTAGCTATACAATATTTATTGAGAGGAACCATTAAAGAACAAAAATCTATAAAGGTGGTTATACCGGAGGGGGCTCTATATGCACCAAAAGAAGAAACATACGAAATGATGAAAGACGCTCTAGTCGGGGGTCCATCAATCGTATTTACACGCTATGCAGAAGCCGGTGTTTCAAATATTAGATCTAATTCCTCATTTGGATCAAATGAAATTAACAAACCTTGCAAGGCTATTTTGGGGTATGATGCAAACGCGTTATATTTATCTACTTTAAATAAAGATATGCCGTGTGGGAAAGAAACTATACACCATATAAATACCCCACATAATCCTAAATTTATTAAAAAGCTTTGTAAAAGAGTTTTATCTGGAGACTGGTTTGGGTTTGCGGAGGTGGATATAGAAGTTCCACACAACTTAAAAGATAAGTTTTCTGAAATGTCTCCACTTTTTATAAACAGAGAAGTAGATGTTGATGAGGTTCCAGAACACATGATAAAATATTTGGAAGATACTGGAAGAACTAGAGGAAATGGAAGAAAATTGGTGGGATCTATGTCGGCCACCAAAGTATTGCTGTACGCGCCACTATTGAAATGGTATTTAAAACACGGCCTAGAAATAACGGGAGTTCATCGTGTTAGATTATATTAGTTGGTAAACTTCGAATGGTTCGCAAAAGAAGTTACAGCCGCAAGACGAACAGGCGATGTAGAACCAAATAAGAAACCAGTAGCGGATATAATGAAATTATTAGGCAATTCGTGTTGTGGAAAAATGATAGAGGCAAAAGAGAGACATTTAAATATGACATATACACAAGACGAAACCTGTGTTGACAAAGCGTTAAGATCTGCATTCTTTGATGATTTGGAAGAGATAGGAGATGCGTACGAAATATCTTCCCGAAAACCCCGGTGTGCAGTAAAGAGCCCCTTCCACTGTGGAATAGCGGTTTATCAACTAGCTAAATTGAGAATGTTGGAATTTTACTACGAATTTCTAGACAAATACGTAAAAAGAGAAGACTTTGAATTAATACAGATGGACACGGATAGTATGTATATAGGAGTTAGTGGAAAAACGATAGAGGAATTGATTAGACCTAACTTACTAGACGAGTTTGAAAAAGAAAAAAATAAATGGTTGGCTTGGGATAAATGGAGCGAAAGAGAGCCAGGACTTTTCAAAATGGAATTCAGCGGAGATAGGGCGATAGCGTTATCTAGTAAGTGTTATTTCGTAGAAAAATTTAATTCTAAAGATAATTTGGAACAAATTAATAAAAGCTCTGCGAAAGGAATGTCCAAGAGAACTAACGATTTAAATTGGGATAGATATAAACGAGTACTAAGCGAAACTACAGAAGATGGAAAACACATTATAGATGTAGCGCAAAATAGAGGATTTAAAATGAAAGACGGCGTTATGAAAACGTACTGTCAACGAAAATTAGGACCATCGGCGTACTACGATAAAAGACGCGTGTTACCAGACGGAATACATACAGAACCTCTCTTGATTTAAGCAATTGGGGGTAACTGGGTGTCAGAAGGTACCATAAGAAGTTCTTCGCGAACAAAACCGCGAGATGGACCATCAGCCAAATAATAGAGCACGGGCTCATCGGGTTTGGTAATAGTACGATCCAGATGATATACATTCAGAGACCACACGGGATCAGTCGCGCGGCGGCTGCCACCTTCAAGCTCTCCCGGTTGATAGAGGTACCGGACGTCAACATCCGATGGAAGCGCAATCGGCGATTGCTGCTCCTCTAAACCAACGGGTCGCCCGCGCTAGACGGCAGAGTGCTTGCTCGTCACCTTTTTAGACTTGATGGCATCTACGGGCTTCTTACCTATCAATCTGGTCACCTCTCCGTTCAGTGCGGAGACCACGGCGAGCAGTCTGGCCACCCACTCGGTCGATCGCGAATGAGGGTCTACAAGTTCTTTGGCATATTGGTGTCCGAACAGCCTCGCCTCGATTGAACCGCTCTACGATCCCCTGGTCCCGGTGGATGTTGACGCGGCCGCGTCTGATAGAAACTTTGTGCTTAGACAATAGATGAGAGACCGCGCCCATGAACTCGCGGCCAGGATCGACCTGGAGAAGATTCGGCCATTTGAGAGGACTCCTCTTATATATTCGGGAAAGAGCCTCGGCCACCTCCTTAGACTCTTTAGTGGCCAACGGCTCAGCCCCCTTATAACGACTGGCTACGTCAACGATTGTCAGTGCGTACTTGTACGTTTTGAGACCGACGCGATCGTGAGGGAGAAACAGGAGATCCGCTTGGTGAACTTGGTTCGGCACCGGTACGTCGAATTTCGGGCGCGGAATATTGTGAGGCGCGGGTAAATAGATCTGCCAGATGGCCTGCTTCTTGAGCCATTCCTTGACAGCGTTTTCTGAAACCTTGGTCGCCGCCGCGAGATTCTTGATGGCCGCGAGTACCTTCCAGTAGCCACGTGGGCTATAGTATGTATTCGACAGCTTGCTCCTTAGTTTGGTATCAAGTTTGCGCGTGTTCATCGTATGCGAAGTATTCTAATATATCGGACAATCTCCAACATGCCCTCGCCAGTTCGTCCGGTAACTGCGTCGTTAATAATAAACCTTTGTTGGAGGTTTCGCTGCAGCCCCAATCGCGTTTGGGTTGGAACAGGAGAGGGAATTCTGGGGAATCTAACTCGGAGGAATCTAACATCCGCTTTGCGAAAAGGGTGGCCGCTTTTTCGTTCTCGCGCCACGTCTCGAGACAATCTCGGGCCAGACGAATCATACTCTTTGCACCAGGTAAACGATGTTTTTGGGCAGTGTAGCCTACATCGATCATAGCGTAATAAAGTTCGTCAACTAACATCGTTCTATATATATATTTTTATAAAAAAAAATTGTTTTAATTAATTAATTATTTTATATAGTAGCCGACGAGACCCACCACACCCATTCCCACGACGATGAACGCGATCTCGCGGTCTTTTTGGGCCTCTGACGGTACATAGAAATCTGAAAGTTGGGGCTCGGGATCCATTGGATCGAGACATTTCTGCGGATATGCCAGCGCGTACTCGCGGTTGGCTTCTTCAACGTTCTGGAAAGTTTGCGCGGCGTGATTCT
This sequence comes from Conchocele bisecta, assembly GCA_029237695.1. NCBI lineage: Eukaryota > Metazoa > Mollusca > Bivalvia > Lucinida > Thyasiridae > Conchocele > Conchocele bisecta. The sequence continues at coordinate 6,554,763 of CM055268.1, read as the reverse complement.
CACGGCGCAGCTCTTCGTTGACCCAGTCCAGATGGGCGGTTCATTTTTTCGACCACGCTTCCTTTGCGCTATTGAGTTGTTCTACAGCTAAATCGTGACGCTTACGCTCCTCATCCACGTTCGAGCTTTTCATTTTAGAGAATATAAAGTTGCTACCGCTGAACGCCAATGCGTTTACAAGCGCACCACCTACTATTACTGCGATTGAAGCCATTTATTTCCATATATTAACTGGTAGAATTCCAGCTTTAACTAGATAATCTCGGGTCCAAACTGCGGCCGCCACATCTAAGGTCGCGAGCCCTGCGTCTCTCACAGTAAAGTCCAATTTGGGAGTGGACCCTCCTAGAGCCATCTTTGATAGTCGAGCATACCCGATACTGAAACCAGATATCACCACGGCGTTATAAAGCGCATTCATTATCATTTTACCATCTTGTTCAGCCATTGTTATAATTATTGCATATAAAAGGGGTCGCGATCAATGTTTAAATGGGGCGCATCCAAATTCAACATTGTTGATGATTGGTGTTTCGTAACTTTCTTCTGAACACTGGCTGGTTGTTTTTTCGATAATAGGGGGTATTTCCACACGCACAGGGCACCAACAACTGCCAGACCACCACCAACAACCCAACTCCAATTCGCGAATTTGGGTTCCAATTCGTGAATTGGGGGTGTTGTTGTACTCAACTCTGTCTTCAGATGTTTTGCTGTCTCCGTCCCCATCAATTCACTAATTGGCTGCAACCCCAATCTCGATTGGAGTTAAGCCTCTCGAAGCTGGGCGAGTATTTTATCTTGTTTAACTTTTCGGGTGGCAGCCGCCGCCCTCCCAGCTGCCTGCCTTTTTGGGTTTTTATGTCGTGCAACCCCCAACTCCAATCGCGATTGGTTTGGAGGATCAATCGGATTCAACAGTGTTGAGGGAAGTGCTGCAATCTGGTTCGATTGGGTTGGAACAATCCCCAACGCTGTTGGAGATTGCTGTTCCGTCACTCTCGCGGGTGTGTCTTGTGTCATCATTTTCAAAATTATATTTTGTATTAGGGCTTATAGTTCGTGGGCATATATGTCCAAATTGACAGTGTTTATCCATGGTCAACGCGGTTGTCAGTGGAGCTAAGTACATTCCAAACTTGTGATAAATTGAGCAGCAGGCTGTTCTAAGAGTGTGTCCTATAAAAGGGTCAGTCTCTAGATCGTGAATCAACCCCTCGGTGTTTGGTATAGGGAGAAGTATACTAACGGCGGTAGCGTACAAATGAATAGCCGCCGATCCAAGAGTTTTTGTCATCTCTGCTCCCAATTTGGATTCGTATCGCGCATATATTTTATCAATCTCCGCATCTGACATCTTATCCACCTGACAAACTGAGAGACGCCTACCGAGATAATGCTCCGATTGCCCCCCAGCAACCAGCGCATTCGTATCGGCCCCAATCGCGATTGTCAACCCCGATTGCTCTGTCGGATCATTATCTTTCAGGATGTCAGCAGAGGTTTCTTCCATTAGCTGATCGAGAAGTTCGTCGCAGTTCATTTTTTTCAAAATTATTAATTTAACTATTCTAACAAGTCTCATCACTTTAACATATTGCCAAGCGCACCACCCGATACTTATGATCACCGTTATGCTGGCAACAAAGCTCGCAGCGGAACACCAAATTGTTAACATTGTTAACCATTGTTCAGCATTTGTTCAACATTTGCTAAGCATTTCTTCAGCAATTGCTAATTAATTGTTAAGCATTTACTCAGCAGTTACTAATATTTTTAAAAAACATTATTATTAATTGATAACTTTATAAGCAGTTGGTTGATCAGTCTTTAGCAGAAGCTTCGCGTGCTTAGTTTCCGAAAGCATCTGTCGAACCTCCAGGCGCTCCTCGCGCGTTGGGATAACGTCATTCTCTCGAAGACAGTCATCGAATGAGTCTCGGTCGTTGCAGTGAAAGAGGGCGACCCATTTCGTTTGCTCGCGCAGATCCTTGAGGACGGCGTTGTACTTTTGAGTGGATATCCATACACTTTGCCTAGCATGGCGGCCAGAAAATGCGAGCTCGGAGAGCATGTCCTTCTTTTTGGTCATCGCCGCCTTGGCTGAGCAATCGTCAATCACGTATAGGGTGGGCTCACCCTGGAATCTTTGGTATAAATCACGCAACCAATCGTGAAGCCTATCACCGGGGTCAATAACGTATACCTCAGGGTCGGTCCATATCCACGGGCGCCGCTGATAAGTATCGTTGTGCCGCACAGTGGGACACAGGATCACAATATGACGAAAGGCATCGCGGTAGGAGCCCTCGAGCAAGTCTAGGATGAAAACCGTTTTTCCACATCCTGTCTGCCCACATATTATGGCAGAGTGGGCATCTCCAATCGTGAATTGGTATTGATTGGTATTTATTCTTTAAAATTATCAAATTTATTAATTAATAAATCGTTAGATGATTTCTTAATTTTTTCAAAATTATGTATTAATAAATCGTTAGATTTAGTAGAGTGCTGAGACGTATCGACCATCTTCGATGTTGAGTTGTGCGTCTGTAATTATATATAAGTACACGTTCAATGGCCCGGCTCCGTCCGCCTCTTTGGTTATCTGGATCGTCACACCCTCACTAGCGTTCTCAACTTGGCGTCCGCTGCCGTGTATTTGGTCGTCGTCGCTGGCTCGCATGTCTAGCCATAACGCGTATTTGGTATTCAGGAACTCCGCGAGGGAGATGGCCGAGAGATGCAGGTCTTTGGGAACTGCTGCAACCTCCGGAGAGCGCTTAGAGCCGGCAGCAAACTGCTTTCTTACTTCGTCCCACTGCTGGTGCGCGCGTAGACCCGCGCTGTAGAGTTGATTGGGGACTCCCTTGATCGTCACCTCTACCTTCGTGATGTTGGGGTTATAACATTTGTCGGTTTTTCTAGCACCGAACGCGAACCGAGCATCCTCGAACAACATCAGTATACCTTTCATCGAGCGGGCGGGTACGTTGACATTAATATTCCACAATGTGTCGCCTTTGTCTTTCGTCATCTTGCGATGGCGAAGAACTCGGTCGTAAAGTATGGCAACGCGCCCGGCGTACTGGGTTCTGATCAATCGCGCGAGTTCGGGCATCGTGACCATGTCGTACTTCAGCGAAACATTGTCGATCGCATACGTCGATAACATGTCGCTGGCTATGAGAACTCGGCCGTAGTCGTTGAACGTTAGTTCGTATTCGAGGCGGTCAGCCAAAGCACTCTGATAGTAGGGCATGTGGCTCTCCAGCAACTCAAAGTCGAGCGGGATGTAGAAGCGGTTGCCGTAAACGCCCGCGACCGCGTTGTCACTCGCGTTGTTATCTGCCTTGTTAGCAGCCCCGATTCTAAGTTTGGTTACGTTCTTATTTTTTCTGGTGTCAATACCCTGATAGACAGCGTTTTCACGCTCTTGTGCCGTCTTCCACAGGTCCTGATAGCAATGGTAGACGTCGCTGTCGTCGATCGACATCACCTCATTACCAGAAATCTTTATCATAGTCTTCCTGACTATGGCGCGACCCAGGTTCTGAACGACGGTTCGGTCCTCGTCTGTCGACGTTAGCGAAATAGTGAAAGCGAGGCGAACAGTACCCGGCACAATGACGTCGTGAGTTCCGAGGTTGGGGAAGCGGACTAAGAGCTGCTGGTTCTGGTCGATCGTCGATGGGTTGTTCGTAATAACGACACTCTGTCTCACGCAGTCCTCGGTATGGATTGAGTTTGCGACCGTATTGACTCGAAGACATAATTCATTTTAAGAAAATTATTGAAACTATTAAACCCGTATGGTTTTGTATTTAATAGATAATTTTGAAAAAATTAAAATGGATGATTACAATATTAACATGGATGAAATCGGCAGAGACGATAAGGATAATGATGATGATAACTTCGAGGATTCTATCACAACCTTCGACAAAACACCCCCTCCAATTAGTGAATTGGATGAAATAGGTGGCGCTACCAGCAGCGTTGGTCAAAGTCGGGAATTGCTCGAGGGAGCTGTAAACGACTACTACAACACTTTGTCAGAAATCGGTCTGGTCCCATCTGTCGGTCGCGACTACTCCAAGTTCGAATTGGATATGCGTGGTAGGTTGCGACTAAAATCATCAAATATCCCGATCATCAACACGAATACCGGTAAACCCCTATCGCTAAAAACCATTGCCGGAAACTGGGGTGGTGGCGAAATCATAAAGAACGAACTAGGATTTCCAGATAGGACGCGTGGTAAAACAATTGTGCCGGCCCGCGCTGTAGAGACCCTACAGTCTACCGACGAAACTATGGCGAAGACGGCCACCGCGATAGAAACGGTCGAGCTCAGCCAGGTCCCTCAAATAGCCACCGACGTTATTAACACGATTATCAGCGTCCAATCGCAATTGGGGGAAATACTCAACGATGACCCACCGTTACCTCTTCGCGAACTCCGTGGACTCGATAAGGCTCTACAAACGGTCCGGGGCGAACTGGTCCTTAACCTCTCCAAACTCACGGCGCTGGATGAACATATCGCGCTAGAAGAAAGAAAACTGGAGGAAGCCGGTGACGATAGAGAATCTACCGAGCGGATCGCCGAACGACTGCGGTCTTTGCGGGATGAAAGAGAAGCTCGCTTGGAGGCCGCCTCGGCTAACCGTGAGGCACTCCGCACACAAATAAGTCGGATCCACGAAACAATATCAAGGGTTCTGTAAGAGGACACGACACTCAGTGAGCGTCTTCGCACTCTGTTCAGAGAGCAGGGCGTCACGATAGCAAGCATCCTCGCAGCTGTCGGCATGACTATGTCAACCATAGTTCTAGCTTTCACTGGTGGTGCGGCGCCACCACCCGCGCCACCACCAGCACCCGCGCCATCCGGTGGAGCCAAGGAGTGGGTAAAAAAACAACTAAAAGCCCTCGCCAATCTTCTAGCTAAATTAGCTGGAAAGGCGGCTGCCGCACTACCTGGACTGATCGGAAATATCGTTTCTTACTTGTTATCTATATTATCAAAAACGGTCGGATGGCTCGCCAATAATACTTGGGCTTTAATCGTGGCAATCGCCGGTCTCCTACTATTCTCTGCCACCAATCGAGATTGGAAGTTCCTACAACCAAAGCGCGAGTAGTCCTATCGCCACGAGGGCGACGACGAGCCCTAATTTCTCCTCCTCATGTGTTGTGCTTCCAATTTCACCCAATTTGCGATTGATTGGTGTTTCTCCAATCGCGATTGGTCTGTTGACGATTGAATTGGGAGAACTCAATTCGTGAATTGGGGGTGTGGGTGAAACAACGGGTTCAAATGAACTTGATGGGTTGGCCAATTCGTGAATTGGGGGTTTTATGAAATCTTTTTCAAATTTATTTGAATTTACAACTCCGCGCCCGATCATGTTGGGGGTGCGCTTGATCATATCCGTGTTCACGTTACCGTTGTGGCCGATTTTTTGATTGGCGGTGGCGATTACGATCTGATTATTGTAACCGTCAACCGGGTCGTCTCGTAGTATCATATTGCTCGGCGCCATATAAAGACCTATTCCAAATATATAGTCTACTGGGGTGCTGGCATTCTGCAAAACGTCTTGATAATTCTGGATCGCCTTCTCCAGGTCCACCCTAGCTGAGATGGCGTCCTCTACAAGTGCCAAGAATTGTTTTTGTGCATCAAACGCTGTTCCCGTGCCCAGTATAGAACTGCGAGTTTGCTTCTGTGCACCGAGGATGGCCCAGACGTACGTGCGAATGGAGTCGTTGACGCGAGTAACCCCGGCCTGCGTGAACCCTAGACCCGTATCTAACATAAATGTATCCCACGCGTCCTGAACCTCAGCAGCCTGCTGTATGTAATCGACGTGAGCCCGTTTCGGAGGTAACATTTTACAAGAAAACACGCCAAAGTGCCGACCTCCAGACACTTCCGGCCCGAATGTCATCGTCGCGGGGTTAAAATTCCCGGCGTTCCGACTGACGATGTGATCGCCGGAGTGATCGTGTCTAAAATCAGTCTGCGTCCAATTCCCGGACTGGCCCCGAATGAGAACGTCCCCGAGGCCGGTGCTGGTAGGAAATGCTTTCTGTCTCCAGTCCGCGTCTTTTGAAACGTTAAATTCGTTACACAGTCTTTCAAACGCCATACGGTCGTATGCGTTGGAAATGGGATCCCAGGCGTCGTCTTGAGGTAGTGAAATACCTAGTTCTTTGAGAATCCTCCTAATAGTATAATACGCGTGAAAGTTGTAGACACTTCGGAGCATGACATTCTTGGATGTCAGATGGTCTTTATGTGAAACTCCACACCCGGCTGTTGCGCACCATACAGCGAAATTTATTTGGTTCTGCCAAAACTGCATCGGTGTTGCTTTCCACCCGTTTACCGCCTCCATCGTAGTAATCTTGGGCAGCCTATATTGTTCAAAGATGTCGGGGAAGTTGGTGGCAAAGCCACTGTCCGGTCTAACCGTTACGGTTGGGTGTACAAGGTGGTTAACAACGTCTTTTTGCGTGTATTTACCTCCGACCGTGTACTTTGCATTTGAGCTAAAGCTAAATGCTTTGGTATCCATTGAAAGATATTATTATGTTTGCTACTATCACTAATGTTCAAAAAGGGAGTTGTGAACTTTAAAAATTAATAGACAACTGCTGCGGAAAACGCCGGGTGGGCCTCAGATCACTCACCTTCACGGTTGGGTGGAAAAACATTGAAACGCTCGAGTTTTTCATATCAGTTGTCGATGACGTCGATGACGCCGACTTAAAACGCCTAGCTATAGGAGACTTAACTAGAATTATAGATATGGATAGTCCAAGTGCCGTAGTATCTTCCGGACTGTGGAGTTTCGGAGATCTTCAAGCTTTTGTCACCTCAGAGCTTGACGGTAAAGTCAACCTCACTGTATCGAAGGCTACCAGGCTCGCAACAATTACCATCGGCCCAGACAGCCGGATAAGGATCTCATGGGGGTTGGGCTCACTGTTAGGATTTAAAATAACATACCCTTACAACGATGATGGGGTGTTTGTCTCGGGTGAGTACGTCGGTGATAACCCGGTGGATTTTGCGTTTACAAAAACTCTCAGGGTGCACCTGGATCGGGTGAACACATCGTACAACACGGTAGACGGAGCTCCCAGCACATTACTGAAAACTGTGCCCGCCAGCGATTGTTTCTATGGCGAGACTGTTACCTTAGACTTCCCACACCCCGAGATGAAAGTTTTGGAATCGGGACATATCCACGAGTTGAAGATTTATATTCTTGATGATAAAGGGCGAGAGTTGAAGAACGATTACCCGATTTCGGTCGTCCTAGAAATTTCAAATTAATTTTAAGAAAATTAATTTTAAGAAAATTAGAATTAAACGCATGTTCGTAATATATATTATCAACATTATGAGTATATACGGACCAGGTAGTTCTTCCGATTGGGTGACAAATTCAAATAATTTGGAACAGGCAGAAGGGGGATTCATCCCGACAGAGGGCGACTTTTTAGCTACCCAAAAAACAAAGGCCTTGATCAATAGAACTATATCGAAGGCCACGGACGAGATTCACAAGAGTCTACTGTCACAACTTAGAGAATATGCCCTGGCTGTGAATACACAAAGTCGTGAAGAAACGCATACGGAACTAAACGAACTAGACAAAAAAATAACCAAATTTCGAAAAGAGGCCCGGTTGGGGATTGATAAAGTCCGAGAAGACCACCAGGCGGACCTTACGGAGGCTTATGATGCGTTACGCTTAGAGGACTCTCTCATCGGTGAAGCGACACTTACCGAACTAGACGGGAAAATAACCAAATTTCGAAAAGAGAGCAGGTCGGATATTGATAAAGTCCGAGAAGACCACCAGGCGGCCCTTACGGAGGGCTATGATACGTTGCGCTTAGAGGACTCTCTCATCAGAGATGCGGCACTTACCGAACTAGACAAAAAATAACCAAATTTCGAAAAGAGGCCACGTCGGGTATTGAGAAAGCCCGAGAAGACCACCAGGCAGCCCTTACGGAGGCTTATGAGGTGTTGCGCTCAGAGGACTCTCTCATCAGAGAAGCGGCGGTTGCCGAACTAGGTGAAAAAATAACCAAATTTCGAAAAGAGACCCGGTCGGGTATTGATAAAGTCCGAGAAGACCACCGGGTGACCCTTGCGGAGGCCATTGCGGAGGCTTATGATGCGTTGCGCTTAGAGGACTCTCTCAGCAAAGAAGCTACACTTACTGAACTAGACGGGAAAATATCCGAATTTCTGAAAGAGACCAGGTCGGGGGTCCGAGAAGACCACAAGGAGGCCATTGCGGAGGCTTATGGGGCGTTACGCTCAGAGGACTCTCTCAACAGAGAAGCGGCACTTACTGACCTATACGAAAAAATAACCGAATTTCGAAAGGAGGCCCGGTTGGGGGTTGAGGGGGTCCGAGAAGACCACCAGGCAGCCCTTACGGAGGCTTATGAGGTGTTGCGCTCAGAGGACTCTCTCATCAGAGAAGCGGCGGTTGCTGAACTAGACGGGAAAATAACCGAATTTCAAAAAGAGGCCCGGTTGGGTGTTGAAAAAGCCCTAGAAGGCCACCAGGCGACCATTACGGAGACTTATGATGCGTTGCGCTTAGAGGACTCTCTCAGCAGAGAAGCGGCACCTACCGAACTAGACGGAAAGATAACCGAAGTTTCCGATAAACTGAAACTTGATCGTATAGCCGCGACCAAATCTCTTGAGGATACCTCTGAAAAGATTCGTACTGAGGCATATAACGCAAACAGTGCGCTTGCCGGAATAGTGCGAACAATGAAAACGCCAAAACGTGTCATAACAGTTTGGGCTGAGAAGCGGGGCCCATTGGTTGAGGGGCACTATGAAGATTCGTTCGGTGCCAAAGCGAGTAATAAATGTGGGGGATACACTATGACAGCTGCAGGTGAAGTTATCCAAATGGCGTCTGCTCGGTTAATGCTAGTGGTAAACCTATGGGCGCGGGAAGAACGGGGGATTGGAGTCACTAAAATCTCTGGAGATAGTTCGACGGTGGTTTCGTTCTCCGGTTATGATCGAATTAGACTTTCCAAAGGTAGTGTTATTAACTTTGTTACGAAAATCGGTGACCCAGAGAGTTCTTCCACTATTGTCTCATTGTTAATTGAACTTATTTTGTAAATACTAATATATTGAAATAAATTTGTAAAATTTAAATATGAACGAATCAACGCTTGCAATTGTCAATATCACTCCATCAACACTGTGTACAATTAACGAAAGAAGTTCAGATTTTAGGTTGAATAATATCGTCGCTATGCAGGATATTTTAGTTAGAGAATATACAAATAGAAAAAGAAACGCTAAAAAATAGGCGCGCGGTGAACATGGCTGAAGTATCTAGCACGGCTCTGGCGAGTGTTTCTGTGTTGTGTGGGGCGGGGACAGCTGCAACTGTATCCACCATTATAACGGTTCCAGTAGCGGGGATTTTATGTGCGGTGTCGGCCGTTTCTGGGTTGTTGTGTATGGTAATTAGGGCGTCTGGTGGAAAACTCGAGAAAAAATGTAGAAAACATGATAGAATATCCGTTCTCGCTAGGTCTAAGAAAAATAGCATCGACGTTATGGTGTCCAAAGCGTTGGCCGATAAGAAAATATCTAGGGAAAAACTTGGAGATAAAGTCGGAGGAAATGTTACAGCACCATTATAAAATAATTAAAAAAAAAATAATTAATTTTCTTATATTGGTGCAGTAAACAAATTTACATACCTATACAACATGTGTTTTTCACTGAGAATTACGCCGTAATCACTATTGGTTGTACTGGTGTATCACAATGACAATGTACACAGTCGGGGATTACACTGTAATCGACTGTGTAAATTGATACACTCGGCTATCAATTTACATAACCCGTGTAATTGAAACTGTCTGTTTACCTCGGCTATCAAGTTACATAACTCGTGTAATTGAAACACTCGGCTATAAATAACTCAAGTTACATAACTCGTGTAATTGAAACACTCGGCTATAAATAACCCGTGTAATTAACTTAAATTAATTACTATGTAATAATAGGGGGTGTTCAGCTTTAAATTATTATTTTTTTTTACAAAATAATTATAAAATTAACAAAATAACGAACCATCCCATGTTTTCTTTCGCCAATAGGTATTAATAAATAATTATAATTTGCACACCATTTGTATGTTGTATAGGAAACTGATGAGTATATATACGTTTGTTGACCTTACAACAATTGGTCTCATCTCGTGCATGCCATGTTGTTGATCCGGTATGACGTCCGTCTCGTCTGTTTAATGGTAGCAGTCTATGCATATGTGTGTATTTGGCGATGTAATTGCGTAGCTCAAAGCCTAAAAGATTTTTGCCTAAGAGCTTTGCAATTTCGGAAACCAAATTCACACATAGGCTCGCCTTACTTCGCTGGTTTCTCTTAATAGAGGAATTGGCAATAAGGCGACCCAGACTGTGAGCCAACAGATGCGTGGGCTTAAGAAAGGTCCCAACACCCCAGTGGCTGGGTGCCGGCTAGAAATCTGCCCAGTCGCTGGGGGTGTTGTGCACGAGTGGAGGCTTTTGCTATTTTTTGTTCAAAATATCTTTATAAGCGATATCGTAGAAATGTATATTCGTAAACGAATCGTTGGGTTTTAACAATTTTATATAATACACCTTAGTTTTATATCCGATACGCATTATCAGTCTTAATGTTCGTATTTGCCTCTTGCATAGTTCACATAATTGTCGGTATAATATTGTAAATGCAACGTTTTTATCGGAGCGTAATAAATTACGCTGATATTTCATGTATTCGATATCGCCTAGTGTTCTCATTTTATAGAATTTATATATAGGACTATAACCCCCGTATTCTTCGTAAACTTCTTCAACACAGGCATTAACATTTTTCAATTCCAATTGTATGGTATTATCCATTTTCTCTAATAATATTGGTAGTTGTTTTTTTCTGTTCAATTTCCAATATAATTTTGACTCCCTCTTTTCAAAATTATTTTCTCAAAAATTCGTAAATTTGCTGTGAAAACATTATGTTTTTTTTCACGACCAATTTTGGATTTTTCGGGGGTGGTGGGGGACAATTTCCTCGTTAACCAATTTGTGATTTTTAGGGGGTGGTGGGGGTATTATAGAGGGTTGTAAATGATATCACAGTAGGTGGTATCATTTTGACTCCCTATATACTACTACTCAGTGTAAACATACATAATTGTACCTAAGTACAAATATTATCCCGTCAACACAGTGCGTATGTGCCGTGAAACACAGTGCCGTCATATCCTGTCAATACGACATAATCACTGCGTATGAATAAGTGCGGTGGCTGGGGTTATTTTTTTTAATGTTAAAGCCATTTGTAGGTGTTCACGGGATAAATAGAATAGTATGTTAGTGTCGTGAATGGCAGAGCCACGCCCATCCCATTTCCTAAGCCTTGCCATATATGTTTTCCCATTCACGGCACTAACCTACTATTCTCTATTTATCAAATTCTGGGAAGCGGTTCATAAGTTATTGAATAAACAAAAACACCTTAACGCATTTGCATTACAAACTAAGTGAACAAAAGACCTCCTCAAAATCGGTGAAGCGGCAATCAAGGAATCTGACAACAACTATCAAGGTCAATGTCACAACACTATATTTTCAGGCTCCGTAGGAAAACAGCAACGTTTTCTTTGCAGTACTGCTATAACAGTATGGGCCCGGTTGCTCAAAGCTTCTGTTAGCTTAACAGACTGTTAAATACTTAGCATTGATAAGGATTTAACAGTCTGTTAAGCTAACAGAGGTTTTGAGCAACCGGGCCATGGTGTACATATATCGTTACGTTATTACCATAGAACATATATATCTCTAGAGATATGTAACATGTTCTTTTTTTTCACCAGCCACGACAAAAAGGGACTTATTTAGTTTCTTACTAGTGGAGCTCATGATGGGCTAGTACATTAACGCACTCTGGTATGAATATAACGTTGTCGTTATAGTTCGGTGTAATCGCCGTGATGCGGCACATCGTGTTATTTTTTCTTCTCGTGGTTGTTTTATATTATAACCTTATATGGTTCAGCATTCAGAAAATGTCTTTCCTATTAAGTTCAATGTCATTTCAAGGTCATTGAACAAAAGACAAATTTGATGCTATATATACTTTTAAAACATATTCATTAATACAATTGGCATACAAAAAATGTCAATATCTTCATTGATATTGATAATAAATTTATGTGTGGAATAGAATAACAGTCATCATATGTCAATATCATAGTAGGTATCATAGTAAGTTGAATGCCAGTTCAAGGTTATGGAAAATTAAGAATAATGTAGTATTGTATTTATCAAAAGAATAAAAACAGGATAATTACCATATAAATGTTATCTACTGAATATATTTGTCAGATTTCATTAATTAAAAGAAAACTATTAAAGCACATGGTTTATGAAATGATCATTTACTATTTCTACCTATTAATTTCTTCTAATAAATGCATAGTATAATGCAGTTCATCATGACTCATGCAGGGCTATATATGCGATAGTTAATGTGTACGTGTGTCATCCTGCTACCATTGTGTGTTGCGTAGATATATGTTTTCATGGGATCCTTGGTCTCCTGTCTGTATCTTCTTTTCTAGTTTTGATAAGGTCACAGTCTAGTTAAGATCTAAAATCTAAACATATATGATTGTACTAAAGGTGTATGGTAATGTAATATAATCATTAATATTTATTGGTGGGAACGTGCTCAGTTACTTCCACACATGACCCACATAGAGATAACATATCCCCCATAATATATAACCGTGTCTAATTCTCCGAGTAAAAGGATATGTACGAAATCCAAATGAGGATGGAGTCACTGTTAACCAGACATAAATACTAGAGGATCTATATATTCAGCTTCTTTCGTATAATACTATATAATACAACAGAAACAATGCGTTACAATGATCTCTAACTAACAAATCATACAGACCAGCACTTGACCACAAACATCTTAGCTTTCTTCATCATAATTATATCAGATCATGTATATTCCTAATGTATCTGGCTACCAGCAGTCTGTTGTGCCATACGAATATGCGCAAAATAGTTTATTGTATAAACCATGCCGGCTCTTGATAACAAGCAGACAAGTAATATGAAAATACAATCATGATGACACATAATGGACACGATTAGCACATGGTACGACATATACGCAGGCATTGTCTACATTCTCTGACATAACGGATATCATAGAAGAATGCGGTCCAGCCCACAATCAGCTCTGAATACAGAGCAGTCTGACATATGCTCTCACTTATATAATAAAAGCTCATAAAATAGCATATCTTATGGTTAAGTGTCTCGTTAAAAATGCTGTCCTCCTACCATGCGCATTTTATAGTATTAACATTATTTTCCATGATCTTACGGTTCATATAGTTTATTGCTTTTTATTATACACTTCTAAATAAATATATATGCGATGCTTTTGCATTATATACAAACAACCTAGTATAGTGGCCTTCATTATGAGGCAGCTTATTATGACTGGAATGATTAAATTACTTAAAATAACAAGTATATTTTTCAACTCGCTGACTTCTAAAAAGATCATACGATATGCAAATATAATTCTCGGAATTGTTCTACTTTTCTGAATGCAGTGTATGCATCAGTTACAGCTTAAAATGGATATTAATTTCACATTATGAAAATGATATCGTTGAAACTATGTACACTATAGTTTTGTATATACGGTACATTATAGGAATGAATGGCCTTTTTGTGGAATTTATCTGGGTATAAACTTGGAAAAGTCGCGGGAATACTGGACGAAGGCCGTAAGGCCTCGTCCAGTATTCCCGCGACTTTTCCAAGTTTATATCCCCGATAAATTCCACAAAAAGGCCATTCATTCCTTATAATTCCAGCATTTGAAATAAATTCATCAAGAAAATGTATTTATTTTCCGTTTTCTTGAGAATTATTTTATCTGCGCCTCACCGTTACGGAAAGTAGTTCGGCGTGGGAGTTTACTGGGATATAAATTTTGACAGAGATTTGCTACGGGCCAATCAAATGTTAGGGAATTGTGTAAATATTTTTGTGCTGGAATTATTGTATTGATGAAAACTAATTTAGTCCATGCAGGTTTCATGAATATCATCCCCTTCAAAAGTGCTATATAGCTACATGCCATTCATGCAGCACATAGCGGAGTCGTATAACCAAGCTATTGGTCCCAGATATGGGGCACCCCTGAGAATTATATAAACCTATTTAATGTATGTGAACACCTTGTTAAGTGAGCAACGCCTTATAACCACAATGACAGTGCTGGATTATTTGATACTGACTATGTGGGTATAGGCACAGTATGTATGAACAAATGTTTATAAACTTCCAAGTGAGCAATATATGTGTGAAGTATGTATACTTGACTAGCAAATGTGATATAAACCATGACAAGACTTATCGAATATGTGACATATGTTTATGGTGTATTGTTAGAATCTTTGATATTGAATGCATGGATTAAAGCATCCACATGACGTTTTCACTGGTCTATAATTGGCAAATCGTTTTATTTTGGTGGCATTTTGAAAGTAAACATGATTGTCATGAGTATTATGTCGTTGCTACCCATGGCATTATTATAAATGGCAGATCATGTTGGCTTATTTCACTTTCTTGAGCAAAGTAATGGATGTGTGCAAATTTTCATATCCATATCATTAATCAGACACCAAGAATGAATGAAGTTCAATGACCTTGAAATGACCTTGACCGTGGTTTGAAATAATGGCACCCGGATTATTTGGAAACCTTATACATTCAAGTTTATAAAATCACCGGGTGACAACTATTAACACGAGGTGCCGTATTCGTATACGTATAGGTACATTTGCCCCCGGACTATTCATCAGTTATTGAAAAATGAACGGTGCTACTAACGTATATACGTAAGTACCTTATTCAAGTCCGTTTCAAATGAGATTGTAACATTAAGGTAAACTTTTGAAATATAATTATATACCTTGCTGACTGATTTTCAATATTTAACTGAGTCGTTTTATTTCATACCAGTATATGTCACATTAAAAACATATCGACACCTGCACCGCTTGCATTTCCTCCATTTAAATCCATGTTGAATTCCGATTCGAACATGTTTTCCCATTACAATCAATATGTGACGGAATGTCGTCAAATTAATTGTTTTGAAGAAAACAAATATAACTTTAGATTTGACAGTCTAATCATCTGCCCTTCTCAACATTCAATCCGTGGACAATTTGCCATGGTTCTAGCATAAACACAACTATGTCTTTTCACACTGCAGGAATGAGCCAGAAGACGGGCTATATTGGTCACAAATACCATACGCCCAATTCCCCCAGTCAACAATATACGGCGGCTACAGCCACAATGTGTATGATCACGTGGTACTAACAACAATAACAAGTACTGAAACTTCCAGAATCCATCCGATTCAAAGTACGTATTCTTTTATATTGTCCAAGTTACGTAACGGATTTTGATGAAATACGGCGCATCAAACGCATCTTGTTAAGCAGCATTTGGTGGTCTCTGTACTTTGGCCCAAACTTCTGTCATGTTTGCGAAGAATCGATTTCCGTGTCGGTAGACACGGAAATCGATTCTTCGCAAACAAGACAGAAGTCTGTGCCGAACTCCCTGGACGACCAAATGCAGCTCATGAAGACGCGTTTGCTGCAACATATTTCATCAAAATCCGTTTCATATTAAGGAAAATATCAAATAATACTTACTTTGGAGTGGGAAATATTTCAACAGGTTCAGCCACTGCTGTTGTTGTTATAACCACGTGATCATGCACCTTGAGCCAGGGTCATGTCTCTGCCGCCAATCATAACACAACTGGGCGCAGTGAGTGGAATTATATATATACCTTGATGTATCACCCATTTCGCCGATATTGATCTCGATTATCAGCTATATTTTTTGTAAATTCCGTATGTGCTCTGAATGCTGTGTTTTGACGTCATTTACGGAAAACGTATTGTTTTCAAAATCCAAGGTGTATGATCACGTGGTACTAACAACAACAATAAGTACTGAAACATCCAGAATCCATCTGATTCCAAGTATGTATTCTTTTCTATTGTCCTTATTACGTAACTGATTTTGATGAAATATGGGGCATCAAACACGTCTTGTTAAGCTGCATTTTGTGGTCTTTGTATTTTCGCCCAAATTCTACCGACACGGAAATCGATTCGTCACACAAACGACATAAGTCTGTGCCGAACTCCCTGGACCACCAAATGCAGCTCATGAAGACGCGTTTGCTGCGCCATATTTCATCAAAATAAGTTGCTTATTAAGGAAAATATCAAATAATACTTACTTTGGAGTGGGCGACGTTGTTGTTGTTGTAACCACGTGAGCATGCACCTTGAACTCTGTATCGGCGAAATACTTCGACGGGGTAATGGTGATAATTCCAGAGGTGCACTCAATTGTGACTGTGACCTGAGAAATGGGGCTTATGGGTTATCCGACCAGTGTAGCCCCAGATCAGCATGTGCATCCGCACAGTCTGATCAGGGCCTGCACTGTTCGACTATCAGGCAATGAATGAAACGCTCCTAATGTTTTTAATTTATAGTGTTGATCCATATCAGGCTCCAGTAGCCTATTTCACCAACATTGCAAAGTATACTTTGCTAGGAAAGTATACTTTGAGAGAGAAATTTTCAATTTAAGGATAAATTTATTAATTTTTATTGTACTGACTTTATTACATTATCACAGCCATTTTGGCTGTGATAATGTAATAAATTCAGTATAATAATTCTGCATACTTTTAATCATCAAATATATGCAGTCGTTAGTTCTATATGACATAATTAATTTCGTGAAAAATAAATGATTACTCCCTCAAAGTATACTTTGCTAGATAAGTGTGCTTTGTAATTTTGATGAAATTGGCTACAGAAGTGCGTTAGAAGTTTGAATAGCAACAGATGACATAAACTATATCTCCAGTTACAGTTACACTTAGTCCATTAAAAAGTACTTTGGTTCTCAGATATCGCCGCGTCAGAATAGTCCCTGCGCGTCGAGAATGTTATCGTCATGGAGAAATAAAATCGTACTGTAACTTCGCCACATGATCAATAAAAAACATTACCATGCAACAATATGTTAAATCCAATCATGTCTGACGAAAATCTGGTGATTTTCCACGTCTAAAGAGATTATAGTAACTTTATAGGTCATATATGCATCTGGCAACATGAAAAATCAGAGATGAACATCTCAAACAAGCAAAACTATATTTAAAATTCCGCCCTCCAGCGTCACATTCCGCAAACCCCGTGTCTGAGAAGCAAAGTACTTTTTATGGCCTTATAGAAAAATGGGTCCAGTCAGCAAGGCGATGGCACGACTCTCCAAATTCAGAAGTCGGTCGACTCCAGGTCTACCGTGTCGGGTGCTGACGTCGCGGTCGAGTTGATCGACGTCAGCGTCTCTCGTCGGCCGTGCTCGTAGTTCATCTGTCGCCGACGGAAAATGCACTTCAAATGGCGTAATGCCGACTGTCGAAATTGCCTGTATGTGAGAAAGAGCACACATGTATATATATATATATTGAAATTAAAACATTTAAGTTTGAAAGTTGATTTTAGACATTTATTTAAAAGCCCGACCGGTTTCCTCATGAGTGCATACATGTATACTATGAACATAATATGTAGCTGTCTTGAAGAAAACTTTGTCGTCTGCTGGAAATGTTTTATTTTCAATATTTATCGATAAAAACCTGTTTTGACAGCGCATGAGAATCGTCTCAACTGGAGACGGTTCTCATGTGCTGTTAAAACAGGTTTTTTATTAAGAATTAAGGCAAACATGAAAAACAGCAGACGACAATTTTCGTCTCCCGCGTAGTGAGGGTTAAGTCATCCTGGTTGCTTCACTTAGATTATGCATTTCATGAAACAAATGCGTACACATTGTTGTTGTATCAGTGTGTTGTATCACCTCTATGATACAGTTTCCATAGTTATGTTGCATTTACACAGCACATTGGGCAATGTATGGACATGCGCTAAAGTTCGTGGATTATCTCCTCGTACAAGCGGACGAACCGCGACATAACAGAGGCATACAGCATACGTAAGACACCGCGTATCTTGTATATTTCAAACACGGTCGGGAAAACTAATACTAATCACTGGTGGAAGACTCGGACCTAGTACCAATACTTGGTTCATTTGGAATACGTTACCCCATCCACCCATTTCCGTACATTATACCTTACAACGTTTTCCAAGAGTTTGTGAAAATGCCATCGACACGCTTAATTTCGGGCTCGCTCAAACGCAGCAAATTTCGATTTTTTTCTGCTGATTTAATGAAAAGTTTCTGGCAATATATTAATGATTTAGGCCCCCACATATAGGACGTTTTAGATAATTCAAGGGTAGAGGATGATACTTATTAGTCACAAATTGTAACATTTGAGTAACGGCCCATCAACACAAATAGTATCACTTAGGGCCAAGCAATTCAGATGAAGAAGAAAATAATAGTGAAATAGTATGTTGGATGTAGTAGATAATCAAATGATAAGGGTACAAATAAAACTATGATGAACAATATAAATGAGCAACATGTATACAATGTTAAAATTAGATTTTCCTATGCAAGCTGGTTTGCAAACCTTCAATGTTCTCCGCCTGGAATAACTCCACACGTGAAGTAACACGTAGTGTTTGTGTCGAATGTCGGTAAAGTCGATACAGTCCAGTAGAATGTGTTGCACGGTAGATGCGCTGTGGCATAGAATACACCATGGACGCGGCTCACGTTTGAGCATATACGAATGCGTTAGTCGTGCATGTCCTATGCGCAATCGACTAAGAACAACTTCATCCCGGCGTACATGTCTGTAGCCAGGAGCCCATTCACCCAAAGTCGGTTTCACAGCATGAAGTTTGTTATCTGTTAGCAGATCCCACCGGGTCTGCATTGTATCGGAGATGAATGAGTTAATGGATGATAAAATCACGATAGCATACAGGAACATTAGAAGTCGATAAATGCAGGGCGGCCTTGGCATCAGTATCTGCCCTGTCATTGCCCATGATACCAGTATGACTGGGGAGCCAACAGAAAATACTGTGCTTGCTAGACGAAATTAAAAGATGGTGTAGCTCAATAATTTGGCGGACAAGAGAATGCTCAAGCTTCATGTTGTATAAAGCTTGTAGTGAAGATAATGAATCGGAAAATAAAATGAATTTCTTTCTCCAAGATATTTTCGCAAAATCAAAGGCGAGTAAAATTGCAATCAATTCCACAGAAAATATCGAGCCTGGATTGAAGATCTCCATCGGGGACAGCTGCAGCAGCAGCTACCTGGTCCCCGTCCTTTGAGCCATCAGTGAAAAGCGGAGTATATGTATTGTATCTGTCTATAACTTCAAGAAAAAGTTATTTAAAAATGGATGGGTCAGTTGTTTCTTTCGTGTACTGGCTAAGATCGAAGATCACCTTGGGCTGCCCCAACTGCCACGGTGGAATATCTAGGACAGTGTATTTGGCAATGTGATCCAGATCTAAGCCAGCATCATGTATTAAAGGATCCATTCTCTTGCCGAAAGGTGGCTTGAAGCTTGGCTTCTTATCGAATGCAGTATCTGTAGTTCGATGAAAGACAGTGTCATAAGCTGGATTAGACGGATTGGAATGTAATTTAGTGGCGTATTGCAAAGATAATTTGGTGCGACTGTCGTGAAGAGAATGCTCATTAGCCTCGGCATATAAGCTCTGTGCGTTAGACGTACGGAATGCTCACAGGCATAGACTTAAGCCTTGATGATGTATTGGATCGAGAATCCGAAGATCGGATTTATTTGCAAATCCATATACAGTGCATCCGTAGTCTAGTTTTGAGCGGACATGTGCAATATGTTGAAACTGTAATGGGATGTCGGCCCGATGTAACACGTAATTTATGCTTCCACAGCCCACAAAAATGTGTCAAATTTATTCGGACATACAATTATCGCCTTGTCTGTGGTAGCTAATTTGCCCGTAACTAACGAAATGCTAAAAGCAGATGCTGGAAGTGAATGTAGAACAATCGAAATGTGTGGCGTTTGAGCGAGCCCGAAAATACGGCATCTTTGCGAAGCTGTTTATTGTAATGTATAGCGTATTGAAATGGGTGGATGGGGACACGTTTTACAAATGAGCCCAGTATTGGGTCCTAGGTACGAGTCTTCTACATGTAATATTAACCCTTATCACAATGCGGGAAACGAAAACAGTTGCTGTTGGTTAACATGCTGTCTTTTTATCAATAAAAACTTGCTTTAGCAAAGCTTTAGAATCATTTCCAGTGAAGTAGTATCCCCATTATAAAGCAAATAAAAAACGGCACGGACTGTCGATTATATTTCCCAAGTTCCATCAAAATACGTCTGCAAGTTCATAAAAAGTATTTTGAAGAATTTGTTCAGGTTCTCTTAAAATATGTACAGTACATGGACGTTAACGGACCACAGGGAAAAACGGCTCAGTTTTGCATCTCAAGCCCCGAAAAGGAAAACATAAGCAATTTATAAAACATATAATAACATAAATCATAAGTGCTACCACCTCTGAAATATTTGAAATTAAGCATCTTACTAAAGTTGTTTTTTATCGACCTTTCGACATATCGGCGGCCATCTTGGATGACGTAATTATTCGATTTCGGTTAAAAATCCCCAGAGTGATCGTCTCATCGATAATTATGTTCAATTTGATATATGAGCCGCGTCACGAGAAAACCTGTATTCGGGAAAGTTTTGGTCAATATCAAATTTTGTTTCTATGACAATGGTATTTGCATGATGAATTGAACGCTTTTTATTTGATCATGATATCTGCAATATTCATTAAGATATTATAATTTATACAACACCACTATGCAGGTCGTTTGAGCAAAAGAGACGTCACGCAAAAGCGACGTCAAGCGACGTAAAATGACGTTCCAATATATACCGTTACACATAGAGTATATTCAACAGTTACAACAGTTTGCAAGTTGACATAATCTAACTAGAAGCATGTTTGGCATTGAATAATGAATGCAAAGACGGATGAGCTTGAGTCTTTTGGTAACACATGAATGTGCAAAGCGAAAAAGTCAAACCGGCAAGTTCCTGTATCAGCAAGTATGAACGTGCGCGGGTACGCGAATTAGGTATGCTGATTTGTTCTTCCGTTTGACGTGTTTACTGAGCGTTTTAACAATTTATAATTGTAGAAAACCACGGAAGTATGTTAATTAACTGATTGGTTTAGTTCAACATATCCGACCGGTTAGTTCAACATATACAAATGGAAATACACATGCATACGGGGAGAACAATACATTCAACATTAAATTACATTAAAACTAGAGCACAGTCGATGGCGCACCATCGCAATATACCCACGTATATAATCGAAATTCACTGCGCATCTACACACCACAAGGAAGGCACACACCAAGTTTCAAGTCCCTACCTATTACGGTTAAAAAGTTTTACTGCTTACAAGAAACGTGACAGACGGACAGACGTGACGAAAACAATATACCCATTTAGTTTTTTAAAAACAAGTGGGTTTAAAAAACTGTTTGCTCTGAAAGGCAGTGTTCATGCCCGATGACAGGCACCCTTGAAAGGCAGTGTTCATGCCCGATGACAGGCACCCTTACTTCCATGCGTTACACACTATGTACAGTTCACTGTCACTCGAATAGCGTGAGAGCTAAAGCCTGTATCGCTTACATGTAGTTTCTACTCCATCGCAGTCTCTCACTCGCCTAGTGGTAGACCACCTCCAAGGGTAGCGCGTGGAAGACTGCCACATGGACAAAATGGCGATGTTAACATATTTGAGACATTTGTTACCACAGCTTGTGATCAGCTTGTCCTACCACCGACTTGTGTTTGTTTTGTGAGTATTACGGTAGCAGTTTGTCTTTTGGAGACTCAACTGAAAATGCGAGGGTCCCAACGTACGAAGAAATGAGATATAAACTAATAACAATACCCCAATACCCCAAGTCAAGAGATCCTTGATAATCGTCGAACAGTACTAAAAGAACCATATAAATTGATAATGCGCACAGTCTACATCCCACCGTATCTATTTCTTATATTAACATGACACACACGTCAGTGTGCATTCAGATTTAAGTTTTTGTACTTGGACCACCTGGTGAAAAAACCGGACCTTGCAATATCTGCAATAAATGTAAGACCCATATCCTGTCGGTAATTGACAACGGATTCCCTAGTGACTGAATGGCGGACATCGTATGTTCTGATCAGACGATGCATATGCATCTATACTAGTTGTATTATCCATGGCTTTGTTGTTTTTGCAGGAGATGTTTTTTTTCTTAAAATCGGTAAAGGTTGCGCTAAATTTTAATTTTATACATTACATGTATATTAGAAAGAAATAATTGAGCAATAAACTGAAAATTCGCGTCGAGTTAACC
Organism: Conchocele bisecta; assembly: GCA_029237695.1. Taxonomy (NCBI): domain Eukaryota; kingdom Metazoa; phylum Mollusca; class Bivalvia; order Lucinida; family Thyasiridae; genus Conchocele; species Conchocele bisecta. The sequence continues at coordinate 6,532,184 of CM055268.1, read as the reverse complement.
AGATCTGAAACATATAGTTGTGCGGGAAACCGGACCCATGCTACATCGGTCTACAAATATGCTGCCGATCATCTGTATGTAAATAAAAAATGTAGCTTACACAGAGTTTTCACCTGTAAATGGTGGTCGATAACAGGTTAATGTGAACAGTTCGGCTATCTGTAAACTGTGTCAAAGAAAATATTATGTCAAAATAACGGAACATAAAAAACTAACAATAACAGACAAACATTTTTATATGTGATATCAGCAGCAAACTAATAAAATAAACTTATCCTTACGCCATTATTGTTAATAAAAACATAAGATAAGATTTGCCCGTTTAGAAAAATGGTGGATTTCGATCGTATGACCGTTAGTACGGCAGTTTAACGTTCATCCAAAACATTCTCAGACGGCAGGACCCAGTACAGATCGAAGACTGTTTTGTTTTTTTCACACACATACGCCCGATTATAGATATATTCTGTTCGTTAGATGACTTTAACACAACGGAACAAACCTAACATAGCGGTCTGACAAACGTCGATACTTGGAAATCTCGGCTGAAATTACGTCAGCTGAGTTCACGACGTTATATCTTGTGACGTCGTCAGACTCCCGAAGACAGGTGTTCTCGCGACGTGGCTCATATAACATGACCATATTTGGTCAGATGTGAAATTTGACCCCGACTTGACCCCCCAGACCCCGTCTATTTTAGGTCCTCGGCGATCATATTGAAAAATCTGAAAGAGCATTGACTATCAACCATTACTGCCAAGTGTCATCGAAAACGGTCTGGCTGTTAGTGAGAAGATTATTTTTAGAATTTGACCTAATATTCTATGGCGGCCATCTTGGAATATGCGACAACCTCCATTTTAACAAATATGAAAATCCTTCACCCGCTGACCATAACTGTGAAGTTTCACCAGAAGACGTTTGCAATCTATAATAAAAGGATGACCTTTCAACCTTCTGGCGGTCATCATTGATGACGTAATCAACCGATTTCAACAAAAATATCAAGATACTGAAATAACTGAAACTGTATCGCCAGAAACAAAATATAGGAATGTGTGCGTCCCCTCACTGATGAGACCCCCATTGGCAACTTTTATAACAATCATGATCTGGTTTGGGGTGTCATAAAACACACCATATCACTTAGCCCATACCCTATTAAGAGGCATAACTTGATCCAACTCTAAGATACACTTTACGAATACCGGAGGGCCAGACCAGATGCAAAATAGGGAACCGTAAAGGATGAATCCCATCGTAAATTTTACCTTTCACATTGCTCCCAACCAAAGCAATTTGAAGTTGGTAGTAAGAGTATGACATTTACATGAACCACGGGTCACCATTTAACAAATCTGAAAGAGCATCGGTGGCCGATCAATTCTGGAAAGTTTCATTCAGACCGGCTTGTCAGTTCATGCGAAAATTATTAAGAATTTGATCTACTTTTGGGATGGCGGCCATCTTGGATTGCGTGGTGCCGCCATTTTTATTACATTTCAAAAGGTTTCAGCAAAAATTGATGTCATATTTGACCAATATCCGCCAAGTGGATAATGGGGTATAGCAATTTGAAGTTGGTAGCTGAAGACTGATCCTTTTACATTCCAGCGGCCATCTTGGATGACCTAATTATACGATTGCAATACATTATTCGTAAATTAGTTCGAAGACCAGTCATCATCTGCTTGTGCTCCGTAATTATCCGTTTCTAACGACGTAATAATTATTACATTAGCCTTGGTACTTGACCATACCATTTGATCAATTGCACGCACCATAAACACGTTCGCCACGCATTACAGTTACCGTTACAGAGGTACCGGATGGTACCGGTCCCGGTTGGTACCGGTACCGGCTCATAGTTAATGCTTTGCAAAATAGATAAATAAAATGGCGATACCTACAAATAACTAGAAATGGACGCTTGTCGACAAGCGCATGTGTATCCCCCTCCCCAGATACACAAGTAGTTTGAAAAAAGGGTGTTCGAGTTATGCTCCGGAGACAAAATCAGTGCGCGGAAAAAAACAAATGCAGATAACTTAAAAATTAGCAATGCAAGAGTTGTCATTCCTGCGTGACACACCTTTAGGGTCGTGGTCTATGCATGTGTGAAGTTTCATTAAAATATTCCAAAGGGTGTTCGAGTTATGCTCCGGACACGAAATCAGTGAATGAAACAACAAAGGGAGATAAGTAAACAATAATTCCGCGGAATCAAATGGCCTCGACTTTCCGCCTTGCAATCGGCCTGGCCGAAAAGCAATTTTCACTGGACCGAACATATTATACAATTATTGACTAGTGAGCCATAGTCAATAATTGTTTTATTATATGATAATAGTCTGTATATAGCACTTACGACCTTATGCTACTAGACACAAACTGAAAAAGAATTGAAAACAAAAATGGAAAAAAAAGTTTAAAAATTAAAAATAATAATGCTCGCTACTGGAGCCCAGAATTTTTTTTTAATAGTCCTATATTTATCTAGATATCATATCTGCACAGGTCCACATATTGCCACAATATTTTCAACACAGTTTACGGAAATGTAATATAATAATTTACCTGTATACATTACCTGTAATAAGTTAGTGGTCAGTTAGTGGTCAGTCTGGACATTTGCACATGCTAGCACATGCACAGGTGAATGGTTCTCCCAGTCACTATTGTTCAACCGGAGAAGGCTATTGTTCTCTCTACAGGTAAGGTGTACAGAGCACACGAGAAAACGGGTCTTCGTGCATTATTGTCCAGTTTGTAGAGTGCGCGAAACAAAAAAGGGAGATAACTCAAAAATTACCTATGTGAGTGTTGTCATTCTTATGCGTGACACACCTTCGGGTCGTGGTCTATGCATGTGTGAAGTTACTTGAAAATATTCCAAAGGGTGGTCGAGTTATGCTCAATCAGTGCGCGAGACAAAAAAGGGAGATAACTCAAAAATTAGCTACACAAGAGTTGTCATTCTTATGCGTGACACACCTTCGGGTCGTGGACTAAGCATGTGTGAAGTTTCATGAAAATATTCCAAAGGGTGTTCGAGTTATGCTCCGGAAAAGAAGTGTCTGCGGCGGACGCGGACGCGGACGCGGACGCGGACGCGGACGCGGACGCGGACGCGGACCCGGTGTCAAATCCATAGTATCCCCCGACTTTCGTCCGGGGGATACAATAACATACATCAGACGCTGACTTAACTGTATCTGACGATACGGTAGAAATGCTCCAGAGTGATCGTATCCTCGATACCTTTGATTTGATATTAGAGTTTATTAAACTACCATTTTGAAATTCCGGATTTATTTCCCGAGATATTATAGATGTCAAGGGAAGTAAATCCGGTATTTCAAATGGGAGTGGAATACATTGTATTTATACCGCAACCATTGCTCCATGTAACATAATAAAGGGGGTTGAATAAATGCTGTTTGTATATGAAGTAACCTGATATACATGAAGTAGCCTAATATATATGAAGTGCCGTTTTTGCCTTTATTTTTTCACCTTTGACCCCTAATCGTGGCCTCTGATTGGTCAGTCTCAAAAGCAAATTCAAGATGGAGGCGAATTTTAAAATCGACATCGCTGTCGGTGTAGCTGAATTTTGTCCATTTTTACAGTATATGCGACGTAACCAACGACATGGACATTATGATTGCAATGTTTATTATGACAACTGTTTAGTCTAAATCCAGCCAATATTGAAGCGCATCGTAAATAAATCGGAGATTTAATCAGATACAATACCAAATCTACCTAGCGTGTGGACACAGTCGTTTTGCTTTGAATGACGTCGCTGAATTTGTGACGTATGGCGAGGGAATGACGCCAAAACATGACGACACGATCGTTCAAACAATTAAGTTTAGTAATCGGTATAAATGAAATACATGATTAGTGCCGTCGAATATAAATTATATTCGGTTTCGCCCGGACAACTTTATAGCGGTTCGCTAAAGCTCGCCCCAATAAAGCTGTCTAAGGCTCAACCGAATATATTTTATATTCGACGGCACTAACCATGTATTTACTATATTACATGCTCTTCGAAAAATGTGAAATTTTCTCATAGACCAGCTTATCACGTTGTCAAAATTAACTTTGACGTTAGCATATGAATTGTTTCTTCGTCGGAAATGATGTCAAAACGTGACGTCAATTACGTCTCGCGAACGTCTAGGAGGAAATATTTCCTTCAAGGAAATAAATCCTTCCAGAATCACGGTAAATCACTGGGTAGCATGTAATATATAACATGACCATAGTTGGTCAAATGTGAAATTTGACCCCCTGGGCCCCGCCCATTCTTGATCCCGCGGTATTCATATTAATAAATCTGAAAGAGCATTCATTGACTACCGATCGTTACTGCCAAGTTACGTTTTTAGAATTTGATTTTACGAAATATTAAAAGGCTTCACGCACGCACCATAACTGTGAAGTTTGGCCAGCATCGGCCAAGCGGCTCACGAGAAGAAGACGTTTGAAATAAATAATAACAAGATGACATTCCGACGGCTATCTTGGATGACGTACACCATCCGATTTCAACAAAAATGCCCCAGAGTGATCGTCTCCTCGGTACCTGGGATTGTATATGACCATATTTGGTCAAATTTGAAATTGGGCATCTACTTGACACCCCGTGCCCCGCCCATTTTTGATCCCGGGGTCATCATTTTAGCAAATCTGAAATAGCATTGATTAACGATCATTTCTGCTAAGTTTCGTCGAAGAAATCGGACGGCTCGTGAGAAGATTATTTTTTTAATAATTTTACCTATTTTTCTACGGCGGCCAACTTGGATATGCGACGACGTTCAAAGTAACACATCTGAAAAGGAGTAACACATACGCCATCCCCGTGAAGTTTGGTCAAGCGGTTCAGAACAAGAAAATGTCTGAACTGTGTTGACGGAATTACGATGTACGGACGAACGAAAAGAGGTAACAATAGTTCACTTGAGGCTTCGGCTCAGGTGAGCTAAAACGGTAGTTCGAAAATAAACACCAAACGACAAATTCAACACAGCATGGTAAGGGATAATTAATAAGTAAGCGGAAACAGATTCCGCCTAAAAATAAAATGCTAAATGTGATTCAGCGGCCGAAATACGAGAAACTAGAAAATGTGTTCATTTAACATGGATGCCAAAAATCAAAAACAAAATAATCCAAGGTATATAACTATGTACATATTGCAATTGTAGGTCAAGGTCTTACAAAGGTCATTTGATTCACAGTGAGTTGTGATGCACATCACAGGCTGCTGATCGTGTGCACGTATGGTGGCTGTAGGCATATATACAGTAGAACCTCTCTATACCGAACATCCGGCAAACATTTGGTCATATGCCTGATTTACAGTGGAACCTCTCTAAACCGGACACCCTCGGGATCTCGGGATAGAGAATAATAGGTTAGTGCCGTGAATGGGAACAAATATCTGGAAATGCTCAGGGAACAATATCTGGCGCGGCACGGAAACGGGATGTGCTCGGCAGAGCCTCGCCCATCCCGTTTCCGTGCCGCGCCAGATATTGTTCCCATTCACGGCACTAACCTACTATTCTATTTATCCCGTCAACATTACAAATAGCTTTAAAATGCAAAAAATAACCCTAGCCGCATCTTCAAATCGTATTGACAGGATATCAAAAATGTTTCACGGCACCGTGTTTCACGGCACATACGCACCGTGTTGACGGGATAAATACAGTAGAACCTCTCTAAACCGAACACCCAGCAAACATTTGCATGCTTAATGTTGACGGATTTCGTTGTTACTTTCCCCGATTACAATGCACGTTCAAGATCGAAAAGTACAAATATACGTCTTGGTGTGCTCATCTGTCTGACTTACAGTGGAGCATCTCTAAGCCGGACACCCTGGGGACCTCCCAGGGTGTCCGGTTTATATAGGTTCCACTGCACTATTGAAGATACACTACTCACGATGACATGGACATGAAGATGTACGGGTTGAGGGCGCTGCTGAAGTAGGTGAGCGACTCGGCGGCGAGACGAACCTGATCCCGGTGGTCGGTCACAACCCCCATCACGCTGAACATCTGGACTACCAGCGGGGTGCCCCAACACAGGAGGAACATAGCCGCGATCAACACCAGCAGTTTTATCACCTGAGAATAATAATTATATATACAGTGGAACCTGTCTAAACCGGACACCATATATACTCATATGTTTTGATGGGTTCCATTGTCATTTAACTCCGGTGGTGCTGTCTGTTCACGATCACAAAACACGAACGGATGTATTGGATTGGTCATGTCTGATTTACTGTGGAACATCTCTAAACCGGACACCCTAGGGACTTAGGGTGTCCTGTTTATATAGGTTCCACTGTAATGCTCATCTAATATGAGACGAGCTGTGTGATTTTACACCTGGAACATGTGCGAATTTGTATGAACAATACTGATAAAGACTGTGATATATTCCGTAAATGACCTCAAAATGTGACGACATTTCTCATAGTAAATGCGGAATTCTATTCTATTCCACATTTGCGCTGACGATTTCGTCAACGTACGATGTAATTTACGGGAAATGTCGTAAATTTTGTAAGAACATTTCATGAGATATCTACGGTGGCACAGAGGGGACATGGAAATATGTTTTACTATTGCGTGCGCACGCGATAGCTAGTGCGTGATCTTGGACAACATGAAGACATGGCTTGTGTTATCTATTATGGATTCACTGTAGCACAACTGCACTTTACTAATAAGAACAATCTGGTTGGATTTAAACTGAAGGAGTCTGCGGACTACGGGGCTAATTCCTTCATATAGTTATCTCCTGTCTTCCACTGACGCCCGCAATTTATAGCAACATTAGTTACAGCAGACATAGACCACTGGACTTTGTCATGTAACTTCACACTCATAACAGCAAAGTAGAGTGCCGCACGCATAAAGTCGGTACTTTCTTCAAAATGTATTGGCATATCGTTGGTAGTCTGAGAACTTCTCTAGTTGTGCACACTTCCCTCTTATGGAATTATCTATCGCCGATAGGCAAGACGGGATATAACATTAGTCCATGTATGTACGTACGTGCGTTCGTGCGTTTGTTAGTAACACCTTTGATTTTTCAATAACTTCACTTATTTTGATAATATTTGGCCACAATGCGTGTCTAGGGATAGTGCCACGTACGACCGCCCAAGGTCAAGGTCATTGGAGACTTGTGTTCACCTTGTTGTAATAATTGTTTTTAAGGTGTTTTTTTATTATTATTATTATTATTATTATCAAGGCTGAATGCGAGGAAATTATCTTAGTGATAACGATGTCATTGTTATACATCGAGTTTCACAATCATGCTAATATTAGGAATTATTTAACACAGTCCCCGAGACAAATAAGATCAAGATTCATCAAGCATATTTTCACATAGGGTAAACCTATGTATTGCGATCGCCTCCGACAGTTAGCCACGCCCCAGACCCCCCTCGATGCGATGGTCCGTAGTGATATCTTGGAGTAACCATAACAATAAAATGCATTGTGTTACTTAACGTTTAACTGTCATACGCAACCGTTAATTGAAAATAATATTATGAAAAACTACTTGCACTGCACAATATCAACAACGGATGTTCTACGTACACAAATACATCGGATTATTTTGTTGCCCGTGATTTGCCCCCATTTGCGGCACAAATCGTGCGGTGATCGCTAAATTTAGTAACAGGCTATATATATAGTTTTCGGCAGTTAAATCCCCTCCGAAAACTCTCCGAAATACGCGACGCGTCTAACACACAAACGACATCAAGTTTGACCTTCCGACAGTCTATTTTTAAACTCACCCGACACCTGTGCAAAACAAATCTCGCACGTATGGGTCTAACTGATGTTTAATCCTCATTCTATCGATGGATTTACAGCGGATTTTAGTGACATTCCAGAATTCGGCCTGATTGACATTTGTCTATGGTGGCCAATACACGCCAACATGAGTGTCAATTATACGTTCAGGGAAGGGGTCAATAAGTCAGTATTTAAAGTGATAAATTACAGTCAGGGAACAAATTAATGACAGTATAACACATCCAGCGTATATTAATACCCATATTAATGCAAGTACTGAAAATACGAAGACAAAAATTCTAACAAGTTTGGGCTTCCATACATTGAACATTTTGTCGTTTCCCCAATGTCGTCATTTGTATGTTTTAATATACTCGATCCGGGGCCAACTATTTCATTCACAAAACAGAAGTAAACATGGCGATGTACCGACAAGGCATTTTTAGGCGCGACACCGCTTCCGTGGCGGAATTATTGTAACTATTGCACTTCAATCAGTTTTCAATATATCTATACTGATCATAGATATCTGGAATCTGTATTTAAACTTGAATTGATGATGTCTTGTATATGTGTTACCGTATATTGCTGTGCATAATCTGTAATGTTGTTGAATGTTTTGGTACATACTGTAGCAGTAACATGTCATTTATAGGAATTAAATAAGTGTATAACTGTGTCACTATTCCACCAGTTCTAAACGTTACAAGTGCCCGCTATACAGATATAATCATTTAGTAATATTTATTTTACTGATAGTGACGCGCGGTGGTATCGGGCTATTTTCATATGCAAATGAGGCATGATATGTTTTAATTATTTATACTAAAGAAATGCGTCACCTGAAAAAATAATATTTTCGACAGATTTTAAAGTATGATCATTGCACATCATAAAATAAATACAGAGATTAAATAGTAATGTCCGTTAACATTTTAAGCAAACACGGTTATCACCCCTGATATCAGTGCGTAAATTTATGTCTGATATAAAATGTATAATAATGCCAATCAGTACGTGGGCTAATGGCGCATGAATGTTTATTTTGCCAGGAAATGTCTCAGATGATGTCTCTGATGTAAAGAACATTGTGTACCTACTGAGTGGGCATGTACCTTTATGGGTTAATGAAACTGCAACACCAACAATCAATCAATCAATCAATCTAGTTTAATCTTGTAGTACCCTATGTTCAGTACTTTCAGTACTTTGATTTATTGTAGTCTGATTTAGCGATCATGTTGGAACACTGTCTAATTGTAAACTAATATCAGCAAAGTGTTGTGCTGCGTAGCGGCTACAACAGTCTTTTCTTGGTGTTACTAGTATTCTTTTTTTCGATCGTTGGTGGGCATTGAGAACTAAGGTCATTTCGACAGTTGAGTACGTTTCTCTCTTCAGGTACTACACTACCCTTTACTACATTGAGTGTCGCTTAAGTTGGTGTGTGACGCCGTTTGTCTCATAGACAATACTGACACATCATTGACACAAATGAATAGTTTAAGTGTAAAACGTATTTTTGCTGGTTGTATGAAACTCAAAAGCAAACAAGACACACATTGCGGACACATACGATAGGCAAGAGGGGATATAGCATTAGTCCATATACGTACGTTATAGGAATGAATGGCCTTTTTGTGGAATTTATCGGGGTATAAACTTGGAAAAGTCGCGGGAATACTGGACGAAGGCCGGAAGGCCTCGTCCAGTATTCCTGCGACTTTTCCAAGTTATATCCCCGATAAATTCAACAAAAATACCATTCATTCCTTATAATTCCAGCATTTGAAATAAATTCATCAAAAAAATGTGTTTATTTTCCGTTTTCTTAAGAATTATTTTAACTGAGCCTCACCGTTACGGAAAGTAGTTCGGCGTGGGAGTTTACTGGGATATAAATTTTGGACAGAGACTTGCTACGGACCAATCAAATGTTAGGGAATTGTGTAAATATGTTTATGCTGGAATTATACGTATATGGACTAAGGCCCTCTTGCCTATTGACGACGGGATAAACAATAGTTTTACTGATAGTCATGTTCCTCGATCACCATGGATTACTGGACCTTGTGATGATCTGTTTACCACACAAGAGCGTACCTGATGTCTCGACTTCATCTCATATCGCTGCTGGGCTACCACTGTTTTCGGTATCTTCACATTGTCCTTCACCTTTCTGCAATCGATGGGAAAGCGAAAAATGAATAATAAAGGCATGTATGGCCGATACAAATGACAATATACGTCCGCAGTTGATGAATGCAAACAACTACTCAATAATGCATACACAAGATAATTCCTGGATGTGAAAAAGGCAATGTGTATTAACCCTTTGAACCCGAAATCCCGCTATAGCGGTTTATGCAAAAAGTGCAGATCCAGATGAGCCAGCTCGTAACGAGCCGTCTCATCAGGATCTGCACTTTTTGAAAGTAATTTTAATATTTCTTAGAACAAAAACACACCCTTTTCATAAATGGATGAATCTGAAAATCATTTTGTGACCACTGGATTGGTTGGAACATTAGCATATCACAGTCCATTCCAGTTCCTAAGGGTTGAAAGGGTTAAAGCCCGCACAACACCGGCCACTGCTGTGCGCGTGTCATGTGTTTATCATGATGTATTGCACTTAACTGCGTTTGTGTTTTAGGTGAGTTTTTGTGCCTCCTTTGGGTAGCTTGTTCTCCATTCTAATTACGAAAAACAACTGATATAATGCGGTTATTCTTCCTGAAATATAATGTTTGTAAGTACGGTTGACCAAACTATTAACATATACTTATTGTATAATAGAAACTCATTCTGCCATTTGCATTTTCTACTTGCAGTTCGACGACACTTCCATCCAGTTGCGTGTTTGCATATAATCTGTATAATCTAAAGTAAGAATTTATACGTCTACAACATTTACATTTTTTTACGAATTAAGTCAAAGGTTGATATAATTTTATCAACTTTTGACGCCATTTACAGTAGCGCTTTTCTGCTCCTTACCTATTTGTATATACTAATATTGTATACATATCGTAATCGTATAGTATTGCGCTACTGTACGTAAACTTTTGTAACGTATTTCATGAAATTACGCAGATGTCCGAAGGTACAACATCACATGGCGTGTCTCAATTGTTCCTACTTGCTGGTCCCCTGCATCTCGCTGGAGAGGCGGGCACTCCGCCAGAGGCCGACACAGCTCCATCCGTAGGTGAAGGTCATGACGGCGGCGGGCAGCACGAAGAGAACGCCGAGATAGTAGATGAAGTAGAGCTCGAGGTGCACGTTATTTTCCGCCTGTTGGAGACACTCGAACCGCGTCATGCCCACCGGTAGGTAGAACTTCTGGAATGTACAGTGGAACCTCTCTAAACGGAGGTCCCCAGGGTGTCCGGTTTACAGAGGTTCCACTGTAAATCAGGCATATGGGCACCGGAAAACCGGTATATGTGGCTTGCTATAATGAACAGATGTTATCAACGGTGATAGCTGACAATAAACACATACTATTAAGCAGATATATATTTCATGGGTGACCGGTTTAGCGAGGTTCTACTGTACATGAATAAACGGTTCAGCGGCAAAAATATGGACAATCCACCACACCTTGTAACAGTTTGTTTATTTGCACAATCTACACTTGTCTCCCTTGTACGAACAACCTGTTTGTCAGCTATCAGACCATAAATGAGATACGCCACGTGATGTTGTACCTTCGGACATCTGCGTAATTTCATGTAATATGTTTACAAAATTTACGATATTTTCCGTAAATGGCGTCAAAAGTAGATAAAATGTTCAAAGTACATGCGGAATTTTGTCAACTTTATTTATGAAAAATATTGTAAATTTTGTAATCCTATAATGAAATTACCCAGATGTCCGAAGGTACAAACTCACATGGCGTGTCTCATATGTGGCTGTATCTGGCGACATGGGGATTGTGGGATTTGTGACCAGTGTAGCTCATGATCAACTACATGTAGCACACTCCTGTAGCCTGATAACAATGTATGTCTGTTGTTAGGAGCCTAACAGGTGTTTCATTGATGGAATGGCGGACAGTGCAGATCCTGGTCAGACTGCGAATATATAGGCTGATCTGGAAGTAGAATGGTCGCAAAACCAATACGCCCCATGTCTCCAGTCACCGCCTCATATATGGCACCAAAGATGATTTCTTTCTATCGGCCAATAATTCCAACACTAAGCGATTAATTGATTCTCGGCTCTGTATAGGGCGAAATTAGTCACATCATGGTACATGGAAATAGTTCATATTATATGAATATTTACAATGTCCTTAAGTTCATAATGGAAACGCCCATTCAACATATTGCGTTTATATCCCAGTACATTACATTAGCCCTACGTGACGTCGCGCGACGTGTTGATTCGTTAATGTTAGTTTGACGTCATTACAATACATGATGGCCATCGTTACGCTAAGCTGAGACACGCCATAACGGCACGCTATTGGCTGGATACGTCGCTCGCTGTTCTATAAATTGCAACAAATTGACGTACAACAATAAGATTCCTAATTTTAACGCCGTATTTGGTTATTATTAGCCGATCTATTTATAGATCGGCTAATATATTGGTCATCCATCGAATTCTGAAAAAGTTTGTAGCAACCCTTTTCTCCGCTATTCGGTAATCTACGAACGCGAATTTTGCTGTATCACTTCCAAATTGCATCAACCGATAAAGTTTGCATTTTTGGCAATTATCTCCGTTTAAAACTTTAAATATAGCCAAATAACACAATTTTGAATACGTAATGAGCTGAACGCCGGAAGAGATTGAACCCGGAAGTTGTTGTTGTTGAAGTCCATAGTTGGCTCTAATGGCCATATACGCAACATACGCCGATTATTGGGCTAATTTAAAGCTTTTATTTATTAAACAGAACAAGTTTCAGCCACGTGTAATCGCGTAAAATGTGTTTATTCGGCTAATTTATAATCGACCTCTGCTCAAAATCTCCTCCGACTAGCAACCCCAGCATCTCGGGTTTATCCCATTGGATCGCGTATGCGCGTCATTTGACGCTAGTTAATATTCACAAAATTTTTCACCAATCAAAACGAAGAATTGCCCTTCATAGCGAACTTTGATTTGTTTACGTATCATGCAGGGATGGCAGGGATGTATCCAGCACGCGCGATTGCGGCAATCCCCCTTAATTATTGTCAATGCCGCAAATTATTGATTGTCTTGCGCCCGACATCGCGCAAAAAATCACGAATGGGCCCCTTTTTAAATGACCAGTGCGCACATTAAAAAAACGTAATTGACTATTTAAACGCGCTGTGTATTTAAATCATTGGAAGGCGTGCAGTTCAATCGAGTTTGTGCGGCCGTTGAACGTAAGCTTCGAGTCGATTTAAACCATTTAAATCGATAAACAAGGGATAAACAAGTGACAACGTTATCAAGGCCAATCTGGGCATGTGCTTGAATACGCATGACGTCAATTCGACTGGTACATTTTGTTGAGTACGTTAATTAATGGTCACTTTGTTAAGTAAGATTTGTATTCGACTGGACTGGTGAATGGGATATCCCTTTGCTAAAAATATGTTTCTGCATGCCTAACTAATATCATGACCGTAGCTCCGTGTTAACTAAAAATATCGATAAATATAGGATGATTTATTTTTCCAAAAGTTTATTTTTTTTTCTTCAATTTTTTTTTAAAAATTGATCAATTTTGTTTCTACATCAAATTTTATTTCCTATTAATATTTTTTTCGGGGCCCCAATTTTTCTAATATAATTCAATTTTTTTTCTTGAGAATTTGGTTGGGGAGGAAATCAACACTTCTCTCACTTTTCCCTGAGATTCCGTAACTACTAAAATGTGGACATATAGCCCGTGAGCCAGATACCGAAACCCTCCCCCCCCTGTGGGATTTTTGCAGACATATTTTTCCTAAAACTACATTCAATTGCGAGTGTTATGCCGTATGTCTGCGCTCTGTAACCCGCTGGATGAACATATGGCGCCATTTTGAAGTAGGTCACCCTCGGACTTTTTCCCATCTTCATAAATCACATTTTTAACTAAAAATTGACCAAATTATATCATTTTAATTACTAAATAAAGTAGTATTTTTGCACTTTTTCAGAGATGTTGGACAATATGGAATCTAATAAGGTACACTTAAACAAAATCTGATAATCCAGAAGTCAAATTTTACGTGTTTGATTACCCCACCCACCCAATTTCAATGGTAAAATATACATGTTAATAACTTTATGCAAACGTGGTATTTTTTCATATTATCAATGTTAATGTAAGCTAGGAGTGTCTATTAAACATATCCAATGCAAATACGCCCAATTTTTTGTGTCTACTGCAAAATATACAAAGTGAAAAACAACACATTTTTACCATTCCCCACCCACTAATCTAATTTTACAATGGTTATTTCACCGGTATTCAATATTATGCAACGTCAGATCCTTAAAACCGGTTGCTATGGACAGACAACTAGTTACATATTTATTAGTATTGTCTATGCAGACTGCAGATACTATTTGTCGAATGTTCGTCCGTCTGTACGCACGCTTCTTAGCTTCTTAAATATTAATTGACTGCATCGATTGGGAATAATGTACACATATTAATATAGTTCGAGGCATGTGATCATTATCGTCAACAGGAGTTAATATACGATAATAGTTATCCATTTGTACATAGATTTCTTCTCCTTTTTTTACAATATTCAGTAATGGTGTTAATATCGTGCATCAAATATGCCTGACGGAGGAAGAAAATCCTGAAAGCTAAAAACAATTTTTTAAGATAAAATAATAAAACCATGTTTTGTTTTCACTTCGCTATCCGACATAAGATGAAACCATACATATAATGGATGAAGTTGGATCAATTTGTTAATTATGCAATTTCAAAATGGCCGCCACATTGATAATTTATATATGTATACAGCAATATATCGCTCGATATGATTGTGGAGATGGACATAATGGTCTATATCATTTGTAACTTCCTTATTATTATATTGAGGTGGCGGAGCAGCCTTATAATCTGGTGGAACATCCTTATGTCGTGCTGATACATCCTTATACATGTAGTGTGATGCAACTGCCTTATATTGTGATGGAACATCATTATATGTGTGTGGGAACCACATTATGTTGTGGTGAAACTGCCGTATAATGTGATGAAAATGCATTATAGTGTGACGAAACTGCCTTATATTGTGGTGGAACTGCCTTATTTTGTGAGGAAACATATGTATAATGTGATGGAGCATCATTATATCGTGTTGGAACATCCTTTGAGAGTGGTGGAACATTCTTATATTGTAATGGAACTGCCGTATACTGCGTGATAACTGCCTTATAGTGTGGCTGAACATCCCTATATTATGGTGAAACTGCTTTATAATGTGGTAGAACGGTCTTATATTGTAATTAATTTGCCTTATATTGTCACTAAACATCATTATACTGTGGTGGAACGTCCTTATAGTGTGGTGGAACATCATTATATGGTGGTGAAGCCGCCTTATAATGTGGTGGCACTGCCATATAGTGTGACGACACTGTCTTATATTGTGGTGGAACTGCCTTATATTGTGACAAAATATCTTTATATGGTGGTGATGTATCCGTATATCGTGATGCAACATCATTATATAGTGGTGGAACTGTCTTATATTGTAATTAATTTGCCTTATAGTGTGGTGGAAGTGCCTTATATTGTTATGAAACACCATTATAATGTGGTGGAACATCATTATAGGGTGTGAAGCCCCTTATAAATGTGGTGGCACTGCCATATAGTGTGACGACACTGTCTTATATTGTGGTGGAACTGCCTTATATTGTGACAAAATATCTTTATATGGTGGTGATGTATCCTTATATCGTGATGCAACATCATTATATAAGTGGTGGAACTGTCTTATATTGTAATTAATTTGCCTTATAGTGTGGTGGAAGTGCCTTATATTGTTATGAAACACCATTATAATGTGGGGTGAAACATCCTTATAGTGTGGTGAACATCATTATCTTGTGGTGAAAAACCGCCTTTTATAATGTTGGTTGGCACTGCCGTATATTGTGACGAAAATGTATTATAGTGTGGTGAAACTGTCTTATAGTGTGAGGAAACATAATATTCTGTGGTGGAGCATCCTTATATTGTGATGGAACAGCCTTATATTGTGACGGAACATCCTTATAGTGTGACGGAACATCCTTATATTGCGATGGAACTGTATTATAATGTTTGGTTGGAACTGCATTATAGTGTGGTGGTACATCCTTATATTGTGGTGAACTGTCTTACAGTGCAAGTAATGTTCCTGATATTGTGATGGAACATCTTTATAATGTGGTGAAAGCTGCCTTATAATGTGTTTTATCTGCCTTATATTGTGATGAAACTGCTTTATATTGTGGTTTGGCACTGCCTTATAGTTTGAATAAACATATTTATATCGTGGTAGAACTGCACTATAGTGTGATTAAACAGTATTATGTTGTGATGGAGCATCCGTATATTGTGGTGGAACACCCTCATATCGTGATGGAACAAGCTTATGTTGTGATGGAAAAGGCTTGTAGTGTGATGTAACATCCGTATAGTGTAATGGAACATCCTTATATTGTACCGGAACGGTCTTATAATGTGGTGGAACATCACTACACGTGTGGTTACATTGTGGCAGAACATCTTATACTGATTGACATAAAAGTGTGATGCTCCATGCAAGTCTTAATTTAGTTAGATCAAACATGACGCAAGAGACCCTAACATTTTATCACATGTTTGTACTGCTACACGTCGATACTCTATGGAGATACATCTATCTTAACTTAACCATCATGATATCAATATAGCCCTCTCTTCAAATAGTAGTAGCTGCATCATTTATTTGGCCAGTGTGAATTATTTTATTGCATACATCCAAATAATGTAGCACGAGTGTAACATCAAATTAAATGAAGTACAATATATGCCTCCTCACTTCATATACTGTACATTTAATTTAATATAACAATGGTGTTACTATTTATACACATAGCTGTGGTTTTGTTAACTAATCAATGTTGAATGATACAAATGCTAATAATCAACATAATTAACTGATAATAGACAGATGTCCCGGATTACGTAATACCTTGATTTCATTTGCAACCATGAATCATCAATCTGTTCACTTACAAGTAACAGGGTCGTACTATTACCATATGTTTCAGAGTATTAATAAGATTAAAAATTGGATTCTGTAAGTATTAAATTAGACAACTGGTGCAGACAGTGAAAATTCCTACTACTATGCGAACCTAATTTGATTTGCAATTGTCACTACACATGCCTGATGATCATATACATGATTCACATGTATACTGTATTTAAATGTTATTAATACTACCTAATGGTGACTATTGTGATTGTCACTGATTGTGTCAATCAATCAACCAATATAATAGATTCTTTCAATCATCACAACCAGTCAGCAAATGTTTTAAACATGTTTATGTGCATTTTTATACAATTTGAAATTGCTGAGAAAAACATGATTTTTTATTGTGATTTATGAAAATAAACATATTAGGCGGCCATTTTGAATGTATAACAACATTATTGTATCATGGAACATGACTGTGAATGCTAAGCAAACTATATTTAGGTCAATTTGTATTATAATATATGACCATTGCGTGTTTTATAGCATCTTCGAAATTCCAGACAGTAGTAAATATGTAGTTTATGGCGGCCATTTTGAAATATTTTGAGAGTTATGATATTTAAAGGGATTACATGTTCCTTTCACAGGTATATATAAGTAATGCAATGAAAAATAAGTGCATTTTAACATCATTACAGTTTTGTAATAGTTCTCAATAATATTATATTGAAAATAATGTTGAAAACTGCCAATTTTGGCGGCCATTTTGGAAATTATTGGTATAGTATGATGTAATGATGTATAATGTCCATTGTATACCATTCAGTAACCAATTTGGCAAAACATCGTAGCTATTTACAGGGTTTGTACTTGCCTAAATATCAATTAACAGTCATAATATAAACGGCTCAAAATGGCATGGCGGCCATCTTGGAAAATGGCCGCCATTTGTTCATCCAGCGGCTTTTTGAGCGCAGACATTCAGGATTAATAGACAATAGGCTACTGAATCTGAAAATCATAGTCACCAAAAATCCCACAGGGGTGGGGGGGGGGGGGGGGGGGGGGGGGGGGGGGGGGGGAGGGAGGGTTATTGGTGGCTCAAGGTCTAATATATTGAACCCTGATTTGATCGGCTAATAACATCATGCTCTGCATGACTTTTCATTTATGTTTTTAAACAGAACATGCAATGTAAATAAGTAGTAAAACAAACACTTGGTCTGTTTTAAAGTGCACACAAAGCTAACGAAATGTTTTTCATAGTACACTAAACACAACAGCCCATAGTTTTATTCCTTAAACCAACTCCAGTAGCCGATTTCATCAACATTGCAAAGCATAATTATGCAAAGCATACTTTGGGGAGTAATCATTTATTTTTCCTGAAATGCATTGTCATATAGAACCGACGACTGCATATGATGATTAAAAGTATGCAGAATTATTATACAGAAATTATTACATTATCACAGCCAAAATGGCTGTGATAATGTAATAAATTCAGTATAATAAAAATTAATAAATTTATCCTTACATTGAAAATTTCTCCCTCTAAGTATACTTTACTAGATAAGTATACTTTGCAATGTTAGTGAAATAAGCTCCAGATAAGAACAGTTGAAGTGTAATATAAATACATTTCAAACGCGAACCAGCCATCGGTACACTTGTTCACTTTCCATTTGCCCTGAGTGACCTGATTTCATAATTTTATGGTGACGTTACGTCACTGATTGTGACCTGAATCGTCATAAACTGAATGCATGTGACCAATGACGTACAGTGTTGTTGGAATCTGGATAAACAATAGGACTGAACATAGTTTTACTCTCTTTGGAATATACTAGTAATTTGGTTGGACTTCATCCAGTAATCGCACTTTTAACTCTTTCATCCCTAAGTAACTGCAATGGATTTTGAGATGTTAATTTTGCAACCAATCCAAGCGTCACAAAATGGTTTTCAGACTGGTTCATTTATGAAAAGGGGGTATTTTCTCAAAAATAAAATAAAATTACTTTCAAAAAGTGGTGAGAAGGCTCATCTGAGTATGCACTGTTTGCATAAACCGTAAAAGCGGTCTTTTGGGTTCAAAGGGTTAAGCTTGTATACTGCGATACATTCTCATACTACGGCGTTTACAGGCCCGTACGCAGGAATTAATTTAGGGGGTGCGTAATCGATGGCGCGAAGGGCTAAATATGTTTTTGTTTGCACATCCACGGACACACCTCGGCAGATTAACCCTTTCACCCCTAAGTTACTGGAATGGATTTTGAATGTTAATTTTGCAACTAATTCACTCATCACAGTCCATTTATGAAAATGGGGTGTTTTTGTTCTCAAAATTATGAAAATTACTTGCAAAAAGTGCAGATCCTGATGAGACGGCTCGTCACGAACCGGCTCATCAGGATCTGCACTTTTTGGCAATACCACTATACAGGCATGTGTTGTTGAAAGGGTAGATAGGGGTGCGTACGCACCCGTCGCACCCCCTCTGCGTACGGGCCTGGTTTATACCTACAGCGTTCCAAGAAACCGTAGAGATTGTAGTACATACCGTCATGAAGATGGTCGGAAGGGCGAGAGCCGCCGAGACGCACCACGTGACAACGATGATCGTCCGCGCCCGTCTCCATGTGCATCGGTACTTCACACTCAGAGGGCGACATATTGCGTAATACCTGCGGTTTCAGACACAGACCGGTACACACGCATCATTACTCATCCGCACAGTCTGATCAGGGTCAGCACTGTTCAACAATACATCAATAAAACACCCGCAATGCTTCTAACAAGCAATTCTAGCAAGCAATATAGATCGTTATCCGGCTACGGGACTGAATGTGCTATTTGATCAGGATCAATACCGGTCACAACTCACAGAAGCCAAATTTCTCCAATGACAGGCACATATCATCAGCATTTGATAGATCGGTACATTAGAGCAGGACTCGTCTGAACAGACACACACATTTTCATTGATACGCAAAACATAATATACTGAAGTGGAAAAGAAACGTTACTTGGGGGGTTATTACAAGTTTACTCAAAAACCACACATCACCATGGTACAAAATGTTCGAAGTCTTTAAACAGCATTTGTACACTTGATTACAAAATTTCATACCGATTTATAAATAAATGGGTACATGCCAAATGTTTTTTTTACCGAAACACTCAAAATAAAAAGTTGCAAATTGTGTTGAAATGGCAAATCGTAGATGAACTGGAAGAATTGTTGAAATCCTTGCACTGCCCGTGCTATCCAATATTGCAACACCTGTATATGTACACGTGTTGTCATATGAACAGCATATACACATGTAAACAACAAAAATGCCCAGACTCTCTGAAACTGAAAGGAGTAAGGCTCTCGGCATGGTGCGAGCAGGCATATAACAACTTGAAATTGCTTGAAGAGTGGAATCAAGGTGTATGATCACGTGGTACTAACAACAACAACAACAACAACAACAACAAGTACTGAAACTTCCAGAATCCATCCGATTGAAAGTACGTATTATTTTTTATTGTCCTTATTACGTAACGAATTTTCAGGAAGTATGGCTCATCAAACGCGTCTTGTTAAGCTGCATTTGGTGGTCTCTGTATTTTCGCCCAAACTTCTGTCGTCTTTGCGAAGAATCGATTTCCGTGTCAACCGACACGGAAATCGATTCTTCGCAAAAATGACATAAGTCTGTGCCGAACTCCCTGGACCACCAAATGCAGTCATGAAGACGCGTTTGCTGCGCCATATTTCATCAAAATCCGTTGCATATTAAGGAAAATATCAAATAATACTTACTTTGGAGTGGGCAACGTTGTTATTGTTGTAACCACGTGATCATGCACCTTGGGAATGCTATTTGACAGGCCGGTGTTCAAGCCGTATACGGTAATAAACTCTATGCGTCACCGCTGTCGAGATACACATGTAGTAGTATATAGGGAGTCAAAATGATACCACCAATGGTGGGAAGCGTTATTGACCCTGGTTACAGCTCCCAACAGTATCGAAAAACGTGTTTTTGGCCAATAATATAAACTAGCCACCAACACCGAAATATTTTTAAACCTCGAAACCGTCTCGTTGTACGCCCACCATACATAGCGAAAACAATTTAAAATCGAGATCGAAATCCATGGCTTCGAAAAAGAAGACGAACAAAAGTACTCCCCAGCACCCTCGAAAAACCAGGTTTTTTGCATAGAGAAGAGCAGAATGATACCACCAGAGGTGGCACCGTTTCCACCACCATACAACACTCCCAACACCCACGAAAAATCGGGAACGGATTTTAGAAAAACCCAAATACATCGAACTACAACGAACTACAGACACTACAACCAACTACAGACGAACGACAGATAGATTTGTCGTGGCCTCCCAAGAGGCAAACAGAAATGATACCACCCATTTGTGTATTTTGGAAAACAAAAGTACTCCCCAGCACCCTCGAAAAACGGATAGAGAAGAGCAGAATGATACCACCACAGGTGGCACCGTTTCCACCACCATACAACACTCCCAACACCCACGAAAAATCGGGAACGGATTTCAGAAAAACCCAAATATATCGAACTACAACGAACTACAGGCACTACAACCAACACAGACGAACGACAGATAGAACTTGTCGTAGGAGAAATTCGTCTCCCAAGAGGCAAACAGAAATGATACCACCCATTTGTGTATTTGGACACATTTGGGAAAAGTGTAGAAAAATTCGCCTCCCAAGAGGCAAACAGAAATGATACCACCCATTTGTGTATTTGGACACATTTGGGAAAGTGTAGAAAAAATTCGCCTCCCAAGAGGCAAACAGAAATGATACCACCCATTTGTGTATTTGGACACATTTGGAAAAAGTGTAGAAAAAATTCGCCTCCCAACAAAGAGGCAAACAGAAATGATACCACCCATTTGTGTATTTGGACACATTTGGGAAAGACGGGTTGGAAAAAGAGGCTCGCATCTACAAGACCTTTTCTCGCAGAGCGCGAACACAGGACTCGGCGATTTCTCGTTTTCGTGTTTCCCAGGGGTCTCGGGTTCTCTGGATGCCCAGTTTGCTTCCCAGGATTTCTATTTTTGCTATCCTTGATCCGAAGTTGTAGCCGCGCGTTTTCGCTTGGTGGGCCATCCGGACACGAGGTGTGGCCGTGCCTTGCTAGAGACCGTGCATGGGAAAAAGTCTTTCCGCAACCATCGCACAAGAAGCGCGGCGGACTACACCCATTTTTTCGTTTCTCGTGTTCCGCCAAGTTGTACTTTTTGGTAAAGACTCTACCACACTTTTCGCACTCCATTTTCCCAATAGTGTTTTGTGTCTAATTGGGCGCAAAAATATTTTGGAAAAGATCGAAAACCTCTCTCCAAAGGAGGTAGAAAAATTATACCACCCAATTGTCCACATTTGGACTTTTGGGAAAGTCGAAGAAAAATCGTCTCCCAAGAGCAAAACAAAATCTAGACCACACCGAAAAACAGAAAACCTCTCCCAAAGGAGGTAGAAAGACAACTCGGTACAAAACAAGAAAGACAACTCGGAAATACAACTCGAAAATACAATTAGAAAAAGACAAAGAACTTTTTTTCCAAAAAAGGCTTCTCCATGTAGAACGGGTCGCTACTACCAGAGTGCTGGTGTACGGAGTCGCTAGTTTTTTCCTTCGGCGTACAGGACTGTTTTGCGGAGTGCACGAACTGGGCGTCGGTGTCTGTTTTGCTCTTCCAGAGTCTACAGGCCTCTAGACCCACGAATGGGAACAGTGGTCTGCAGACCGCGTACGCCACCACAGAGACCCCCAGCCACCACTTTGCATTCTCTACGGTTATCCAGATGTCGTGCACCTCCCACCCGGATTTCGTCTGGCACTCTTCTTCCTCCGGGCACTCGTCTTTCTTCGGACACTCGGAATCGGCCGTGCGGGCATCTTCGAAAATTGCGTCCAACAGTCTACGTTCCAACGCGTCCAACCGGTTCTCCAAACGTCTCTCCATGTCGGACAGGTACGTCGATTCTTCGCACGAGCTGTCGTTTCGTGCATCTTCTAGTAGATCCGTGGGGAACTCGGTGGGGCCCGCAAAATCAGGCGCGGCCACCCTGTGTACTACGGGGGTGGGGGTTTCTTGTTCTTCGGGGGTTTCTTCGGGTTTTGTACTACGTTCCGCATCGACATCGTCCCACAACTTTCGAAGTCTGGCACTGCCGATCCCGTACTTCTTTTTTGTTTCGTCGGCCGTCGACTTTCCACGGGCGGAAATAATTTCTCGAATATTTTCCGGAGACAAATAGGTTTTTGGCATGTTTGCAAAATAGCTTTTCTATCTAGAGAGGGGGACATTTGTCCAATATGGAATTCCCAAATCGTTCGAAATGGTCGAAATGCTTGCTCGGGTGCTCGGGGTGCTCGGGTTTTGCTCGGATTGCGCGCCAGGAAATCCAGACCGCTCGGGAAGGTCGAAATGCCTGCTCGCGATTCCCAGGTGGCTCGGGTTCTCCTTTTCTAGCCCGCACGGCCGATTCCGAGTGTCCGAAGAAAGACGAGTGCCCGGAGGAAGAAGAGTGCCAGACGAAATCCGGGTGGGAGGTGCACGACATCTGGATAACCGTAGAGAATGCAAAGTGGTGGCTGGGGGTCTCTGTGGTGGCGTACGCGGTCTGCAGACCACTGTTCCCATTCGTGGGTCTAGAGGCCTGTAGACTCTGGAAGAGCAAAACAGACACCGACGCCTAGTTCGTGCACTCCGCAAAACAGTCCGGTACGCCGAAGGAAAAAACTAGCGACTCCGTACACCAGCACTCTGGTAGTAGCGACCCGTTCTACATGGAGAAGCCTTTTTTGGAAAAAAGTTCTTTGTCTTTTTCGAATTGTATTTTCGAGTTGTATTTCCGAGTTGTCTTTCTTGTTTTGTACCGAGTTGTCTTTCTACCTCCTTTGGGAGAGGTTTTCTGTTTTCGTGGTGGTCTAGATTTTGTTTTGCTCTTGGGAGACGATTTTTCTTCGACTTTCCCAAAAGTCCAAATGTGGACAATTGGGTGGTATAATTTTTCTACCTCCTTTGGAGAGAGGTTTTCGATCTTTTCCAAAATATTTTTGCGCCCAATTAGACACAAAACACTATTGGGAAAATGGAGTGCGAAAAGTGTGGTAGAGTCTTTACCAAAAGGTACAACTTGGCGGAACACGAGAAACAAAAAAATGGGTGTAGTCCGCCGCGCTTCTTGTGCGATGGTTGCGGAAAGACTTTTTCCCATGCACGGTCTCTAGCAAGGCACGGCCACACCTCGTGTCCAGATGGCCCACCAAGCGAAAACGCGCGGCTACAACTTCGGATTGCAGATCTAGAGCAAGCGCTGGCCGTAGAAACACGAAAACGAGAAATCGCCGAGTCCTGTGTTCGCGCTCTACGAGAAAAGGTCTTGTAGATGCGAGCCTCTTTTTCCAACCCGTCTTTCCCAAATGTGTCCAAATACACAAATGGGTGGTATCATTTCTGTTTGCCTCTTGGGAGGCGAATTTTTTCTGCACTTTCCCAAATGTGTCCAAATACACAAATGGGTGGTATCATTTCTGTTTGCCTCTTGGGAGGCGATTTTTTCTACACTTTTCCCAAATGTGTCCAAATACACAAATGGGTGGTATCATTTCTGTTTGCCTCTTGGGAGACGAATTTCTCCTACGACAAGTTCTATCTGTCGTTCGTCTGTGTTGGTTGTAGTGCCTGTAGTTCGTTGTAGTTCGATATATTTGGGTTTTTCTGAAATCCGTTCCCGATTTTTCGTGGGTGTTGGGAGTGTTGTATGGTGGTGGAAACGGTGCCACCTCTGGTGGTATCATTCTGCTCTTCTCTATCCGTTTTTCGAGGGTGCTGGGGAGTACTTTTGTTTTCCAAAATACACAAATGGGTGGTATCATTTCTGTGTCCAAATACACAAATGGGTGGTATCATTTCTGTTTGCCTCTTGGGAGGCCACGACAAGTCTATCTGTCGTTCGTCTGTAGTTGGCTGTAGTGTCTGTAGTTCGTTGTAGTTCGATGTATTTGGGTTTTACTAAAATCCGTTCCCGATTTTTCGTGGGTGTTGGGAGTGTTGTATGGTGGTGGAAACGGTGCCACCTCTGGTGGTATCATTCTGATCTTCTCTATGCAAAAAACCTGGTTTTTCGAGGGTGCTGGGGAGTACTTTTGTTCGTCTTCTTTTTCGAAGCCATGGATTTCGATCTCAATTTTAATTTTTTTTCGCTATGTATGGTGGGCGTACAACGAGACGGTTTCGAGGTTTAAAAATATTTCGGTGTTGGTGGCTAGTTTATATTATTGGCCAAAAACACGTTTTTCGATACTGTTGGGAGCTGTAACCAGGGTCAATAACGCTTCCCACCATTGGTGGTATCATTTTGACTCCCTATATACTACTCATGTACTATGATGTGCGACTTTCATTTTGACGGTCATCATGCATAGCCACTCCAATTGTACCCATTTATTGACATATCGTTATGACATGTTTGGCATCTCAAGTGTAAATTAATTGTTTAAGCACACTGACATGTGTGTGACAATTAGCTGTTTAATACAATCATCATTAACCCCATGTAACGTTTATTTTCCACTTCAGTATACATGTATATTAAAATGGTGTAAATTGTTATGTAAAGCCCACTCAGTAGGCACAACATGTTGTTTATAGGAATTAAATAAGTGTATAATTGTGTCACTATTCCACCAGTTCTAAAACTTACAAGTGCCCGCTCTACATATATAATCATTTAGTAATATTTATTTTGCTGATAATGACAGGCTATTTTCATATGCAAATGAGGCATACTATTTTTTAATTAATTATGTAGTAATTAACTGCGTCACGTGAACAATTAATATTTTAGACAGATTATAAATTTTGATCATTCCACATCAAAAAATAAATACAGAGAATACATAGTAATGTCCATTAACATTTTAATGAAACACGGTTATCGCCCCTGATATCAGTGTAGAAATTTACGTCTGATATAACATGTATAATAATGCCAATCGATACGTAGGGTAATGGTGAATGAATGTTTATTTTGCCAGAAAATGTCATATCTACAGGACATACACAACTATTTGTCTCAGGCGCGGATCCAGGATTTCGGGTTGGGGGGGGGGGGGTGGGGGGGGGGCGTAACTATTTTGCAATACTTGACTATATTATCGAACGAGCTAAGCTCGTTCGATAATATAGTCAAGTATTGCAAAATAGTCGAGATAGCGCTAGGGGGCTACGGGGGCATTCCCACCCGGAAAATTTTGCAAATCTACATCGCATTTCCTGCGTTCTGGCGCATTTTGGAGCAAAAATATTGACACTGTCACAGTATGTTTAGACATGATTTTTGATTGAAAACGTTTACATTTTGAAACAATAAGAAAACGACAGAAAAATGCATGGAAAACATGGTACTTGGCATGAAACGTGCCTTGTAACTTGTAAAAAATCTTTACTCGGCGAATTTTAGGGAGGGGGGGGGCGTGCGCCGGGTCGGCTCCGCCCCCCCCCCCCCTGAATCCGCCCATGTGTCTCCCTGTAGTATAACCTACTTATATATGTATGAGTGGGCATGTACCTTTAATGAAACTATGTTTATACTAAGGAATGGCTGATGGGAAGTTCAATACTGACAGCGCAAGGGGCGGACTGACAAGTAGAACGATAATTGATGATCCCACGTTGCGATACGGTTATTAAGATAAGAGAGCAATTATAAACACATTCAGACAAAGTTCCAACATTTAGCGACGTTTAGTTATATTGATTTATTCCATCACGTCATCAAATAAGTAGTGAGGCAGATGTGACGATAATGTTTCACCACTTTACAATAAAAAACTCAGTCTGATGACTACTATAATTGTACATTGTCGAGATCAACATCGTGTATTGAACATCACACGGACTGCTGACGAATAGCTGCTGGATATAGTCCGGCCGAACAACCACCTCACAAGGCATTGACACACATTGATTACATTTAAATGCTCAGTTTTCACAACATAGCATGCTTTGTTAAAATACGCATTCTCTTTTGAACTTCTTAATGTAGTATATCACTGGGCTGCGACAGCTCGCGACTAGTTGGAGACACGAAATTGCGAGAAAATACGGGAATTAGCGACAATTTTAACTTGGAATCATACTGAATTGGTACTTACGACACGTTCGCGAAATTTGGGCCAAAATTCGCCGGCAGTTCGCGCGACAGTTATGCGTTACAATTGAGAAATATTTTCAATCATTTTGTCATCAGACGTCAAGCGAAGAAATTGCGAATAAATTGCGACATTTGCACGACATTCGCGCGACATTCGTGCGACTTCCGAGCGAATGACGTCATATTTTCATTTTTGTCTCCAATTCAATCACAATTTACTTTCATAGGTCGTCAACCTCTCACAAAGTTGTTTCATATTTCTCGCACTTTCTGACTCGCGGAAACTAAATTGAGAATAGTTCGAGGTTCGAGACGGGTTCGAGACAACCGCGACGACTCTGTGACTATTTTGAGAGAACATTTGTCGCAAATTGAGAACCCCTGCGAACGTTTCGAAACTCCCTCGCAAATGCCGTTCGCAATTTGTCGCCAACAGTCGTAGCCCAGTGAGATACTAGCTTTAGCATAAAAATGAAGAAAGCGAAGTATTAAAGACGTTAACATACACATAATTGTGCACTTGCCATGCCTTACTGGATATTTGTCTCCAATTTTGAAGAGCTAACCTGTGTTAGAAATCTCTTAATTTCAAACTAATGTTATTAACATGAGATCCACATTAGCGATGGCATGCGAGTGGAATACATCGTCAATACATGAATACAAACTCTGATACGAACATTCTGGTTACAACGAATTGAAAACAGACGTTTCACTGGTCGAACGGCGTCACATGACGTTACCGAATGACGCCAGTGTAATGAGGTAACGTAAACAAGTCCTCGTCCTTATCAACGAAAACTATGAACAGTTGATCATCGGCTAGTATAACACGTTGACGTGTTGATATCAAGTTTATCAGACAAGGCTAGGGAACGCGTAGGAAGTCCGAGGCTCGCCGAGGGATTCCTACCATTTGCGAGCCGAGCCTGATACACACGAAACCTGTCCATATTTTATGGATATATAAACAATGCAAAAACAATATTTTGTTTTAGATAATATTAAATTTGATCAACATTTAAGAGTGACCCTTCTTATTATTTCGTGACATCTGCCCCAATATTGATTTCATTGGGGACATAGAGATGTACATGGGGATATTTTTATAATTTCAGAAATAGATGGACCGATGTTCCAAATTTAACGTTTATTTTCTTAGTTATATCATTTTGAAGCTATCTAGCCAGATTTCGGAGTCAATTTCCAATTGTTTCGTTGTTCGGCTCTTCCCCCAGCCCCTACACATTCTTTTCCCCTATGTTAAATTCTCATAGACAAAAGCATTTCTCGTAATAAAATTTCACGAAATGAAAAGAATACTCATTCTTCAATTTTGATAAAATGTAATGCAATATATTATCAAAACAAATACTGATTTTGCATTGCTTATATTGCCGTAAAATTTGTGCAGGTTTCGTGAAACAGACAGTAGATTGGTATTCTCCGTATATAGAACAGCCCAACAGTCCATCGTGGAGGATGCTAATGATGACGGCCAAGAAGGCGAACCCACCTCTCGAAGCTGATGACGGTGAGTGTGAGGACTGAGCAGACCAGCGTGAAGTCCCGGATGTAGTACGTCAACTTGCACGTGGGCTCCGTAAACACATCAGATAGGTGGAAATATTCCGTCACCTGAAATCAGCCAATGAATCAAATCGTTCATAATGGCATATATATAATATAATAACCTAGTATGGATACATACTGTTAAACATGTATCAGTGTAATATGTGATTATCCTTGGTCATATCTTATATATCATTTGTTTTATTTTGTATACCGTTGTTTATTAGCAGATATACAATACTTAGAGGATATTCCATCGTACATTTTGAATAGCGGGAAATAATATACGA
Source organism: Conchocele bisecta (assembly GCA_029237695.1). NCBI lineage: Eukaryota > Metazoa > Mollusca > Bivalvia > Lucinida > Thyasiridae > Conchocele > Conchocele bisecta. Next base: position 6,503,079 of record CM055268.1, on the reverse strand, counting down.
GTGTGCGTCGGCTTCCGCGTAAACAACGAGTGAGTGTAGCGGACGCCGACGGACACGAGTGTATTGTTTCCGCTATTCAAACATGTACGATGGAATATCCTATTTATTACACTTCCACGGCGGATATATATGTACATTTAGTCTATTTTTGAGATTATAATCAATGAATTGTGATGTGCGCATGAATAGTTATACAATGACGTGTTTTCCCGCGTTTTGACGTTACGTTGTGTGACGTCAAATGTGACGTCACAAATTACGCAGCTGTTTCTATAAACCAGATATATTTGAGTGCATGTTTGGAATGTGTTCAATCACATTAACATTCTAGATTAGTCGAGACCCTGTCCAAATTTTCAAATAGCTTTATTTTGACTGTAATACAAAGTAAACATTTTGCATGGTAACTCGTGGTTTCCAAGAAAACAAGTGCGCAATTACGGGTGTTCTCTTCATGGTTTATTATTTGTAAGGAGCTGATTACGGGTTTTCTCTCACAGCGAAACCCATGCAAATAACTCGCAAGAGTGTAATAATTAAATGTAAGCATCACAGTGAAACATTTGAATATCGGGTTGGTGACCGACAAACTACTAACTTATTATACAACTTTATATATACAGGGAAACCTCTCTAATCCGGACACCCTCCCCATGGTGTCCGGTTTAGAGATGTTTCACTGTAATTCCGATGTACGAGCACTGACAAATATGCCTGTGTACATTTCAGTCATGAACACCGGGTAACATCAGCGATATTTGATAGTGAAATCGGTGTCCATGTCGCAAGGTTGTTCGGTTTAACGAGGTTCCACTGTACAGTATATACAGTATATGACCAACATGAAAGCCGCATACTGAATAGCACAGCGTAAATAGAATACTGATATTGTGCTATGACTCAGGCTGTTGGCATGATCTATTTCCCTATGCTATGAAGTTTTCCTTTCATCAACATGTACAATTATTTTTTATTTATTTTTACAAAAATTCAAATGTGATATATAACATATACATATATAGGAGGTCGATATGGACGGTTGGTGAGCTGCCCGCTAGTTAAATAACTGGTACCGAATACCTACCTGCCTGATGCCTGGAATATATAATAGCAATTGGGAAATACTGATGTTCAAAGGTTAGAGTGTCTCATGTGTAAAATATGACTGCCCCTTTTAATCGGGATGACACGATAATAAACAACACTATAATTTATAAGTGTTTTTTCTCAACTGGTGCTTAATAATAAGTATGAACATAAGTATGAACATTGGATGTCAAAGAAAGTTATTGTCATTGACTGGTGTACCTTGAGCGGCATACAGACGACCAGCAGCAGCAGGTCGGAGACGGCAAGACTGGTGATGAAGGCGAACGTCGGACTGCTGGCCTTGATCCAGCGCACCAGACCCACCACCGTCACCACGTTACCTGGACACATATATGTGGATGGGACTGGATAAATGGGGCTTATATGGTTTGCGACCAGTGTAGATCCATATCAGCCTGTGCATCCGCACAGTCTGATCATGATCTACACTGTTCGCCATTCCATCAATGAAATATATTTGTCAGGCTACAGGAGTGTGCTATGTGATCAGGAGCCTAATAATGATCAACACTATATGTTAGAAGAAGAGTGCAGGGCCTGGTCCTGATCAGACTGCACGGATGCGCAGGCTGATCAAGGACTGCACTGCTCGCATAGCACACAAGTCCCATTTCTCCAAGCACATGTGCCATGTCTCAGTTGTATTCTATGACGAATTCGTTTTATAATTATGTTACATAATTATTTCGTGTGTATTTGTTTTTATTGAGAGACCGCTAGCCATATAGTGTAATCTTATAGTTTGATATACGTAGGTCTACTTGATAGTTTATCTACATTTAATTGTACCTTATAGGGTTTGCGACCAGTGTAGATCCAGATCAGCCTGTGCATCCGCACCCATGAAATGAATGAAACACCCATCATGCTTTTAACAAGCAAAATAGATCTTTGTCACCACGTGACGGTCTCGATCTCTGTTACATGTACTCTTCCTTCTCGTTTGTGAATACTGTTGTTATATTTCCGCATTAGTTTGCACATTTTAAACAGCGTATACTAGTACTTGTTAAAATATTTCTAAAAGTTTGCATGCTGATGAGGGGGTCCTTAACTAGCCACCTCATCCGGATCTCTACTGTTTCTAGTAACATGTAGTTTCTTATTATGATTTTAATCACATTTGTAAACGATCGAGTAGTCTGAAATTTGCAAAATTCCATTATAGCTGAAATGGATGAGAGATAATTACCGGAAACGCCGAAAACTAAGAGCAGGGAATACACGGTGACGACGGCGATGAATGCGGGCCGGTTCCGGTCCGACAGCGCCCCGTACAGCTCCCAGTGTACGTCCGCCTGTACGTCGGGCGAGACCGTCACCGTGGCACACAGGTTCCGGCACCGACACAACAGATCCTGCAGCTCAGTCCGGCTGTATTTGAACAGAAAGTTCCAGCTGCCGTATTCTTGTATCACGGAACACGGCAAGTCTACAATGTGAATGGGGGGAATTTGTCAGCAACGGCTAACGTAATATGTGGCTGTGGCTTCAGAAATGGGGCTTATGGGTTTAACTCCTGTTAAGTGTAACTCCTGATCCAATAGTACATTCCTGTAGACTGATTACGATATATGTTGCTTATTAGAAGCATGATGGGTGTTTCATTGATTGATTTGTTTGTTTATTGGTGTTTAACGGCCTATCAACAGCTAAGGTCATGTAAGGCCGGGCAAACGGGTTCGATCCCGTTTTAACCTGCTGGATTGTGGGGGTGGGGGGAATCCCAAAATCAGAACGGAATATTTACATCGAGAACAAATATATTCAGCCATGAAATTAGAATAACCTGACCTGGTGCCAGGTCCATACCACACCAAAGCCACTTGGCCCATCCCCTCAAATAGGATTACAAATAATCGTAATACTCACATAAGGGGTATAACCAGATTCAACTGTCACATACAAAATGCCAAAGACGTATGTGAGGGCCAAACCAGGTCTCCAGTCGGAATTCCGGTAAAGATGAACCCCGATCATTAAATTATCCATCGCATGCTCCCACCTTCCACCCACTTCGTTGATTGAATGGCGAACAGTGCAGATCCTGATCAGACTGCAGATGCAAAATCCATAAACCCCATTTCTCCAGTCACAACCGCATATAGAGACGGGACCAAAGTTTAATGTTTCATCCTACAGACCAGTGGGATGGAAATACTATGGAAGTATGTTTCACGCCTAGGGTGAGGATTGAACTCGCAACCCCCAGTATTGAAGTCCAACGCTAGACCACGGTACATCTCTAGGTCTTGAAATGGGGAGCAGCGATTTGAGAAATACATTGATGTAACATTCGTGCATACACATGAGACGACCAATGTGAGTTTGTACATAAGACGGTGCGCCATATCCCGTGATAAATATTTACAAACTTTACCATATTTTCAGTAAATGACGTCGAAAGTTGACAATGTTGCTATGAAAATTTCATCAACTTTCGACGAAATATACAGAAAACTATAAACAGTCAGAGAGAGCTCGGATGTGCATATATAAATAGTCAACGCATGATGTGGTGTTTTGTTATTAGTAAGCCTGTATTCGGTCAATGCACGGCGAGTCACCTGATTTATCGAATATACACAACTTAAGCCTATGCTCAATAAATGTAAATCCAATAATTGTTTACAAGAAAACATAGTTAATGTAAAATTTACAGACTATCATAATTTTGCACTTACAAACTTTTTATTCGTACGAAGTTTATTGAAACGGGCCCTAGACTTCGTGGATGCACGCAGGCTGATCTGGCGCCTCACTGACTGTATATGTTACTATATACTTCTTCCATGATGCGTCTCATAGTAACCATAGCAACCATAAGCCCCAGTAGACTGGCTGTTCAGTAATCCAACACGTAGTATTGTTATATTATATAACAGGTTGTACTTTAAAAATAAATTAGATATCCCATATTATTTGTGACATAACAACGTCATGCGCCGTACAGTATACAGTAACACGTTATACATGTTCATATATGTGTGATACATAATCCCATCACATTTAGGAACCAATTATGTTTGAATTGTACGATGATCAGGGGTCACACGCCGGGTATTAATCCTACAATACAGAGGACGTTTTCGGTAGTTCAAATTGCCTATGCACACTTTTCTTGTTCAATTTCACAGACGAACGACGAATGTTTAACCCTCACTGTGCGGAGTTCAATCTTGTCGTCAGCTGTTTATTTTTTTTTCCGTATTTCTCAATAAAAACATGGTTTGTCTGCACTTTTCCATTGGAATGATTCTCAAGTGTTGACAAACTATGTTTGTATTGAGAAAAACACACAAGAATTCCGCCACGGAAGCGGTGTCGCGCCTGCCGAGGCATTTGATCGTAACATGATCATGGACATGTGCTAAAGTAAGCATCACAACAACTGTCAGAGATGTGCTTAAAACATGTAACATAAGCGCATTAAGTCAATTTATCTTCCAATCGCTCTTTTCCTCATTGGATACCTCCGCTTATGAATACTAATATATATAACACATACTCACTATATCCTATACTGACCCTATTATATCATCTTCAGCCATTACTTTTGCCCATTTCTCAAATTTTGGCACATTGCGTCTTTAGATTTTGTTATGAATCAGCCTAGAATTTTATTGGCGGATAAGCTGCATTGTTTCCCTCTTACCGGCAAAATTTGCTCTCCTGTCAATCTTTCATTGGCTTTTGAGTCAGAAACATCTATATTTCTAAATACATTTAGCAACTAATATTTAGACATTGGACGTTTTGATGAGTAATACTTTCTGTGTATTTGTGTTGTCTCTGTAAGCATTTTGGCCGCTGAATTATCAACTTCATACAGCAAACATTCTGTCTGAGAAAATTCCATTCTGTTTCGGACCTAAATATAAGTTGCCCTCTTTATAATCATATAACCTATTTTTAGGTAAGCCACTGCTTTTGGCATGAACTGTGTATTGATACAAACAGTCTAGGCTGATATTTAATAGAATATGCCGTTGACAAACTACTGGGATGTTTATGGCCAGTTTGTATCCAGTTTCCGTGTCATTCCAGAAGCCGTGGGTTGGATATTGACACCATATTTTCTGTACAAGTTCATATTGAAATAGGACCTGCATGTTACATTGCATGTGCTTTAAATTCTGTAGAATGTGTAGTCGTGAATGTGTCTTAAGTGTTTTCATTTTCATTTGCATATTATTCATGATACTTTCATTATAATCATTAAATGGAGATGATTCTTTAAAGCAAGTTAGGCATTATAATGCACACAATATCTGCGCAGCTGGTGCCCGGTTTACAATGATTTACTGTTATAGGGGTAAAAGAGTTGTCAGAAGACAACGAAGCTCGCCTGTTGGCAGCCTTCACTCAAAATTGGCACAGTTGCATAAAAAACATGAATATTATATAACTTGACCTTGGGTTAAGGGGCGTGCGGTGGACCTTGTCATTGGGGTCAGTGGTGCAAGGTGGGTCGTGTGTTTGGTATAGCATACTATAGCATATTAAGATGAATGCATGTATGAAATATCCCTGAAAACAGAAGTAAAACAAAATTTAACCCAACTTTAAGTTTATGAACGCACTAAGTTGGTGATTTTCTACAGCATGATAGATATTCACATGAGGAATGCATGTATAAATGTACTAAGTTTGTGTCCTTCACCTTGGGGAAAGAGGTGTGTGTGTGTGGGGGGTGGGGGTCATGGATTTGCTGTAGCACAATAGAGGATCATCACATGAATGCATGTATGAAATATCAAAGCGTTCCCTTCCCTGTAAAGAAATGGAAGTTACACAACATTTACCCCAACGTTAAGTTTATGAACATGCTAAGTTTGTGACATTGACCTTGGGGTAAGGGTTGGGTCGTGGGTTGTGGATTTGCTACATCATGATAGAGGGTCATCTGAGGAATGCATGTATGAAATATCAAGGCGTTCCATAAAAGGAAACAGATGTTATGAGACATTTACGCCAACGTTAAGTTTATGAATGTGCTAAGTTTGTTACCTTGACCCTGGGGTAAGGGGTGGGCGGTGGGTCATGGATTTGCAATAGCATGATAGAGTATCATCGGATGAATTCATGTATGAAATATCAAGGCGTTCCATGAAAGGAAACAGATGTTATAAGACATTTACCCCACCGTTAAGTTTATGAATGTGCTAAGTTTGTGATCTTGACCTTGCGGAAAGGGGTGGGGTGGGTCATGGATTTGCTATAGCAATATGGAGTATCATCAGATGAATCCATGTATAAAATATCAAGGCGTTCCCTGTAAAGAAACATAAGTTATAAAAATACATTTACTCCAACGTTAAGTTTATGATGTTGATCTTGGGGAAAGGGGTGGGGGTGTGGGGGTCATGGATTTGCTGTAGCACAGTAGAGGACCATCAGATGAATGCATGTATGAAATATCAAAGTGTTCCCTGTAAAGAAACATAAGTTACACAACATTTACCCCAACGTTAAGTTTATGAACATGCTAAGTTTGTGACATTGGCCTTGGGGTAAGGGTTGGGTGGTGGGTTGTGGATTTGCTACAGCATGATAGAGGGTCATCGGATGAATGCATGTATGAAATATCAAGGCGTTTCACGAAAGGAAACAGATGTTATAAGACATTTACCCCAACGTTAAGTTTATGAATGTGCTAAGTTTGTGACATTGACCTTGGGGTAAGGGGTGGGTCATGGATTTGCTATAGCACAATAGAGTATCATCAGATGAATGCATGTATGAAATAGCAAGGCGTTCCATGAAAGGAAACAGACGTTATATAAGACATTTACCCCAACGTTAAGTTTATGAATGTTCTAAGTTTGTGACATTGACCTTGGGGAAAGGGGTGGGAGGTGGGTCATGGATTTGCTATAGTACGATAGAGTATCATCAGATAAATGCATGTATGAAATATGAAGGTATTCCCTGTAAATAAATAGAAGTTACACAACATTTGCCCCAACGTTAAGTTTGTGAATGTGCGCGGCCCGACAGTTGAGGTCCGGTGCCGAGTTGGAAAACTAATGTTAATAATGATTTATACATGTATGTGGAAATGACCTTGCTAATATGTCGGCCTAATTGTAACCTCATTCATTTCATCTTGCTTAATGCGATATAGCCATGTGACTTGCACAGGATTATTATCTACTTACTAGATGACGGTGACATGTTGATGTGATCTACAGATATATATAAGGCTTTGGTCTACAATCGGTAAGCATTATGTCAGGCTGCTTGTGATTGGGCTTTGTGACGTTGCTATGCCACGGCTTGTCATGGCTGGGATGGTCAGTCACAGGGTTGACGGCCGTTGGTCCTGATTTAGGACCATTCCAGGCATGACCAGTGGGATGCCAGCCTTTAGAGAACAAGTTGCTCGTAAACTATTCATCGTGGTTCGTTCCATGTCCATTATGTCATTCCCAGTTCACTGAACGTTGACATATACCGCCCTCCAATTGCTGGCCATTTTGTGTGGTTCCCAGGAGTGTTTTGGAATTGGCTCTATGAGACGGTTCTAATGCACTCTTTGGAAACAATAGAACATGTGTGTTATGTCTTGAGGGCTGAAAATGGCCGATGTTCGGCGGATCTGGGAGTTCACCATGACATGATTGTTGATATGGTTCTAACTGAATATGTAGATATAATGATTTAGGTAAATTGCACTTTTGATGTAAGATGAGATGGTCAAGTTAGAGCTTGCTGATCTGTCATTATTTAAGTGAAAGAGAATAATTCAGCTCACTGTTGTAATTGATTAATTGTGGCGTACCCCTTTTCATGCCATATAAGTTAATATTTTGATTAAGATTATGTTGATACATGTAGGACGACTTCTTGTCAACTTGTATATTTGGGCAAATGGACAGCAGATGGGGAATTACGACATATGGACCAGCTTCACCTCCGATCAGATTGTACATCTGCGAAATCTGATCGGAGGCTACACTGTTCGTTGGTTAAACAAATTGTCATATATTGCATTGCCAAACAGGACCGATCATGCATGTTGCCTTTGCAGCCTGATCATGATATGTACTGATTGCTCTATGCACCGTATCGTATGATCCTACTGCTGCCAGCCGCCCAAGTGTAAATAATGTGCTTGTCACTTGCACACTTTAAAGCACCATAGTTATATATGTACATGGATTTATTTACTGACAGGAGCTCATATATAGAGAATAGTAGGTTAGTGCCGTGAATCTGAAAAAAATATCTGGCAAGCCGAGCACATCCCGTTTTCGTGCCGCGCCAGATATTTGTTCCCATTCACGGCAATAACCTACTATTCTATTTATCCCGTCAACACCTACACATGGCTGTAAAATGCAAAAATTAACCCCATCCACCGCACATATTCATACGCAGTGACATGTCTTAACGTTGATACCACCCAAGTCGGACATAGAACCCAAAACTCCACCAGATAACGGCCTGTTCTCAGTTACATATATCAAGTGTCCAAACATTGAAGGAATGCGTCAAGTAATATGAAAGTTATAGCATGATGACGAAGCTTGTACAAAGAGTTTGAAGAAAACAAATGGCTAAGTGTTTCAGCAAATATTTGAAGGTAAAAAAGGTCAACGACATGTGAATTGGCGGCATGAGTTTGATCCTGATGCTTACATGTATCAAGTGTCCAAATATTGAAGCAATCCATGAAGTAATATTAAAGTTATAGCATGATGACGAAGCTTGTACAAACTTTTTGACATTTCGGCCGGCGACTTTGACGACGACGACAGAAAATAAAAAGCGGCGACTGTAGTCGCGCCTTCTGCTAAAGGAGGCGCGACAAAAACTATGGTACAATAGGAGACGACACTGTTCGTTTCCCGCAATCTAAGGGTACCTGTTGATTGTACGCTCGGACATGTACGCCAATATGGAGATTGGCTATCAACTATAGATGAGTTGTATATACAGGGGAACCTCTCCAAACTGGACACCAAGAAAACACCTGTGATCTTATTTACGATGAGTTTCTTGGTCATTGATCTCATGTGCCTGTTCGTGATCGCATAGCACACAACTATGGCTCAGAATAATCAGATGCCTGATTTCCCAGGGTGTCCGGTTTAGAGGTTTTACTGTAACAGGTGTCTGTGACCGACCTGCAGCATTGCTTGGCAACTGAACCGTCGTAGATTCCGATGCGGGATTAATGTCCTCCGATGTAGCATTTCTGGTCAAATCTCCTATAGATGCCTCTGTGGAGCTGTACCAAACTGACGTCGACGTGGAGGCAGCGAACGTTATATCAGGCTGCACGTCTTCATCTGCGGTTGCTACAATATATAATCAATGCGATTGGATACTCTGACAAATGCATGTGCACATAATTACTTGAAACAAGCCGTGTGATTTTACACCTAACAGGGGCGGATCCAGCATTTGAGGAACGGGATGGGGGTTGTCTGTTGCGAAGGTAACTCTTGCAATCTACTCCCGTACCGTCCGTAGCTAGCTACGGGAGTAATTGCAAGAGTTACCGTTCACAACTAGGGGGTTGTCCTATTGTTGAGCTCTTCGAAATGCACTTTCCTGTGTTTTACGGCATTTAAATTCAGACTCCAACTGGTGGTAAGCTGTGATCTATGTAAACTCCGTGGCTGAACGGGGGGTTTGCAACCCCGGAACCCCCCCCCCCCCATACAGATCCACCCCTGCCTAATAAGATGTCCCGATTTGTCATGAAAATATTTACAGACACTGTGATATTTTCTGTAAATGACGTAATAGTTGAAGAAATGTTCCGAGCAAATGCAGACTTCTATTCCTTATTTGCTCTGGAAATTCGACATTATTTACGGAAAATGTTATCAATTTTGTAAATGCATTTCATGAAAATCCCTCATGTTCTTATACACAAAATCACAGGCTTCTCTCATATGAGATGTATTAAATGTATTCGTCAATGGATCCCATCACCTGGTGACATATATTCAACACGTGTGTCGCCCGCTGGCAAAAGGAACATGTAGCATTTTCCAAAACTCGCGGTCCTGTGATCATGATTATTGAAGTGCTTAAGCGTTTGTGACTCCGTTCGCATGCTCCAACGGACTTGGCGTTTGCTTGGTCGCCACCGCGCTGTGTCCAGTCTCCTCCAATCAACATGCGTACGAATGTAGAAAACTTACTTAGACATAATCACATGCCCTGATCATCTGGGGACCGTTTCACTAAACTTCGTACGACTAACATGTTCGTAAGTGCACAATTATGATAGTCTGTAAATTGCACATTAACACTGTTTTCTTGGAAGCAATTTCTCGATTTACATTTATTGAACATATTATGCATACTGGATTTACATTTATTGAGTATATCCAGCCTATGTTCAATAACTGTAAATCCATCAATTAAACTTTCCAGACGATCCTAATTTTGAACTTACGAACATTTTATTCGTACGAAGTTAGTGAAACGGCTCCCTGGCACATACTGAAACAGTCCGCAATGAATTTAAGAATGCAACGCATGCGATATAACGTCATAAAATACAGATACACACATACATGTACCCCAGAAAGATATAAACGTGCAACACATGCTGACAATACATAGCATCTATTTCGCGAGTGTTTCCCATATACAACATACACATTCAAGTATTACTAAAATTTACAAGGACGGAGACAAGACATGTTAATACAGAATATGAAACATACTATCGGACCAGATATCATGGTGCTACTATGGCCGAAATGTCAACAGACAACAACACCATGAATGCGGGACTATGCCGATAATGTACGTGAACACACATCACCTGTGTCGAGCCCGCGGACCTGCCATGGTAACGGTAGAGTCTGAAGCAACACCACTCTGTAATGGATAACCGCACAAGTATGCTATACATATACATGTATAATTCCAGCACAAAAGATTTACACAATTCCCTAACATTTGATTGGCCCGTAGCAAGTCTCTGTCCAAAATTTATATCCCAGTAAACTCCCACGCCGAACTATTTTCCGTAACCGTGAGGCGCAGTTCAAATAATTATTAAGAAAACGGAAAATAAACACATTTTCTTGATGAATTTATTTCAAATGCTGGAATTATAAGGAATGAATAGCCTTTTTGTTGAATGTATCGGGGATATAAACTTGGAAAAGTCGTCCAGTATTCCCGCGACTTTTCCAAGTTTATACCCCGATACATTCCAGAAAAAGGCCATTCATTCCTATAATGCAAACGTATCAAGTAATGAGCTACAGCTATTGGCTGTTTCACGAAAGCTGCAAAAATGTTACGGCTATATAAATAAAGCAAACAATAGTTGTTTCGATATTGTTCATTATAAAAAATTAAGAATAAGCCTTTTTATTTTGTGAAATTTTGTCAAATATTGATTTTATTACGAAATGTTGAATCCTCATAGACATTTTCATTCTATGAAGATTTAACATGAGAACATTTTTCTAATTTCAAAAATAGTGGATCGATTTTCAATGTTTAACTTTTGTTTTCTTATATCATTTTCAAGCCATCTAGCCAGGTTTCGGAGTAAATTTCCATTTTGTTTCGTTGTTTGACTCCTCACACATCTCCTCTACCTCCTTTCCCCACGTTAATCCCCATACACAAATCAAGTTTTCGTAATAAAACCAATATTTGACCAAATTTCATGAAATTAAATTTTGCTATAATTTAATATTATGAAAAAAACATTTTTTTGCATTGTTGCTGTAAAACTTGGGCAGGTTTCGTGACACATACTATTTGGACATCACGTTTATCCGGTTCCGCTGAGAACGGTAGGAATTCCTATGTAAGCCTTGGAATTCCCAGCATTTCCTAGTCTCACGAGATATACGTCATATTGACTAACACCAGTCTGGTCTTCTCAACATATACTTTATATTTATAATGAACATAATGTTTCAGGCGAATATTTTGTTTTTGCTCTGCCTATTTTTCACCCCGAAACCCGAAGTACGATATCTGTTATATTTCATAGCCATTGATTTGATTGGTTTCCAATCGGTAGTTTTCTGCTGAGAAATTTATAATAAATTTAAGAAACACAACAATGCAAGGAAACAATAGTTCACATTTCTCTCGTACAACACATGTGTTGAAATCTACTAAGTCTACCATTTGAAAGCATTCGTTGATGACGGTAAAGCACTCCAAAACAAAATCTGCAAATATTTTTGTTTTCTGTTGTAATGAAATTGGTCCTATAAATTATAACGGTTCTAAATAAAATTAAAAAAAACATGTTCTACATGTTCTACGGTATCGCATAAGTTTTATTTTATAAGATAATTAAGCAATGGAATTATGGTAAGATTTAACGAAACATAACCTGATAAATAAAGAAATCCACATAATATCCACTAATTTTACTTCTATTGTTCCCACTGGAAGGTTCGACAATAATGAGCGGAATTGGACGAACATGTTCAGAAGAGAATCAATGACGACATAATTGCACCCATCCAAGCTATAGTATGACGTTGTCAATATCGCTATCTCCGTTCCATCATTATACCATGATGTGACGGGACAGGGTGCATGTGATTACTGACCAGTATAATAGAGTGGAATGGTGCTTAACGGCCCATCAACACAAAATAGTATCAAGCAATGTATATGAATAATAAAAATAATAGTAAAATGGTGTCGCGTGACACGTGTATTCTTGTACATTCTGGAATCCGTATAATTGTATATTTGTGATCTGTGGTACTGTGTTGTATTGTTGTGCGTATTATTGATTTCACATCCCTGTGATTCCACATACCTGTGGTTTCACACACCTGTGATTTTTACACACCTGTGATTTAGCATGTACATTTGCCATGTACAATGTGCGTGTAATAAGGGGGCTTATGTTGTATTGGTGGAGATACGTTTATGCGTGTCCTATTGGCGGATTTTAATATACGTCTATTTTATGAGCAATGTTTTACTGATGTCACGCCATATTTGCCACAGACTATGCATGTGTGTGGTAGAGTACTCGTTGACTGCGTGTGCTGGTTTCGCTAGGGAGAAGACCTTTTAGTATTACGGATGTCCACTGTCCGTGCCAGCCGAGTTTGTCCGCGTGTCAGTTGTTCACCATATAAGGGACCTTCTGTAGGTGAAGCCAGTATATAGCGCAGACCATACCATGGTCTGCCCTGTTATGTATGCTACGGGTTAGTGTTTCATCATAGCCTGGTACTGGCCAACACGGATATATCAGATCCCATAATGGTGATGTTTGTGTCGTGATATTTCCGTAAATGACCACGATATTTGAGTTTAGTATGTGCTACACTCTCATTTGAGTGTATAGCCGTAGGACCGTTATGGAGGGGTTTGGCGGGGCCAAGAAGCGACCTTCGCATTGTCGAGACCAGTCGAGTAGATTTCGGATTATGAGATCTGGGTCTATAGTGTGCAGATTTATGGTAGTGTGGGGTATACCATGTTGGATGGTATTTATTCCACGAGGGCTGTACACTGGTTTGGTTGAATTTAAGGCGTGGGAACATATATTTATGCCAAATATAACCCAAGGGTGACATGGCAAAAGCCATGGTTTTTGTAGTATTTATGTGAGATGTCGTACGAGGGGTAGGCATATTCATTATTCCGTGCATGGTTTCACTGGTGCGTATATAAGCGATGTCTCGCTATGTGTTGGCGGGACACATATTTTCTGGTTACAGAAGACTAGTACTCTATTCACCAGTGACACGGAGGATTTTGGTATGTACCTAGAACATTTTATTTCAGCTGTGATTTGCCGTTGTTCGATTCCCGTTTTAGTCTGTTGTGCATCCTGTCTGTCTGTCTGTGCGTATTCGTCCAGTAATTGGAGATTCATTTCATTTTTGTAGCCTCTTGAGAACGCTCCAGCGAGCCACATTGGACGTTTTGGTCCACTCGTTTGAGGGCAGACCCCAGTCAGTGCAGAGTATCGGGTCGTCCGAGTGTCCGTACGTCTGTCTGGCGCAGTGTGTGTAGCAGCTCCGGGTACAGGCCTGTATAGAGCAGTGTGTGATAGCTACCTCGCGTTCAGCAGACAGTCACAGCCATAGTTTAGTGAAGTGAAACGCCATACACACATATCATATCATTATACTACCACCGAGTTGAATGTCACCTAAGTGAAACTTTTCCCGGCGTCTTAGCCAACGTGATAATCGCCATTTTGTATTATATCGGAACTTTACATCCGGTCTACCACTTCCGGTATTACAACCCATTGATTCACCATGGATACTTTACATCCGGTCTACCACATCCGGGTTGCTACAGTCGAGTGATACCATAGGAACTTTACATCTGGTCCACCATTTCCGGATAATACTACCTGTGGAACTTTACTTCCGGGAACCAGCTTCCTGAACATTATCGTTATTGACTATCATGTGATGTAACCACATCCGGCTTTGACTTTGACATTCATACTTTGGAAATATATTGCATAGGCAATACATATGTATACTTTGATAGTGTATGGTAATACTCCTATCATGGCATATCATGGCTAAAGGATTGTAGTAAGACTACATATATATTGTTTATGGATTAATCCACTTGAAGTTGGATTATAGCCATATTGTTGACTAGACCTCATATTGCGGGTGAGGCAGACCTTGGGACCTTGATACTCAGAGGTTACACTATCTATTGAGATACGCCAGCACTGGGGTAGCTCAGATGATTGTCATTTGTCCTCCAATGTTCGTTATGCCATGTTATACTTGTATGTTATTTCACTTTGATTAGCGATCATCAAAGTACTTGTGCATTCATACTATTGTCCACTACGGGACCATTGAGATACCACATACCGAGTTTATTCGTCTATAGCTTTTAAGTTGCGTTAAAGTATAACAGTCGATTGGCTTACAACCTTGTAGTAATTGAATAGTATCATGTACAGTACAGTGATGTTCGCATATCAATGTATCATGTATTCCTGTGTGTTCCCCATGTAATATAGTGTACATTATAAGTGATTAAGTGACTACGTGTACTTATATACTCTGGCCTATCCCTTACACTTCAACTGCATTGTTACCACTTTTCGTTCGTCAGATCAAGCTATATTGGCCATAACGTCATAACAATTGAAGTATACTTGGTTCATATGATAATTGGGGGAGACAATTTATCTCGATCATTCATGACCTTGGTAATGACCTTGACAAATGGTATGTTATATGTGGTAGGCAATAAGATAATAGGGTAATACTACATTCCCACTCAATAGGCACAAACTGTTCTTTATAGGAATTAAATAAGTATATAATTGTGTAACTATTCCACCAGTGGCCGCTCTTCAGAATAATTTAGTAATACATGTTTTTATTTTACTGATATTGACGCGCATTGGTATCAGGCTATTTTCATATGCAAATGAGGCATGGTATTTTTTAATTATTTATACTAATTAAATGCGTCACCTGAAAAAATAATATTTTCGACAGATTATAAAGTACATGTATGTTAATTTTACATCAACAAATAAATACAGAGTATAGATAGTAATGTCCGTTAACATTTTAAGGTAACACGGTTTTCCTGATATCAGTGTGGAAAGTTACGTCAGATATAAAATGGATACTAATGCCAATCAATACGTGTAGTAATGGTGAATGAATGTTCATTTTGCAAGGAAATATATCAGATGATGTTTCTGACATAAAGAACATTTTGTGCCTACTGAGTGGGCATGTACCTTTAATATGATGAGCACTATAAATGAGCAACATGTAAACAATCATAAAGTTATAGAAATGAGAAACATGTATAAATGATAGAAGTCAGATCTTCTTGATACAAGCTGGTTTCACGGAGAAAGGTAAGCAAACCTTCAATGCTCTCCACCTGGAATAACTCCGCAAGTGAAGGCATGGAATGGAATGGAATGGTGCTTAACGGCCCATCAACATAAAAGAGTATCATTTAGGGCCAAACAATGTAGATGAAAAATAAAAATAATAGTAAAATGGTATGTTATATGAGGTACGCAATCAGATAATTAGGGTAAAATTATCAATACGATGAGCAATAGAGATGAGTAAAATGTATACAATGATAAAATTATAGAAATGAGAAACATGTATACAATGATAAAATTTAATTTTCCGATCCAAGTTAGTTTCATGGAGAAAGCGAAGCAAACCTTCAATGTTCTCCACCTGGAATAGCTCCGCAAGTGAAGTAACATTGAAGTGTTTGCGTCGAATATCGGCAAAGTCGATACCGTCCAGTAGGATGTGTTGCACGGTAAATGCGCTGTGGCATGTATTACACCATCAACGCGGCTCACCTTCGAGCATATACGAATGCGTTAGTCGTGTATGTCCAATGCGTAATCGACTAAGGACAACTTCATCCCGGCGTACATGTCTGTAGCCAGGAGTCCATTCGCCCAGAGTCGGTTTCACAGCACGAAGTTTATTATATGTGAGCAGATCCCACTGGGTCTGCATAGTATCGGAGATGAATGAGTTGATGGATGATTTAAAATCATGATAGCAAACAGGAAAATGAGAAGTTGGTAGCTCCAGGGCGGCCTTGGCAGGCAAGTGAAGGAACATTGAAGTGTTTGCGTCGAATATCGGCAAAGTCGATAGATACAGTCCAGTTGGATGTGTTGCAAGGTAAATGCGCTGTGGCATGTATTACACCATCAACGCGGCTCACCTTCGAGCATATACGAATGCGTTAGTCGTGTATGTCCAATGCGCAATGGACTACCTTCATCCCGGTGTATATGTCTGTAGCAGGAGTCCATTCGACCAGAGTCGGTTTCACAGCATGAAGTTTATTATCTGTGAGAAGATCCCACCGGGTCTCCGGGCCTGCATTATATCAGAGATGAATTAGTGGATCGATTATATAAAATCATGATATAAAACAGGAAAATTTGAATTCGGTAGCTCCAGGGCGGCCCTGGCAGCACTATATACCCTGTCATTGCCATTGATACCAGTATGACTGGGGAGCCAACAAATCTAGAGCAAGTAAAATTGCCCTCAACTGCGCAGAAAATATCGAACATCTGTCTGGGAGTCTGAATTGAAGATCTCCCTCGAGGACAGCGGCAGCTACCCGGTCCCCGTCCTTTGTGCCAGCAGTAAAAAGCGGAGTGTATGTATTGTATCTGTCTTTAACTTCAAGAAAAAGTGTTTTAAAAATGGATGGATTAGTTGCTGCTTTCGTGTGCCGACTAAGATCGAGATCACATTGGGTTGCTCCAACTGTCGCGGTGGAGTATCTGGGACAGCGTATTTGGCAATGTGATCCAGATCCAAGCCAGCATCGTGTATCAAAAGATCCTTTCTCTTGCCGAATGGTGGCTTGAAGCTTGGTTTCTTATCGAATACAGCATCTGTAGTTCGATGAAAGACAGTGTCATAAGCTGGATTAGATGTATTGGAATGTAGTTTAGTGGCGTATTGCAAAGATAATTTGGTGCGTCTGTCGTGGAGAGAATGCTCATTTGCTTCGGCATATAAGCTCTGTGCGCTAGATGTACGGAATGCACCCAGGCAGAGTCTTAAGCCTTGGTGATGTATTGGATCGAGCGTCTGAAGATCGGATTTACTGGCAGATCCATATATAGTGCATCCGTAGTCTAGTTTTGAGCGAATATGTGCGATGTAAAGGCGGTGTAGCACCTTTCGGTCTGCAGCCCAGTCATGATTTGCTACCACTCGCATTAAGTTGAGTGCTTTCTGGCATTTAGCTTTCAAGTATCGTAAATTAGGTTTAAAAGTGAGTTTAGGATCAAAGATAAGACCAAGAAATTTCTGCTCCCGAATAACTGGGATTAGATGTGATCCCAGTTTAAGTTCGGGCTCAGGGTGAAGACCGCGTGTTTTGCAAAATGCATGCAGTTAGTTTTCGATTTCGAAAATTGAAAGCCGGTTTCTGTGGCCCACTTGTTAAGTTTATTGAGGCTCAGTTGTAATTGGCGCTCAATAGTTTGCATGTTCTTTGATTTGTAACATATTAAAAAATCATCGACATTTAAAGAACAGTCAACACCTGGTTGCAGGCATTTTACAATATTATTCAATTTAATGTTAAAAAGGGTAACATACAATATACTTCCCTGCGGTACACCCATTTCCTGTTCATGGGGATCGGAAAGGGTTGTACCGACTCAGACTTGTAATTGTCTGGCTTTCAAAAAATTAGACATAAAATCAGGGAGATGACCCTTCAGGCCGAGGTCAGGAAGGTCCTTCATAATCCCATACTTCCACGTCGTGTCATATGCCTTTTCTAGGTAAACAAATACGGCAACTATATGCTCATTGTTAACAAAACTGTCTCGAATGAATACTTCGAGTCTAACCAGATGGTCGGAAGTGCTTCTCTGGCAACGAAATCCAGACTGATATTCAGATATCAGTCCATTGGATTCCAGACACCAGACAAGTCAGTCGTTAATCATTCGTTCCATGGTTTTAAAGACGCAGCTAGTAAGTGCGATGGGACGGTAACTTGATGGGTCGGTGTGATCTTTGCCCGGTTTGGGAACAGGTATGATTGTAGCTTCCCGCCATGATGGCGGAAAGACGCCTTGTTCCCAAATGGTATTACATATTTCAGGTTGTCTAAAGAGTGTTCAGGTAAATGTTTTAGCAGTTGGTAGTGGATATCATCAGGGCCAGCTGATGTATCATGTACTTTCTCGAGGGAAGCTATTAATTCCCTCATAGAGAAAGGAGTGTTGTAATGTTCTGAATTGTCTGAATTAAAATTAAACTTAGTTTTCTCTTGCTCAGATTTCACCTTCAAGAACTACTAATAGTTATTACATGAAGATTTCTTGGAGAAGGTATCTGCTAAAGTTTTGCGATGTCATCTTTTGAAGAAACTTGATGTCCTTTACCGTTTATCTTACGAATCATGCCCCATGTTGTTTTCATTTTAGATCGCGAATTCAACTTGGAGTCAAAAGATCTCCAAGTCTTTCTCCTGTTAGCTTTAATTGTGCGTCGAACTTTCGCTCTAAAATTCTATGCACATTCAAATTATCTGGTGTTGCGTTATTATTGATTTGACGTATAGACTGCTTACGATCAGTCATTGCCTGTTTGCATTCTTCGTCAAACCATGGTTTATTGAAACGTTTGGGCTTTGCCGAGGTTTTCGGTATTGTCTTTTCTGCAATATCGTGTAAAAGGGAAACGTAGTGTTCTAGTGGATTTTCCGCATCTCGAAAGCGGTCAAAATCTAGTTCACTCATGCATATATTACGAAATGTGTCCCAATCGGCTTTATGTAATTTCCACCTCTGGACTCTGTCAGTGGATGGTGCTCCATTACTCTGTAAGAAGACAGGAAAGTAGTCACTCCCACATAGGTCGTCACCAACTTTCCACGTAAAGTCTAAATACAGAGAAGGATGACACAGAGTTAAATCCAGAGAGGAATATGAACCGGTTGCGGGATGTAAATATATGCTCGATTTATTATTAAAAATGCTGAGATTGTGATCGGAAAGAAAATGTTCAATAAGTTACCCCTTTTTGTTTGTGTCTTTACAACCCCAAAGCATGTTATGTCCATTAAAATCGCCAAGGAGAATGAAAGGCGAAGGGAGCGGAGAGACAAGATTATCTAGTTCTGATTTTAACAGCACTGCAGATGGTGGAATGTAGATATAACATAATGTAATAGTCTTGTGCATCGCAACACTAACGGCCACAGCCTGCAGATTAGTGTTAAGATTCACAAGACTATGTGGGGTGCTCAAATTGACAAGGATTGAGACCCCACCAGATGCGCGTTCAGCGTTATCTGAACACTTACTGTATAGTGCATGCGATTTAAAAGAAAATGTATCGTCAACTTTCAGGAATGTTTCCTGAAGACAAACAGCAATGGGGTTGTATTGAGTTAATAAAATTGTTAATTCATCACGATTTGCTTTAATTCCTCGACAGTTCCATTGGATAACAGTATCCATGTTTTATGTAGGTGGAAGTATGGGTTTGCAGGGTGGAACAGGTTTGGGAGTTGGAGTATCAGAAGGCTCGTCAGTCTCCATCGAGTCCAACGACTCAAACCTGTTCTTAAGTGGAATGGGGCCGTCTGCCCCTTTCTGCGATCCAGGGTCATCAGACCCTTTCCTGGGCGGTTTCGTAGGGATTCTCGCGATGGCAGTAGGCCTACCCCTAAGTGGTAGTGGAGAGGCCGACCTGTCATCCGGCCCTTGCCGTGATCGCACAGGAGACACAACCGTGTTTTAAGGTCTTTTTAGCCGGACCTTTAGGGATTTTGGAAGGCGTGGCCTTTGAGGTCCCACCTTCCGAAGTAGATTTGTAGGTTGAGGCCTTGGGGCTCCGGCCTCGGGGAGATTGTGTCTGTTAAGATGTGTTGGAAGGCTTGTAGTGTGGCGGATTATAGGGCCACGTTATTGTTTGCTGTTCAGCTGGTTTCCAAGAAACGTGAGTTTGAGTTGAAATTGTTCTGCTGGGCTTGCGAGACACTGCAGCCGAAGCGTAAAAGAAGCTAGGGATAGGAGTTGTTGGCATTTCAACAATCTTCCTGGCATCAGGGAATGATATGTTGCGTGTATGTTTCACGTGAACTATCTCCTTCTCGATCTTCCACTTCTATATCGAGTTCTGATAAGCTGGGCATATCTTTTCATAGTTGCCATCCTGTAACCATGAGACCCGCCTGGGGCCCGTTTCACTAAACTTCTTACGATAAGAAATTATCGTACGAACTTATCGTACGAAGTTTCTCAAATCACTTATAGGGGCCCTAAGTGCGTAGACAGAACGGATTATCTAGCTTTAGCTGCTTATCAGTTAGCCAGCAAATGCAACCCAGGTATAATGTGACTTATCATTCTTATAGCGTAGTGACTCGCTATACTTGTAGCTGTTGATCAGTTAGTCCAGCAAATGCAGCCTGATATAACGTGGCTTATATAATAGTGACTCGCTATATAATTGTACTTGCTGAACAGTTAGCCAGCATATGCAGCCTGATATAACTTGGCTTATAGAGTAGTGACTCACTATGCTTATAGCTATTAATCAGTTAGCCCAACAAATGCAGCCTGATATATAACGTGGCTTATGGAGTAGTTACTCACTATAATTGTAGCTGTTGATCAGTTATCCCAACAAATTCAGCCTGATATAACGTGGCTTATCATGCTTATGGAGTAGATACTCACTATAATTTTATCTTCTGATCAGTTAGCCAGCAAATGCAGCCCGATATAATGTGGTTTAAGGAGGAGTGATTCACTATAATTGTAGAGTGGTGTAGGGGAGAAATGGATGCAAACACAAATCAAATAACTTTCAAAAGTAATATATGTAATGTGTTGTCATATTAGGAATATTACCCATGTCCGTCTAATGTTCGCAGCCATTTCCAGAAAACCAATTTTTTTTTTTTGTTTTTTTTACTATATACTATATGGTACATCGAGTTGCAATCTCCACCATCTTTGTATGTACATCCATCTTACAGTTTCATCACTTCGACCGTTTGACACATACAGCCAATAATATGACAGAAAAAGTATTACAATGTAGTGCACTGCATTATAGACAGATATGACAACATCGTGCTATACATATTATACCAGAAAGCTATACAACAGGTTAAGGTCATGTAAGGCCTGGCCAATTGGTTCGATACGTATTCAACCTGCTGCATAGGGGGGGGGGGGGTCCCAAAATCAGAACGGAATATTTAAATCGAAAAAAATAGGTAAAAGTTACTGATGGATTTCATACACTAACATGGCCAAATTGCAACTCCATGCCCCGTATAGTATACAGTAACAAGCTAAAGAAAACAAAAATCACATTTGAGATCGTCAAAGACTCGAGCACTTGAAACCTAGCAGACATTGGTTACCCTGCGCTACCTGGCGAAGGGTGAGTTCTACTCCGAGGCTGGCGACATCCACGGTGTTTCTGGGAGTTTCTCGGTGTACTAATGATGTGATCTCCGCCATCAATAATCGACTGGACAATATCAGTTTTCCCACCGAGGAACAAGACCCGGCCAACTGTAAAAATGCCTTTTACAGTGAGGCCAGAACACCCTGGGCGCCGTGAATGGGACACTCAGTGTCAGTCTAATTCACTTTCCTGGTTTACAGCATGCTGGACTAAGGAAGTTTATTTGACAGCTGTCGTCTGGTTGTCCAAGTCGGACCAGAAGTTTACATTCAAGGTCTTGATGGATTTCCAATACTGAAGAGTTCTTAAGAAGTTCGTAACTTAAGAAATTTCGCACGAACATGTTAGTGAAACGCACGTAAGAAGTTCGCAAGAAGTTCGTACGAAAAGTATCGTAGACGTAAGAAAGTTAGTATCTTAAGAAGTTGTGTGAAACGGGCCCCTGGTGCCCGTTTAACTAAATTTCGTACGACTAACATGTTCGTAAGTGCAAATTTAGGATCATCTGGAAATTTCAATTGATTGGTGCAGTCAAAACAGAAATATCAAGGCGTTCCATGAAAGAAAACAGATGTTATAAGACATTTACCCCAATGTTAAGTTTATGAATGCGCTAAGTTTGTGACCTTGACCTTTGGGTAAGGGATGGGCGGTGGGTCATTGATTTGCAATAGCACGATAGGGTATCATCAGATGAATCCATGTACGAAATATGAAGGCGTTCCCTGTAAATAAACAGAAGTTACACAACATTTACACCAACTTTAAGTTTATGAACATGTTAAGTTTGTGACCTTGACCTTGGGGTAAGGGTTGGGTGGTCGATCGTGCATTTGCTACAGTATGCTAGAGGGTCACCAGATGAATGCATGTATGAAATATGAAGGCATTCCCTGTAAATAAACAGAAGTTAGACAACATTTACCCCAACGTTAAGTTTATGAATGTGCTAAGTTTGTGACCTTGACCTTGGGGTAGGGGTTGGGTGGTGGGTCATGGAATTGCTACAGCATGATAGAGGGTCATCTGAGGAATTCATGTACGAACTATCAAGGCGTTCGATGAAAGGAAACAGATGTTATAAGAAATGTACCCAACGTTAAGTTTATGAATGTGCTAAGTTTGTGACCTTGACCTTGGTGTAAGGGTTGGGTGGTGGGTCATGGATTTGCTACAGTATGATAGAGGGTCATCTGAGGAATGCATGTATGAAATAACAAGGTGTTCCATGAAAGGAAACAGAAGTTATAAGACATTTACCCCCAACGTTAAGTTTGTGGACGCCGACACGTCGTCGGCGCCGACGACGCCGACGACGCCGGTGGTATGACATAGGCTCTACTGCACTTCGTGCAGGCGAGCTAAAAAGGACACAACTAATACGAAAAATAGTCAAAATGTGCTCAAAGACCACCAGTAATCGAGAAAATAATAGCTTCACTGGAAGGACGCACCTGAAAAATTTCTACAGCCTTCACGCTGCATTTAACTTCGCTGATGTGAGTATTAAAATACAAGACATAATCAAGCGATCCGGGATAATTGGGGAACACGACTACCAGAACAAAGTATACATTGCAAGTGTGCGTCTAGTGCACCTGTTGTTGTAGTCCATGATACAAACACATCTGACACAGCACTGGGTTAATCAAAAGTAAATGTAAACACAATTGATACCAACAATGGGCAAAA
The DNA here is from genome assembly GCA_029237695.1 of Conchocele bisecta. Taxonomy (NCBI): domain Eukaryota; kingdom Metazoa; phylum Mollusca; class Bivalvia; order Lucinida; family Thyasiridae; genus Conchocele; species Conchocele bisecta. The sequence continues at coordinate 6,479,347 of CM055268.1, read as the reverse complement.
TGTGTATAACTCTCGAAGTGACAGTCGTGCTCAATGACGACTGAGATTGCGAAAATTGGGAATAATATCACTGAAGATGCTTAGCCTTGTTATTGTTTTCTTATAATGATCGGAAATGTACTAATACAGTTGCTATAATGCCTAGGCTATTAATGTACTATATATGAAAAGAAAATATATAAACTGCATGCTTCAAATAAGAGAGGTGCGCCAATGACACCATTTAATTATAATATAGAACCTGTAACACCGTGGTAGTTGCGGGAGGTAGCCATGCACTACTACAATATACTACGGTACCGTTTATAGCATACTAACATCATGGTAAAGCTATCAATTGGTAATTTTACTTTCATACACTAACGTCGCCCGTCATAGGTAGTACCTATTTCATGCTATCTCTACAGTGGATCTGTGTAAATGTTTTAATTTAACGACGCCACTGGCTCGATGACTTTGCATGTCGGCCAGTGGATCTGTGTCTGATGTTGTTCCGAGCTACAAGGCACAGAACCTTGTTTTGTTACATATAAAACGTTTTCTTGCTGTTTCTACTTGTCTTTGACGCGCTGATTCCGAATCCGTTGAGTGCCACCTTGAGCATTTTTGTAGAATTGCATAAATCCAAGATGGCAACCAGTTTTCACCAATATTTCTTATTTAGGCAAAAATATGCTGCATTTCGGTGATGTAAATGTTTAAATGTTTAGCTTATGGGAACATTAAATATTTGTTAGAAATTCTAATTGTATACGACACAAGCATAATCTGGAAAAATAAAAATGGCCGCCGTTTTCAGATATCTTTTTTTAGATATTTCGGCTTAAATTTATATTTCGGCATTTTAGCTGTTATTATGAGGGGTTGTGACACAACGACGTTGGATAGACAGCATATGCCAATGAAATTCATGAGCTCACCTTTATTAAAGATGGCCGCCATATGTAAATGATTATGATAAATATAGACACATATATATAATGTCACATATTTGTTGATGTACATATTACTCAATCGTGCATTATGTTTCTTGTTTTCTTTCAAATATACACACTTATATTGACTCTTGTGGTAGCATATTTGAAACCTGTATGTACATTCCTCTAGAAAGGTGAAAATCAAGATGGCCGCCATGAATAAGCTATTGTATAGTGTTTAAACTTATATTATGTAAATGTAAAGTCAATAGGTATAATGGTGTTACAGTATAGTTATCCATGTAACTATCATGTTCAAGCAGTCAGAAGAGTAGAACAACCAGGATGTGGGTTAACTGTCTTGTCAGACCTGTGTTGCTCATGCTTGCCTTCGTGAGGGCAGGGCGCGAGGAAGAATGGCCGCTTTAGCTGTTAGCTGTTGGGAAAATACTGCCTTACTTCTTTGCATCCGGCCATGTGAACTATGCTCGCTACGTAGTATGCATCACCTTCATTTCGTTCTGCAGTTCTGCAACATGTGATGCACCGCCAAGATGGCATTTGAAACGGCATCTGGTATGATATATTCATTGAGAGTACCTACATGAGATATGACAAAGGACCATCCGGCATTATTGGCTCTACACTGCATGAATCAACTCTTGCTATCTGAGCCCTCTCCCCGCATCTTTGGCAAACTGAAGAGTAACATAAAGGCAATGCAGGAAGGTGCCACACAAACGGCGATCACGTCTCACAAGGAGGAGCAGGTTACTCGAATCAAAGCAGATTCAGATGATCAGGATAAAATACGTGCAACACTCACTACATACACATATACGTATTTGACAGTTGTCATCCAACAGGCATTATAAACATATTTACACGACAGGTCATTGATGACTAAACCGTGAATGCAGATGAAGCAATCACGATTTGAACTGATCAGTGGATGGACTATGAACGTAAGTGGCCTAAGAGCTTTTACAAGAAGGTGAACACGAATGCTAAAAGTTTGAGTTTGCAACAAGACTAAATGCAAAAGTTCATGAGAGAAATAAGGTCGTTAACACCAAACTCATATATATAGGAGTCATTAGGATCATGGCATGATAGAATGCGATCAACAAACAAGTCAGTGCTGAAAAACAAGATAAAAGTAGAATGCAGCCAACGGAACACGGATCGCCCTGCAATTGTTATTCTGGACATGTGTGCTATTATATGGACCATCCCTTGGCCATCATCACCTGCATCTGAATCCACATTTGTCTGTGCAGCTGCAATCACAGTTATGCATCAACTGCAGACATGTAACGTTCTGCAAGTTGTCTGACAAGTACTATGCGAACAGCAAAAAGTCAGCATTCTGAATTACACTTTTAAAGGGATTCAGCCAGCTTACTAGAGAATCTCCACTACCAAAAAAAGCCATCACATTGACAGTTACTGCACATAAAGTTCAAAACATGAAGCTGATTGTGGATCACCCGTGTTCCATAAACGTTCCTGATGGCAAGCGGATGATCGTAACTGGTCCAGCTGACGTTCTTATGGCGTACCACATCATCAATGATACTCCGCGATTGAAGTAGTGAGTGTGGACACAAATCGCCCATCACCTCGCAGAAACGAATGATATGGCACATAGAGTACAGTTAATAATAGTTATGTGCAAGAAGCCGACCTGTTATCGATGCCAACCATGTAGTGCGAACACAGCGAAAATAATACCGAACCTCATGAATTGACAGGGTGTGACAGTGTGCCTGTATAGGAAATGCCACAGTCTTGAAGAAACTGGAGGCATATGTACAGAGACATTGAAACTAGGAGGCCCAACATCTGCCATTGATGAGTTGACTGGATTGGCTTTACCATATGTTGCCATACTTTATTGCCAGGATACCATTGACTCTGCCAGCTTCACAAGTACAATTAATTAGTGGCAAAAGACATGCACCACTGAAGCTGAACAGCTTGTCCCCTACAATGCTCGCTGTCCGTCCCCACTGCACACTACCAAGCAGCTACCACAATATTGTCAAGAACAAGTAATGTCACACTTTCTCTTAGTTTACTACAGTTTTGGTAAGTACAAACATGTTCCGAATATTTATTATGTCTCCCCATCATGGGCCAGGGGATTTGCCTTCGCCGAATGTGCAGTGTAGTGGTTCCGGAACATGTTTGTACTTACTAAAACTGTCGTAAACTAAGAGAAAGTGCGACATTCCTTGTTCTTGACAGTATTGTGGTAGCATTTTCTGTAACCCCGATTCGGAATACACGCGCTCCACGTTCGTTTATGACAAGCCAATGAAATGCCTTGTTACAAAGGGAAACGCATTACATCATTCCGAAGGATAAAAATAGCACACATCGAATAAGAATAACAAGATAATTATACAATCACATGACATACAATACGAATGACAAGTTTTACAATGACAATAACGAAGTATAGAATAACAATAACGAAACATTGAATACGAGTAACGAAACATTGAATAAGAATAACGAAACATTGAATAAGAATACCGAACATACAATGACAATAACGAAACATTGAATAACAATAACGCAACATTGAATAACAATAACTAAACATTGAATAACAATAACAAACATTGAATAATAATATCGAACATACAATGACAATAACAAAGTATAGAATAACAATAACGCAACATTTAATAACAATAACGAAACATTGAATAACAATAACGAAACATTGAATAACAATAACAAACATACAATAATAATGATATAGATATGTAATATAGCAACGTTTGACATGCCATAGCCATGTTTAGTTTTTGTATATGATGATATAATGCATTCGTGTTTGTATTTACATTATGAAGTTATCAATGCGATTTGCTCTCCCAACATATCCCAGTTCCAGAAATGAAATTGCGAAACATTTAATATGATCGCATTTACGTTTAAAAAACATTTGGCGGCCATTTTAAATAATTTGTACTGAAGATATAAATATCGAATTTATTAATAAATTTACCTAGCCATTTCTGATCTTCAAAACTAAGTTATAGCATTTTAAATTATTAAAATATAACATATATATGCGTGCCAATACAAGGTACATTTTTAAAAAATGGCGGCCATCTTGGATGTATGCATATATACAAAAATGCTCAAGGTTTTGCGAGTGGCACTCAACGGATTCGGATTCAGCGCATAAAAGACATATAGAAACTGCAAAAAAACGTTGTAACAGTATATATAACAAAACATGGTTGGACCACTTTTGCATGGGCTCTAGCTTGGACTATAAAGAGTCTTGCAGATTGTGAAAACTGATATTAGCAACGCTGTATTTTATTGTATTTAGACCTCTACAACAACAAAAGTTTGGAACACGAAGAATTTGGAAATAATGACTACTGAGACTATTTTCTATTAGCTAAACAAATCACTGCGTGTCAAGTGATTCGATATTTTAAAAGATGGCGGCAATATTTATTGATAATGAGGAAGTGAATGTGTTTGATTTTAAAAAGTAAATTTATGTTATTTTAACACGCGGATTCGGTTTCTACGATGAATTTCAGACATGACAGGATTGAACATACTCCTCGCCGTGCCGCGACATGCCATACCAATGAAATAACTGTTTTAAATTAGTATGGCGACAGTCTTGTCCATACCCAAGTGACCAGCGTGCTTGGCATCATGGCACAAAACAGAACTTGGTTCCTTAGGCCTTCCGAAACGACAAGTAGTGAACGGGAGTTGCTTTCCTCCTGTCACTGATAATAGAGGATCCCCGCCATATTAGATGCTCTCTACACATCCAGTATGCCCTAGTGGCGGGACTTGAAAGCCGGAGCTCTTGCTGGGAGGGACTGGACCGAGATTCAAGCCAGCCCAGCATCGGTGCAATGTCGATATCCTGCAGCTGAATGTGCCTTAGCTCAGGAAATGAAAATGAACCAACCCAATTGGACATGGGATCTGTTGCGTCACCATCATTAACAGGGCTAGTCTGGGATGCTGGAGTAGTGGGTGTATCTGGGGGTACTATCGGTTGGGTGGGAAGATCAGTGTTTTGTGATCCTGAGAGTGGAGCGCTCTTACTGCGAGAGGAATTACATCATCAACGTTATCTAAGAAACGGGACCATTGAGTATATGCCCTCTCACAGTAAGCACAGCCCCACAAGGCAGAGATTTGAAATATGTCCCAGCAGAATAACAATCACATGGGGGTAGAGTATCTGGAATCCTTGACAGAACATCACAATTGATATGCCAGATATGTAGAGGATTTTCATATCGAACTGCGATAACTCATCCCGCCAACGTGCGAGCTGACCTTGAATGTTTTTAAAGCGGGTCAACCATTCCAAACTATTGTGATCCGTCCTCAGGTAAATTTTGCGCCCAATGAGATAGTGTCGGACAGTATGTAACTACTGTGATGAGTTCTTTTCTTGTGGTTCAATAGTTTTTCTGAGTTTTCAGTAGTGTGTGGCTTGAAAAACAAATTGGTTTGATCTCGTTGTCTTGAATTTGTGATAAAGATGTTCCCAGTTGCTTATCAGATGCATCAAAAACAAGTATGAATGTGCCGTCTTGAGTGGGAAATGGTAAACATGGTGCTGTTGTGACTGCATGTTTAAATTTGTCAATTGCAGCTGTGTGACATGCTTCCATTGGCAGTGGACCCTTTGTGGTTGTGAGTTCATACAAGCAGTATGTAGTGTCAGCAAAATCTTTGATATGATCTATGTGAAAATTTAGAAAACCCAGGAAAGACTGTAATTGTTCTTTGTCTGAGGGCAGGGGCCAATTTTTGACAGTTTCCATCATTGATGGAGATATCTGTAGCCGATTTCATCAAACTTGCAAAGTATACTTATCTAGCAAAGTATACTTTGAGGGAGTAATCATTTATGTTCCCAAAATGCATTATGTCATATAGAACTAACGACTGCATATATTTGATGATTAAAATTATGCAGAATTATTATACTTAATTTATTACATTATCACAGCTAAAATGGCTGTGATAATGTAATAAATTCAGTACAATAACAATTAATACATTTATCCTAAAATTGAAAACTTTGGTAGAAAAGTATACTTTGCAATGTTGGTGAAATAGGCTACTGAACACCTGCCTCAGAAACCAATATTCCCAAGAATTCTACTTCCTGTCTAAGTAGCTGGCATTTCGCAGGCTTCAACTTGAGGTTGTGCTGACGAAACCGTTCAAAGACCCTTCTCAGATTAGTTAAAGAGTCTTCTACAGATTTCCCAAGAACGATAATGTCGTCCATATATGCCAGCACTTCCTCCCACAAAAGCCCGCGGAGAACCAATTGTATAGCACGTTGAAACGTGGCAGGCGCATTGCAAAATCCGAATGCGAGGCGCACATGCTGAAACTCGCCAAACTTTGTGATGAATGAAGTCTTCGTTTTGGAGTCGGGGTCTAATCTAAATTGATAGTATCCCATAGCCATATCGAGACAACTGAATAACTTTATTCCTTGTAATGTATCTAGGCAGTCTGATATATTGGGCAGTGAGAATCGGTCTGTAACGGTAAATTTGTTCAACAGACGATAATTCAGACAGTAACGGACAGTGCCGTCCCGTTTGCGAACGATCACTGGTGCGGATGGACTCATATGTTGAGAGACTAGCAACTTTTGAAAATGATCTCGTTCCTGCTCTTGGAAACCTAGAGGTGTACGGCGCATCCTCTCTTTGACTGGTGGAGCATCGCCCGTATACGATGGTATACACCATCCAGACACCCTAGATCCATGTATTGCAGGCACAAATGTCACTAGACTATATCAATAACTGCCTAAGTTGGGACGGTTGAGACGGATCAAGTCCTTCACAGAACTTAATGTTCAGTTTCTGTAAATGTTCTGGCAATGAACTCGGTTTGGAGTGTGCTCAGTGTGTATTGGTGCGACTCTATATAGCGGTGTTTGTTGGGTCAGGTGTGTTTCACTGTCTGTGCCATTTGTAGGGACTGGATTTGTCCAAAGGGTACAATCCTCTGCTAAACCAATCATGCGACCTTTTTTGAACGACAGATATATGTTATGGAGTCGTTCACAACTTTGGCGGTGACGGAAGTGCCCTTGCTGTATACAGAGGCAATCAGTGCACCATTTTTGCATGGTAGAGTCTCGAACATATACGTATCACAACTAGGCTGGTAGACAGAACAATGCACAAAACGACTGCTTTCTTTGTTACATGAACACGGGAAATGTTTATTTGGTTTTCAGTGGTTGATACCTTAAGTTGACAGGTATTACCTGGCCATCTATTGTAATCACATTCCGACCAAGGTCCACAAGTCCCGCGTATGCTTGTAAAAAGTCAATACCCAGAATTGTGTTATCTGACAATGGGGCGACACAGACATTCCACTTGTAATTTCGGTGCCACAAGCCCACATCAACATGAACAAGTGATTCTGAAAGGCCTGGCAGAGGTCCCAGTTCATGACAAACTCGTCCAAAATATGAACATTAAATTGGGGCACATTAAGCGTAGCTGTCGTTCTGAAACCAGTAATTGCATGGCCGAGATTTATTAAACTACTAACACAGCAATATGATGTGTACACCATTTACAATAATAAATCATACATTTGGATGCAAAGAGATGATAAATCGTTTAATAGCATGACAGATTAATCAAACACACATGCATAACAACTTCACTAAGAAAATAGTAAACAGTAAGCATGTACATATACATGGATTTTGAAATGCTTTATTCAAAATTGAAGCATAATACATAATACTAGTGATTAATTGACCAGCGCGTCGAGCGTCAAATACACTCACGTGCATCTACGTATTCTTCGAGGCCCTCACCACAAAGATCGAGGGTCCAGAGCTGGAACCCGCAAAAAGCTATACCGAAAAGAACTCGGCATCACGAGGCCTGCATCTACTGCTATGTGACCGTGCGCTGCGATGGTCACAGAGCCGCCAGTGGCAATACAGAGGGCATAACGCAGCGGAGCACTTCCTTCAAGCACTCCATGAAGAAGAGAGCAAAATTAAGGCGGTGCTGGCCAGCCCCAAAGCCATGCGGAAGACCCGAGTCTGAGAGGACTGGCGAGCTTACTGCATAGCCACGACATGCTCATGTGTGTGGGAAACCACTTGATGGAGACTATTCGGGACCACTGCCACATCAGTGGGCAGTACAGAGGGGCGGCCCACACAGCCTGTAACCTCAAGCTGAGGTTGAGCCCGAATACTACAACACTACCTGTGGTCTTCCACAACTTGCGGGGCTATGACTCGCATCTCATCATGCAGGCTATCTCGAAAATCGAGGGCAAAGTCTCCTGCATCCCCAACAATACAGAGAAGTACATCTCCGTCTCCCAGGGGCAGCTCCGCTTAATCGACAGCCCCTAGTTCCTGTTGGCATCCCTTGACAAGCTGGTGGCGGCCAACAAACCTGAGGCCTTCCAGATTACGGCTCGCTATGAAACGGATAGGGGGCTACTCATGCGAACGGGGGTGTATCCCTGCGAGTACATGGCCTCTTTGGGATTGGTTCACAGATACCCAACTCCCACCAAAAGAGGCCTTCTACAGCAAAAGACGTTAAAATCAGCGAGAACGACTATGCCCACGCACAGAGAAGGTCTTCGAGTCATTTGGGTGCCGCAGTCTGAAGGAGTATCCTGACCTCTACAACGGGACTGATATGCTCCTCATGGCCGACGTCTTCAAGATCTTCCGGATGACGTGCTTGGTGCAGTATGATCTGGACCCAGCGCACTACTACACCAGCCCCGGTCCCTCCTGGGATGCCTTGCTCAATAATACAGGCGTAGATCTGGAGCTGCTCAGAGACTACGACCAGCACCTGTTCATCGGCATGCGCGAGCCAACAATCCTATGGTAGAGGGATATAACCCGTCAGAGCCCACCAAACACATCCTCTACCTGGACGCCAATAACCTCTACGGCTGGGTCATAAGTCAGCCCCTGCCAACAAGCGGGTTTGACTGGGTGGAAGACTGCAATCGGATCACAGAAGTAATAGCGAAGTATCCGGTAGACAGTCCAGAGGGCTACATTCTCGATGTAGATGTGGAGTACCCTGTAGAGCTCCACGATGCGCACAACTCGTATCCACTGGCCCCGCAGCACATGGTGGTCCAGAATGAGTGGATGTCAGAGTATCAGCATGGCCTCCTAAGCGATGGAGCGACGCCTACCGAGGTCGAAAAGCTGGTTCGTTCCCAACCTCCGCGACAAGGAACGCTATGTGCTCTACTATAGGAACCTGCAGCTCTACTTGTCTCTGGGCATGCGCCTGAAAAAGATTCACCGAGCGCTCCGCTTCGATCAGAGCCCTTGGATAGAGACCTACATCCGGATGAACACAGAGCTCCGAAAGAGGGCAACCAACGACTTCGAGAAGGGGACCTGTATAAGCTAATGAACAGCTCGGTCTTTGGGAAGACCATGGAGAACATCCGCAAGCGGGCCAACGTCTTCGAAGACGATCTTGCGATGATCCAGATGCTGCCTTGTTCTCAACCGACCTGTGTATGTGGGTCTGAGCATATTCGACCTCTCCAAGCACATCATGTACGACTTCTACTATAACCAATCAAAGGCCCAGTACGGGGACATCTGTTAGCTCCTCTACACAGACACCGACTCCCTCCTCCTCGAGATACAGACCAAGGACGCGTACAAGGACATGGCCGAGCACGCGCATCTCTACGACATATCGGACTATCCACCGGAGCACCATCTACACAGCGCTGCGAACAAGAAGGTCATGGGAAAGATGATCAGGGTGAAGACCGCGTCGTTTGCAAAAATGTATGCGGTTAGTTTTCGATTTCGAAAATGTAAAGCCGTTTTCTGTGGCCCACTTGTTAATTATATTGAGGCTCAGTTGCAATTGGCGCTCAATAGTTTGCATGTTCTTTGATTTGTAACATATTAACAAATCATAGACATATAAATGACAGTCAACCCCTGGTTGCAGGCATTTTACAATATTATTCAGTTTAATGTTAACCCTGATCCCGAACTTAAACTGGGATCACATCCCATCCCAGTTTTTCGGGAGCAGACATTTCTTCGTCTTATCTTTGATCCTCAACTCACTTTTAAACCTCATTTACATTACTTGAAAGATACATGCCAGAAAGCACTCAACTTAATGCGAGTGGTAACAAATCATGAATGGGGTGCAGACCGAAAGGTGCTGAACCGCCTTTACATCGCACATGTTCGCTCAAAACTAGACTACGGATGCACTGTATATGGATCTGCCAGTAAATCCGATATTCGGACGCTCGATCCAATACATCACCAAGGCTTAAGACTCTGCCTGGGTGCATTCCGTACGTCTAACGCACAGAGCTTATATGCCGAAGCAAATGAGCCTTCTCTCCACGACAGACGCACCAAATTATCTATGTAATACGCCACTAAGCTACATTCCAATCCGTCTAATCCAGCTTATGACACAGTCTTTCATCGAACTACAGATGCTGTTTTTGATAAGAAACCAAGCTTCAAACCACCATTCGGAAAGAGAATGGATCCTTTGATGCACGATGCTGGCTTAGATCTGGATCACTTTGCCAAATACGCTGTCCCAGATACTCCACCGTGGCAGTTGGAGCAACCCAAGGTGATCTTCGATCTTAGTCAGCACACGAAAGCATCAACTGATCCATCAATTTTTAAAACACTTTTTCTTGAAGTTAAAAACAGATACAATACATACACTCCGCTTTTTACTGATGGCGTAAAGGACGGGGACCGGGTAGCAGATGCTGCCTCTGTCGCCGAGGGAGATCTTCAATCCAGACTCCCCGACAAATCTTCGATATTTTCTGCGGAATTGAGGGCAACTTTACTTGCTCTTGATTTTGCGAAAATATCTTGGAGAAAGCATTTCATTTTATTTTCCTATTCATTATCTTCACTGCAAGCTTTGTACAACATGAAGCTTGAATATCCACTTATCCGCCAAATCATGGAGCTGCACCATATGTTACTTTCGTCTGGCAAGGACATTATTTTTTGTTGGCTCCCCAGTCATACTGGTATCAAGGGCAATGACAGGGCAGATAGTGCTGCCAAGGCATCCCTGGAGTTACAGACTTCTCATTTTCCTGTTTGCTATCATGATTTTAAATCATTCATCAACTCATTGATCTCCGATACAATGCAGACCCGGTTGGATCTGCTCACAGATAATAAACTTCATGCTGTGAAACCGACTTTGGGCGAATGGATTCCTGGCTACAGATATGTACGCCGGGATGAAGCTGTCCTTAGTCGATTACGCATTGGACATACACGACTAACGCATTCGTATATGCTCAAGGGTGAGCCGCTTCCATGGTGTATTCCATGCCACATCGTATTTGCCGTGCATCACATCCTACTGGACTGTATCGACTTTGCCGCTATTCGAGGCAAACACTTCAATGTTTCTGCACTTGCGGAGTTATTCCAGGTGGAGAACATTGAAGGTTTGCTGAGCTTTCTCCATGACACCAGATTGTATCGGAAGATCTGATTTGTAGTATTGTATACATGTTTCTAATGTCTATAATTTTATAATTCTCTACATGTTGTTCATTTATATTGTTCATCATATTAATAGTTTTACCCTGATCATCTGATTGCCTACCACATTTAACATACTTTTTTACTATTATTTTTATTCTTCATCTACATTGCTTGACCCTAAATGATACTATTTTGTGTTGATGGGCCGTTAAGCACTATTCCATTCCATTCCTGGGAAAGATCAAGAACGAGTATGCCGAGCGCCCCACCGCCGAATATGTCGGCCTGCGCCCCAAAATGTACTCGATCCTGGAGGCTGGCGGCGGAGTGAAGAAGTCGGTCGTGCAGAAGCACGTCTGCCACGAGCAATACAAGGACGCCCTCTGAGAAGAAGACCTTCCGGTATGTCGTGGGTGTGATGCGATCCGAGCGTCATCGCATCTACGGACAGCGCGTGAACAATGTATCTCTCTCCCTTCGACAGCAAGCGATGGATCGCGAAAAACAAGGTTAACACCCTGGCATATGGCCACAGTGGCGCCGTTCCTGCAAGGGTCGATATCTAACGCCCCTTCGGTGTTGATAGCTGGGTGTCAGGAAGCACAACGACAAGCTCTTCCCGGACAAAGCCACGTGGTGGGCCATCCAACAAATTGTACAGCACGGGCTCATAATTTCCTTGTCTGACGAAAGTAAAATGTGGTGTAGCTCAATGATTTGGCGGATAAGTGGATGCTCAAGCTTTATGGTGTGCAAAGAGTGTAGTGGAGATAATGAATCGGAATATATAAACAGTTGCTTTCTTCAAGATATTTTCTCAAAATCAATGGCGAGTAATACTGTCCTCAATTTCGCAGAAACTATAGAATGGAATGGTGCTTAATGGCCCAGCAACACAAAATAGTATCATTTAGGGCCAAGAAATGTCGATGAAGAATACAAATAATAGTAGTTAGATGTAGTAGACAATCAGATGATTAGGGTAAACATATTAATATCATGAACAATATAAATGAGCAACATGTATACAATGATAAAGTTAAAGAACTGAGATCAGATCTTCCGATAGAAGCTGGTTTTGCATACTATGTTATCATCCATATATTCATTATGTGTCCCACTCATGTTGCCCCTGTGCCCAAAGGTCAAGGTCAAATGACTTGGAAGTTTGCGTTAATGTTTATGTCAACAGTTGCGTTAAACTTTTCACATACCTACTATCTCTGTAACCGTAAGTCAGATTTGATTGAAACTTAGTATGCTTATTGGGCATCATCCATATATTCATTCTGTGTCCCATTCATGCGGCCCCTGTGCCCCAAGCTCAAGGTCAAATGACGTGATAAGTTTGCGTTATTATAAAATATGCATTAACATGTTTACATACCTTAAATCTCCACAAGTGTTACTCCAATTTACTTCAAACTTCCAATACCTCCTTTTCATCATCCATATTTTCGTTATATAGCCTGTCCAGTGGTCCACATGCCCAAGGTCAAGGTCAAATTAATTTTAAATTTGTGTTAAAGTTTTTACATACCTTATATATCCACAACACTTACTCCGATTTACTTCAAACTTCAAATAATTATTTATTATCATCCATTTTTTCATTCTATAACCCACCCATGCGGCCCACCCATGCGGCCCACATGCACAAGATCAAGGTCAAATGACTTTTTAAAATTTACGTTAAAGCTTTTACATACCTTATATCTCCACAACCCTTGATTCAAACTTCAAATAAATACACTCCCAGACCATCAACTGCCTCGGCGGACTCAGCATGCGGGCCGCGGCCATCTGGTCTATCATTCTGTGACGGCTATGACCCTCAAATCCTCGCTAAACCCAAGGTCAAGGTCACAATTGTAGTGTGTTCACAAACTTTATGGTGGGGAAAATTTGTTTCTATTCATGTTTCCTTTCACGCCGCTTCTTGATATTTCACACATGCCTGCTGGCCCTAATTGATACTCAATTTGTGTTGGTGGGCCGTTAAGCACCACCCCATTCCATTGTATGCTGGCTGTAACTCGACGGGCGTATATTGTGACATTTGGCACGCTTGCTTTAAGTTATTTGTCACATTATGTCTACCAATCCTGGCCCTAAATGATATTGTTGTGTGTCGATGGACCGTTAAACACAATGTCTTCCAAAATGAAGGTCATAATTATTAGATTATCCGTTCTGATAACAAAAGGTTGATGCGAGACATGCTGTTTGTTGAAAATACCCCTAGATAGATAAACACTCATCTTAATGTATCTAAGAGTAGCAGTCATTTTGTACTTTATATATTTGCCACGAAAACTTACCCGAACAAGTTGGAGACCAGCCACTGTTTTGGGTGATGAAACCGTAGTTTTACAAATGTTTCATTTCTGTACAACGAATGCTTTAAGGTAGTTGTATCCATTTTTTGTGGCCCCATAGTCGGTGTCGAAAAGTAAAAACGAAAGATGCATTTGCTGAAATATTTGCTATAGTCTTGAATGTTGTGTTTATTTTCATTCTGAGACACAGTAAAAAAAATAAAAAATTGGTAACATTTGTTTCCATCACTATCTTGACCCCGATCTTGAATTCAAAATGGCAACCCTTAGCGTCAATAATGTTGCATATGTGTGGTTTTTTGATAGATAATTTTGTTATGATTATGTTTTTATTTATCAATTATACATTTTTGGATAATCTATAGAAACAGATTTTATTTTCTATGTTGTTCAGTTTATATAGGGCCACCATCTTGGATTTCAGAATTGCCACCCAAATTATTTACGAACACTTTAATTATTAATACCAATTGTTTGAGCTGATCCACGGTTAATGTCAATACTCTTAGCTATCTGCTCAAATAGATATCGTCTACCAATATCAGGTAATGACTTGTTTCAAGTGTTTCCGATTTTAATCCAATACATCATTCGTTATACCATACGAAATACACGATCATAAGTGTCGCAACCTTCTACCAACGTATTATGCATTTCCACGTCGGTTTTCTCGCTTAAAACGCGATGTTTTTAACAAATTATTGTTCTAGTCGCTCATCACCGCGTCCATGACACTTGACGTATGTGAAGATGATGTCACCGCACGATGACGTCATATAACGTAGTAACGTAATATAATGCGACGTCATTTACGAAGTGTCAATATAGCGGTATGCCAAATATCATTCAGATATACGCAATATATATCAACTTACATATTCGTGTTCACTATTTATTGTATGACCCTCGTACAATGCCCTATGTATTTTATATTTCATCAAATAAGAGTTAGTGGGGGACGTACGACAGTGCTTTGAATGGAAGTAAACTATACTCGTGCAAACGACAGCAAAGAGGTATTATATTAACAATATAGGCAAGAAATCCTGTTTCTGTTATAAGACTGTCATTTACCATGAAACTCAATACATTTAGAGGTCATTCATATAAATAATTGTGCATAATGTTGACCAACATAGTGGCCGTCACAAGAGCATAAAATAAATGTCCTTATTCAAGGTGTGTAGGCTATAGGAATGTGTCACATGATGTGGCATGTGGAGAGTCCTGGCTGTCATGGTTACATTTCAAATAAATGTAAATAGTGCATAGTCAAACACGTATATGCCATCATCGTCTGCCTTTGCTCATAAATAATGATATTGCTTATCTAAAATGCAGGTACCCAGTTGGAACACGTCAAAGTATGGTAAATATAGCGGCCATTTTAATTTTAAAATGACGCACATAAATGTTATTGTATAGTTACAAATGTGGCTAATGTATTTGTTCAATCAATACCATACATACCCAGCCACACTTGCAGTCCAAACCGTTGTTATTCTCTGGCTGATAAAAACTGTTTGATTAAAACGGTGGCCATTTTGAAATACAAATCTATATAAACAACAATCTAATTCATTACGTGACATACTGATTCAGGTTGCAATGAAATATTTCTTTTACTGTATTATTCTGTAGATAATAATCAATTTTACCAACGAAATTGCTTGTTCTCAATTAAAAATAACACAAACTGTATTGTTATGGCGGCCATTTTGAAGTTTAAAATGGCAGACATATATGTTATTGAACAGAAATGTTACTATTTCATTTTTCGAATATATCCCATACATAATGTGACTAAATTGTGGTCAAAAATATGTCCATGATTGTCCCACCCCCAGCTAAGCCTAGGGTAAAGGTCACATACTTGGTGCGTTCTAGCATTGATCTGCTTGATATTTCACACACCCATTGTTCTGATGGTCTACTTTCATTGTGTGACAAATTCATACTTCTCTGGCGCACGTTGTTTTCAAATGTGCCTCGTTTTCTTTGGCTGTCAGCGCGGGCATTCGTGTACCGACAGGCCACATTTCTAGTTAGTATATGGGGCCACAAGAAGGGTCAACAAACATAATGTCTGCAGGACCTTGTTGTCGGTCAATGTTTATATGAGGCGACGACGTTAAATTTTGTAGTGTATTGTTTTAAAAGCAGCTATATAGCTTGTCACCAGGTGCAAGGCGCGTACGTGTGTATGAGTCACTTTATGATTTATTGACACGGTCCACATGTAGATGCACTGTGAATATGTGGTTGTGAATAGGGAAATAGTGATTATGGGCTTTGCAACCAATACAGATCCAGATCAGATTATGCATCCTCACTCACGGTCAGAATATGCGCATTTTTGCGGTCTTAAACTTTAGACTAAACCGACGAGAAACATGTAATTATGCCTATATTTACACCTCACTCGTCAGACCACGCCCCAAAACGCGAGGATAGAACTACCGAGAATAGGCTGTTACCATGAGAAGACAAATACACAGCTAGGATAAAGAAAATATAAAAGACTGTGCTGATGCACAGGCTGTCCTGGATTTACACTGGTGACAAAATCTATAAGCCCCATTTCGCTAGTCACAGCGACATTTCAGTTCCGATATGGTATGAGATATATCAGATATATCAGATATAGGATCAGACACCTTACATGTGTTATATGTACCTAACATCGCCTCAAAACAGCGAAATTTACATGCAGTTTCCAGCGAAGTACAATCTGTAAAGTTAAGGTATTAGGTGATAGATAGATACACTTGACTTCAATATAGGAATGGATGGCCTTTTTGTGGAATTTATCGGGGTATAAACTTGGAAAAGTCGCGGGAATACTGGACGAAGGCCGGAAGGAAGGCCTTCGTCCAGTATTCCCGCGACTTTTCCAAGTTCATATCCCCGATAAATTCCACAAAAAGGCCATTCATTCCTTATAATTCCAGCATTTGAAATAAATTCATCAACAAAATGTGTTTATTTTGACAGACGGCAGCCATTTGTTTACATTGACAGCACTGACAGCGCACCTGTAGAAAGTAGTTCGGCGTGGGAGTTTACTGGGATATAAATTTTGGACAGAGACTTGCTACGGGCCAATCAAATGTTAGGGAATTGTGTAAATATTTTTGTGCTGGAATTATTGATAATTGCTTCATAAGAGTGATGTGATATATGAATATAATATATATGAATATTGTCTTGTTACTGGATACTATATGGATCATTGTGTTGCCATCTCCGCCATCTTTGTATGTAGAAGCCATCGTACAATGTCACCACTTCGTGCGTTTGACACATACAGCAAATACTATGACAGTAAACCAAATAAGATTTGTTGCAATATACAATAGACAGATATCACAACGGCAAGCTATACATATTATGCCAGCACATTATACAAAAGACAAGATATCTGAGCATTTCTCCCATCAATCTCAAAATACATTTAGATGTGTAAACATTTCAAGCTGACGCACAGCCTATGTTAGTGCACACGTTGCCCATAGGTAAAGCCACATTTACTCGCATATTAGGTGAGTAGACACCAGGGCCAATACACTCAGGTAACAGGTAACTGCTTACATGTCACTGGATGTATAGCTAATAACAGAGTACAGTAGTGGGTATATATGGTATGTGTTGTGTGGATGGCCAGGTAAAAGTGATACACTGTGCGATTTTCTGTGTATGAGGGTAATTATAATGGTGGTTCATGTTGTTAAAAAGACGGGCACAAACCTGTCCAGAAAGCTGACATATTTTACAGTTTGGTGTAATATAGTTGATAGGAGTCCGTTATCCTGGCTTTTCTACATGTGATAAGCTACATTATATCATATGTTCTACTTCACATTTTGAGTTCTTTGTCAAATGGCAGCACAGGTGAAACTGGCTGATGGCAGGAACACACAAAGATGGCCGACTTGGCCACTCCATGTGCTGTATAGGATACAGTAATGAGGCACATATATGTTATACATATATTCCATCACGTTTATGAAGCAATTATCTTTGAATCAAACGATGATCAAGTATAAAACGGGTCCTTAACACCGTCAATATTTACAACCGCTAAATTCACACATTGCGGCCAGAGCTGTAGATAAGGTGCGTATCGGCGTATTTACGCACTTATATTAGCAGAATACGCATTTATTATCAAAAGTACGAGTACAAAATACGCACAGCACTGTGAAAATGCGCATTGAATTTCAAATTGAGTAGTGGAAATACGTTAAAAAAGTTGAACATTTTTTTAGTTCAGCTGCAGCTCAAATAAGTAAATTTATAAATTTATAATATTTGTAAAAGTAAAATACGCATTGAATTTGAAATGTGGGGGTATAAAACTCTTTAGATAAACATTATCTGGAGCGCTGCATTGCACTGTATGGCTTAATATTTGCTATTACTGTAGACAGTGATACTGTATGTCCCACGTTTTGCTGCGGACGAACGTTTGGCTATTAAACATATTAAATCTAAAAAATAGTTTAATGTAAGTACTTTTTAATCAATAACAAGAAAGTCACCGTACCCAAACAAATATTATTTGATGAAATTCCGTAAAATATTGATTTTATTGCGGAAAAATGATTTTCATATGGGAATTTAACATGGGGCAAAAGGGATGAGGCTGACCAAGAGTCTCGAAAAACGAAACATTTTGGAAATTGACTCGGAAACCTGGCGATTAGCGGACATTTAAATATGTTTTATGTTTAAGGACTGTTTAGAACATGACCTTTTGTTTAAAATGTAGTGGAATCATACATATGACTGAATATCTATATATCTGACCCTGTTCTTCTTAGAATATATTATACAGAGCATTGAGTTGCCATCTCCGCCATTTTAGTTTGTACATGTTATCGGTCAGTTTCAGCACTTGGAGGGTTTGACACCTACAGCAAATAATATGCCACAAATCTAATACAATTTGATGCAATAAATCCCAGATATATAGAACGACAACGTCCTATAAATATTATTTCAGCAGACTACACAAAACGCTAGATGAGCTCTTCTACCATCACTCACAAAATATACAATTGACACTTTTTCAATGTGTAAAATGTCAAACTGATGCACTGTCTATTATTAGAAGTGCATCTGCCACAGGTAAAAGCCATATTTACTCCCATCGCAGGCAAGTAGACAGTAGTGACAATACACTCAGATAACTGCTTACAATTCACTGGATTCAATACAGTGTTTATGGTAATACAGGTATATATCTACAGCACTGTCCATTGTTCTTACTGTTAAACAGTATTTACTGAATTCTATTTTTTTTAACACAGCCCTTTAAGGGTCAACAACCCTTCAGATATCAGACTTTGTATATATATTTGATTTAAACAAGGCATAGCTCACTGTAGTCAGATCTCTCTTCATCACGTTGCACCAAATTATATGCATGTGTTTGTCATATTATTAGTGGTATGTGTCAAAAGCAAAAAGAGGTAAAACTGGCTGATGGCTGGTACACACTAAGATGGCCGACATGGCAACTCCATGCACTGTGTAGAATATAGTAAGAAGAGAATGTTCACCTGTATGTTATGCATATATCCAATCACATTTATGAAGCAATTATGCATGAATCATTAGATGATCAGGGGCGCCGCGGGTTTAATAGCCAAAAGTTCGTCGGCACTGCAGAACAAACGTGGAACAGACAGTAGTAGAGTATCGACGTTGTCTAGTCATTACCTTCGTCGTTAGTCGCAATAAAATATGATCATCTGTGCGTAAGGTCACCGGAAATGGGCCCCGTTTCACTAAACTTCGTATGACTAAAATGTTCGTAAGTACAAATGTAGGATCGCCCGGAAATTTCAATTTATTGATTTACGTTTATCGAGCATAGGCTGCATATGAAATACAAATCCAATAAAAGAAACATTGTTAATGTGAAATTTACAGACTATCATAAGTTTGCACTTACGAACATTTTAGTCGTACGAAGTTTAGTGAAACGGGCCCCCGAGTCTAACCTTGCTTGTCATCACCATGTCCAAATGGCGAGCATGTGAGCATTAACCTCGAGCATGATGCAACCGTCCGTGATTATGTCTGATATGTGCGCATGCGTCACACGCTGGCAGACGCCATATGTTCCTGTTTTGTAGTATATCGGCGTAAATTTCATTCACTGTAAACCCCAGTGGAGTGTTTTACGCGGTTAGCGGATTTAACCTTTCACCATTTGCCTGCAGTAGATTTCCACTGTAGTATACACACTTTACAATGCTGAATTAAATCGTGTCGTCTGCTGTTTATTTTATTTTCTTCTCATGACAACATGTTTGACAGAACATTAGAATCATTTCAAATGGGGTCCAATTCAAATGATTCTAATGTACTGGCAAACATGTTTTTTATTGAGAAAGAAGACGAAATCTACAACAACAGCAGACGACACTTTGTTTCCCGCATTCTATGGGTTAACGTACGGTAGGGTTGTCTGTACAGTAGGTGATTCTCAAAGTGAGTCAGAACCGTGAAACCTACGCTTCATGATCACGTACTTCAACATTTAAATTCCAAACCGGCATATTTGGTTGGCTGAGCCTGAGCAAAGCCTCAATCAATCAAACATCATGGTTTTGAGAGTTATTTGAGTACATGCTCAGAAACGTTATCATCCCGGACTTTGTTTACAGTATGACAGAAGACACTGTTTGGATGTAAAGAAAGGCGATAGTGTCCATTGTGCATTTATTTATACACGTGGAAGTATTACGCCATGTCATCGAACCAGCAAAGCGAACGAGGTAAGTTTGTGTCGTCGCTGTTCAACTATTGTCTTCACGAAACCTGCCGAAATGTTACGCTCATATAAACAATATAAAAACAATATTTTTGTTCGATACAGTTACTATTAAATTTTATGAAACTTTAAGAATGAGCCTTCTTTTAATTCGTGAAATTTGGTCAAATATTCGTATAAACTTTATTTATTTAACAACGATTATAAAAAAGCGCGAGAGAGAACTTCTACAATTGCAATTTCACTGAAGATGTCTGGGAATTTTGTTTCATAATAAAATCAGTATTGGACCAAATTTCACGAAATAAATAGAAGTCTCATTCTTAAAACACTTAACATTATCGAACAACATTTGGGCGGCTTTCGTGAAACAGACAGTAGTCGCATTCTGTAGCCTGAAACTTAGTTGTAGCCGTCTAACTGTAACTACAGTGTATCTGGTAATTTAAGTTGGTGCAGCACTGATATATATATGAGATACGCCATGTGATTTTGTACGTTCGGACATCTGCGTAATTTAATTTATACGTTTACAAAATTTACAATATTTTTCATAAATAAAGTCAAAAGTTGACAACGTTTTCTGAGTACATGCGGAATATAATTCCGTAGGTACTCGGAAAACTTGGTCAACTTTTGACGCCATTTACGAAAAATATTGTAAATTTTGTAAACATATTTCATGAAATTACGCAGATGTCCGAAGGTACAAAATCACATGACGTGTCTGAATTGTAGATCATTCGTTGTGCATTATTAGGTCACACTTCTCGGGGACACAATGGGCCGATTAACAGGACACCGTTCAATTTAAATATCCAATACCAGTTCATAGTTACAAATCCCATAGAAAAGCAACCATTGTTTATGTAACAAAAGTTGAACTAATAGTTAACAACACGTGTGTATTCGCAATATCAGATATATAGCATATAATACAGATAATATATATATACTACATTTCGTTAACGGTTTTAATGACAACCACCGTTGCTATTATAAAGAATGCAATACACATGCTTATTATAAAATTAAAATATGTATGCGTTGAAATTTATATTCATACTTTGAATATAGCTACACATATTGTACAAATATTGCCATAAAATTACCAAGTATCGGTCGTTATCACTTGCCCGTGAAGCACTATAAAAACGTGCTATCATCGTGGTCATACCAAAGAGCTCTGTAGTGCAGTTGAAGTGGGACAACATGTGATAACAAGGATGTTGGGGGATTTGTGGTCACTGTAATTGGCTGTGACTGGAGATATGGGGCTTATGGGTTTTGTGTAATGAAGGTCCTGATCAAATAGCACACTCCTGTAGCTTGATAAATATTTATATTGTCTGTTAGAAGCATGACGGTTTGTTTTCATTGATGGAATGGCGAACATTGCAGATCCTGATCAGTCTGTGGATGCACATGATGATCTGGATCTACTCTTGTCGAAAAACAAATTTTCCCGTCTCAGCCACATATATCCTGATCATCATGTGTACTTATATGTATGCAGTCTGTGATTGGCCGAAACTGTTATTCAGAACGATGTTCAATTGACAGAATAGCGAACAGCACAGCGGCCATTATGTAAGAATCGTGTCATCCAAGATGGCCGCTGAAAGGAAAGATCATTCTTCTGTTACCAACTTCAAATTGCTAGATCTCACGAACCGCTTGACGGATGTTGGTGAAATGTTACAGATATGATTCTTTGCTGAAGCCTTTTCAAATTGAATGACAACAGCGGCGCCACGCAATCCGAGATGGCCGCTATCCGAAAAGTGTGTCAAATTCTTAACCATTTGCTCATGAACTGACACACCGATCTGATGAAACTTTACAGACTTGATCGACCACTAGCTGATGCTCTTTCAGATTTGTTAAAATGGTGACCCATGGTTCATGTAAAGGTCATTTCAAATGGATTTGGTTGGCTGGCAGCAATGTGAAGGGTACAATTTACGAGGGGATTCATCCTTTACTGTTCCCTATGTTGCACCTGGTCTGGCCCTTTGGTACTCGTAATGTGTATCTGAGAGTTGGATCAAGTTATGCCATTTACTAGTGTATGGGCTAAGTGATCTGGTGTGTTTAGGGCACCTCAAACCAGATCAAGATTGTTATAAAGGCTGCCAATGGGGTGTCAGTGTGGGGCAGGCACACTTTCTTACGTTTTGTTTCTGGCGATACAGTTTTAGTTCTTCAGTTCTTTGATATTATTATGTGGTGACGTCAGTTCATGATTATTCAACACATCTGGAAATATATTCCGCTCGTAAAATGGTTTGTTAGAAAAACAGTTTTCAACACATCCGCAGTATTACTGACAGACGCTTGAAAGTGAAGACGTCCAGTTGATATACCTGGTCATTATGTTATTAGAGGAAGTATGCGTAGGTCTAATTCATAAGAAAACATGTTTGATTTCGAAATACAAGCCAGAACACCACTACTTAGAAGATAAATATATTTTAGCTTTGGCACCTGGACGCTTCCATACCCGAGGCATGTTTCTATGTGATGCGTCCATAGATTAGATATTGTCATCGGAGCTTCATGGCAATAAAATAGACACATATAAAATATGACTCTATTCCCATACGATGTTACTTCGCTACTAGAAGGGGGCGAAACGGTAAGCGGACTGAAACCGTGGAACATTTTGCTATAGACAATATAACTATCAAAATTAATCAAATTGTGTTTTATTGGTGTCCGATTTATACAATAGTGTTTACCATGTATAAATGTATATTGATCATTTGTAATGGAAACGTATTCAATATGAAAGTACCACAATTAGACGTTTAATGCACATACACGCGCGCACACAACACACACGCATGCACGCACACACACGCGCGGACGCACACACGCAAACATACACATACTGGCATATAATGCTTGATGTAGCCGTCCAAGTATAAATATGTTCATGTTTTGTTCCAACAGTTCGGTAATATCAGATATACATAATTATTATATGTAATCA
This sequence comes from Conchocele bisecta, assembly GCA_029237695.1. Classification (NCBI taxonomy): domain Eukaryota; kingdom Metazoa; phylum Mollusca; class Bivalvia; order Lucinida; family Thyasiridae; genus Conchocele; species Conchocele bisecta. The sequence continues at coordinate 6,455,742 of CM055268.1, read as the reverse complement.
AATATGAATGTCGTTGTCCGCTTTTGACTCGTCTGAACAAGGCAATCACTGATGGAATGTCTCTCAGTTTCAGGTATACAATACGCACCAATATATTCGTATGGAACAATAAGGTTTTATTTGTGGAATGGACTTATTCGTAATTGAGATTGAAAACAGTCGGCTCAATAGGTAGATACATTATAGTTCAACCAGTTTTAATGTTGCCATACTGTAATATGCATTAAGCGCATGGGTTTCTCCTTGTTTTGTTTATATGAGAACTTTCCTGATATTGAGGACAAAGATTGGCGAATATCTTTGTAAATTTAAATAACCTCCGAAAGCGGACACACATATGCGTATATTTGTCAACTTTCAATTCATGTAAATTAATTCATATGTTTAGATCAATATCATGATAATGAAGTGGACACCTTCATGAGCATTCAACAGCGGCGGAACATGACCATGCGATATGGGAGATGATGTATGAAGTTACACGTGAAAGAATGGTAATGATTCGGCAAAATATCAATTAGTTTTATGTCACTGTTCGCGGGTAGATGAAAAAAGCTGGCGATAGACCATGGATAATGATTTAGAGATACCGACGGCGAAGACTGCGATATGACTGCTTTCGGTCGACATGCATTTGGTGTTTAGTTACAGTATTTCGACGTGCATGTATTGCCAATTGTTTTAAAATTTAAATCAGTAAGGAGTGCAATAACAATTTTGTGGTACTTTTATCATGCTGCAGAAAACAATAAACAGACCACAAATATAGTATATCTTTCCTATTTTCCATGAAAACACATCTTGGTATTTCATTTGAATTGTCTCCAAGGTCAACATATGTTTTCATTTCTAAGCAAACGAATTCAATAATTGCTGTCTGTTGATGTGTACACAGTAGTGTGATTTTATTTTACCCAATTAAACTTTTGAAATACCCAGTTGCTTCAGAAATGATGGAGTGAAAATACTCAATTACTAATTCCTTATCTGGAGCCTGTATTACATTGGCTATTAAGGACTCGTTCTATACATGATCATCGTTTGATTCAAAGGTAATTGCTTCGTAAAAGCACATACCATATATGTGAATACTGCCCCATTACTGTATCCTATACGGAACATGGAGTGGCCAAGTCGGCCATCTTTGTGTGTTCCAACCATCAGCCAGTTTCACCTGTTCTGCAGTTTGACAAAGAACTGAAAATGTGAGGTAGAACTTATGATATAATGTAGCTAATCACATGTAAAAAATGGCAGGAGAACGGACTCATATCCATTATATTACACCAAACTGTAATATATCTGTTTTCTGGACAGGTTTGTGCCAGTGTTTTTAACAAGATGAACCACCATTATATGAGTTCATGAACTCGTATCAAGGAGTCAAGCAAGGTGATCCGCTATCGCCAGTATTATTTATGATGTTTATCAATGACATAGTGCAGAGTGTAACCGTAGATACTGACGACTTATTCAAGCTAGACGATATCAGCACCTTCATGCTACTATATGCAGATGCCGCTGTAGTTTTTGCAACATCACCCGATTCTCTCCAATCACTGCTATATGACATATGCGTTTACTGTAATATGTGGCATTTGAAAGTGAACACTAAAAAGACAAAAGTCATGGTATTTGAGAACGGTAGACACACAAACGTAACAATACAAATGAATGGTGTTCTATTGGAAACAGTTTCATCATACAAATACCTTGACATATACTTATTTAAGAACGGTAACTGGCACAGAATTCAGCAAATAATAGCACAAAATGCTTCCCATGGTTTTCACAATCTAAATAACGTACTTAAACATGCAAATTTCCCAATCGGTGAGAAATGTAAACTTTTCGACTCCCTGGTTTCTTCTATTCTTAACTATGGCTCAGACATCTGAGGATTTCACGAAGGATAATCAGCTGACTTAGTACATACGAGATTCTGCAGGGAAATCTTGGGAGTCAGAAAGTCTACAAATCTTTCAGGGTTGTATGGAGATTTAGGACGGTACCAGTTTAAAATATTATGCATGTTAAACATGATCAAATATTGGCAAATGTTATTGTCAGACCATTCTACATTGTGTTTCAGATTATTCACTATGTTGAAAAATGACGTTGACAATGGCAACTACCACAATGGCAAAAAGTGGGCTTATCACATAAAAACAAGTTTAGACTCTATAGGGTGCACATATCTATGGCACATTGATTCATACACAACTGTTCCCTATGAACTTATTAAGACTAGACTACACGAACAATATTTCCAGTCATGGCATGGTGCTTTGCGTGGATCAGTGAGACTACAGAGTCTTCGGCGATATAAACACATATTTAGATTAGGAAATGTATTTACTGTCGTCAAGGAGCGATAGGAAATGAGTATCATTTTCTTTTGGTCTGCCCATTTTACTCTGATCTAAGAAAAAAAAACTTTTGCCGACGTTGCAAAAATTTAACAAACTAATGGCTTCAGAGTCAAAACGGACACTCCTAAACCTCAGTAAATATATTTACTACGCTTCTGTCAAAAAAACGGAATCTTAGACATGTATTTGCGCTCGATGCTCCTTAATCCTGCCAAGGCAGTGGCTGTGGCTCTTCGGATGTGTTCCCGCATCCTGGACCGGCCGGTTTGATCGGGTGAGCCTGAGAAGCACTCGGAATCAGCCGATCATGGGCTTTTGTAGCCGGTTTGAGTTTCGGGTGCGCGCTCGGAGAGCTATGTAAGCGCAGAACCAAGGCAGGATTGACGCAGCTGATTGTGTAACTACTATCAAGTGAGGGACATTGAGAATTTTACCTAATAGATCACTACATGTACATGTACGTATCCTCAGACACGCCTACCTTACGACGGGTGTTGTCGATATACACGAACCATCATATGCTAAAACCGTCCTTGCCGCGTCCTTGCCGCGTATTCTGTAGTCAGCAGCCAGTCAAGATGAATCGTCTGTATTGGGTGAGGGTTGACAAAGCGATTCGATCAAATATGGACGTAATCTGCCGTATTTGACAGAATCGCTTTGCTGGCGTTCAGTAACATTGCCCCACGTCCACACACAATGATACGATACATGTATGCAACTATGGTCTACGGGAGAGTCGGTTTTCGCACATTATGTTTCACAAACTTGTATGAAATGGCTAAAAACATATTTGTATGTGTTTAATGCTTAATAAATATATATATAGCCTCAAACACAGAAAATCGCACAGTGTATCACAACCTGACCAACCACACATACCATATATACCCACTACTGTACTCTTTTATTAGCTACCAAATCCAGTGACATGTAAGCAGTTACCGGAGTGTATTATCCCTGGTGTCTGCTCACCTACTATGCGAGTAAATATGGCTTTACCTATGGTAGTAGAGGATCTAAGCCCACACAAACAAGGGTAGTGTGCACTTTGTGATACAAGTGTGAAATTTGGCAAAATCAACTTTGATATATCCTATACCATAAAAGCCCAGGACACAAGCGATTTATCACCTTGAATCCAATATGACAAGTACACAGATCGGTACATGCCAATTCATTTCGTTTACATTTGCAGAGGCCTCTGCATGCCTTTTTGCATCCCCATTTTATCAGCTCCTGTCACATCTGAGCTGATTCAGAAAGAGATGTCCAGAATGGATGCCAGCCATCACCAGTATCCTCCCATCCCCAATCTGCAGGGCTGGGAATGTCAGGGTCTTGGACAAGAGTTTGTCCCCAGACATAACCTCCTTGGTATATGGCCCGTTTGCAATGCTCTTGCAATGCTGCTTCTGTTGGCGGTATGTTGTCAATTGTTCTTGAACCTTGTGAGAACAATTGCTTCCTTGCACAGTTAACGTTACTCTGATCAGATGTTCTGCTGTAAAAGAGCACCACGAATCGCTGAATGGTGTTGAAGCCATCAGCACACATTTGCACAGGGGTATTTGCAAGACTGATCAAAGTGTCTGTCAACTGTGGAAGGACTTTTAATACATCCCAACATGATTTCTTTCCATGCCCAGCAAAGAAGGAGACTGTATCACAGCCGGTGAGGCTGTGGAACATTGGCAATGCCTTTGCCTTCTGCGTACCAATATTTGATAATATGGTATGGGAACCAATGTACCTGAATGCTTTCCCAGTACCGAAAGCTACCTACAGCTCTTCAATATCTAGACGACACAGGATTGACGCAGCTAGCACAACAACGTCTGTGTTTGTTGTGCGGATAGTGATTTTGGTGTGTCCCTGATTCACACAATCAGCATTGTGAAACATGATTCGAGAATCGACCTCCTCATGGCTGCATGGTTCTAGATGTGTCTAGTTCGGGATCAGAGCACATCACACTTGTGTCAGCTGTCGTTTCTAAGATATTCTCGTGCTGCACCTCCTTGATTAAATACTCAGCAAGGAAGGAAAACAATTCAGCTTTGTTAACGTCCATATGAAGGAAGGACTGTCAGTTCGAGGGAATAGGTGCTGTAGCCAGAACATGTCTATGCTCACCTGTACCCCACTTGTTCCGTGTGGATTTCTTAAGACTGTTTGCAATGTACCTATCCCAAACAATGTCCAGTCTCTGTACGTGTTTGATACGTCTCAGGATATATGGGGCGAATACATCTGCTGCATAGTCTTTGAATGTGCTTGAACACTGGTTCCTCCTTTTCTGGGAGGTAGCATATGTACATTGGCAGCACCATCAAGTACTTCTGCTTCAATTGTTGGTAACAGTGTATCATCTACCGCAACTCTGTCAGGGGTAGTTGATTGTAGGACCATTACCAAGTCAGCCTTTCAGCCAGTACGCATCTCGCCAATGTCTGTCAATGATTGGGGACATGCCTGGTTTTCATACTGACAAAATCAGAAAGATTGCTATTACGTGACATGCAGGCAATAAACAATCTGGAACACAAGGCTGTGTTGGCTTTGGGAGATGATATCTGGTTTTTGGTTTTTCTTCGTAGGTGTTTTGAACAATGTAATCTTGTTCTTTGAAATGGTGTCTGTCACCGGTTTTTGACACACCAGTAATCTCTCAGTGACATACCATTCATACTGATTGTTACCAATCTCCTCTACTGTTTGGACGTGTTGCACCACAGATTCATCCATCACTACCTTTGTGTGAACGGCTATGAGCTCTGACCCATGATGAAGAAATGGTTTATCCATTTCTTTAAGAACTTTCACCATCTCATTCACATTGCCTTTGAACTCGTCTTGGGTGGATATGGATTGTTCATGGTGCTTTGTGTCTCCTGTGCGGTGCGTGTTATCAAATTCATTGATAACTCGCGCGATTTCTGGTCCAGCGATCATCCATCTCAGAAGAGCACTTGGATTTTCTGTTAATCCAACAACACCACCATCACCATTTATAAGCAGATTCAGCTGCTCATGGTTGTGGTCCATTGCAATGGAAGAGAACTGATGGATGCTCTTCTGCACTGTGAAGTGCCCTGACATGAACCCATGGTACACAGTGAAATGCCACAGATAATGGACGCACACCAGAACATCATATCTAACTTTATACTGAACTCTGCAAGAGGGTTAACATATACTGATATGAAGATATGTAAGTGCGATTTTACGGCACGGAACATACGGCATTATTATACAATAAATGTACGCCAGTTGAGAAGAGACCTGATGCAGTTTACCATTTACGACCTGCTTAGTCAGACTGGTCTGCGCATATAGTGAAGTCTGATCATGGCATACATGCCATACTGGCCTTCAATCTAGGTTTTCAATGACGAAGGATCTAGGGCTTTGAGTTATTTACCAGCATTCTGGTGTAGCATTCAGTCTGCTCTCCCATCTCCCGCCCCTATCTCCCACCCCCACTCGCTATCTCCCACCTCCTGCCCCGCTCTTCAGTTATAATTACAAGGTGATGTATCACTTTATTTTGATTTGGTAGTTTGGTGTCATCTGAGGGACCACTGCAAAAAGCATATGCAGTATTCACCATTTTAATGAATCAGTGGCGCGTAGCCATATGGGGTAAATTTGGTTATGTGTGTGTATGGTACATTTTTTTTTCTGTGGGAAGTACGTGCAATATATGTTGTAAATTTGTAAAATCAATATTGTTTTGGGGAAGAAACACGGGGAAGGAAGGCTACACACAACCCCCTCCCCAAACCCCCTCGGCAAGAATCTGGCTATGCCACCATTGTTTAATGTCATTTGCTGGCGAATGAATGTTCAATGTTCCAATGTCTCTCAAATGACACCAGCACCTACGCACATAATATAACGAGGCCATGGGCACCAATTCATACCGGTAGTGGGGTATTGGACCTGAGTTTGATATTGATTTGGCTCATTCACATGGCAAGTATTGTTGTTCTTGTTGTTCTTGTTGTTATTGCTGCTGTTCCTAGACTAACATCCCAGACTACCTTTCTGTGACACCAACATAGATTGAAAATTCTGATAACTTGAATCGAAATAATTACATTGCGCAATTATATATATATATTGATCTGTGTCATCAGGGTCATGATTGAAGATGTGTTCATGTAATGCATACGGCGGCCATTTTTAACATTGGCGGCCATTTTGAACCACATGATATTTTTCAAAGGTGTCCTTTATTTTATACACAATAAAGTAACTTTGAAAAAAATAAAATGCCATCAAACGTGTGTCTCTATGGCATCTATAAACAAAGATGTGTTCATTTAATGTATACGGCGGCCATTTTTAATATTGGCGGCCATCTTGGACCGCAGGGCATATTTAATTTATGTCCTGGGTTTTTTTATTGTATACATAATACATTTAACTTGGTAAAAATAACAAATAGCCATCAAACATGTGTCTCTATGTCATCTGTAAGCAGATATGTGTTCACTTTTATGCGTACGGCGGCCTTTTTTAATATTGGCGGCCATCTTGGTCCACAGGGCATATTTCACTTGCATCCTGGGCTTTGTTTTATTGTATACACACTAAAGTAACTCTGTGCAAAATTTCATGCTTGTATCACAAAGTGCACACCTCATGTGCTTAGCTCCGCTACTATGGGTAACGTGTACACTAACATAGGCTGTGTGTCTGATTGAAAAGTGACACTGCAAAATTTAGCTTCAGATTTATGGGAGAAATGCTCAGATATCTCGTATTCTGTATAATTTGCCGACATATATTTATAGCTTGTTGTCTATTATGTATTGCACCAAATTGTATTAGGTTTACTGTCATATTATTTGCTGTATGTGTCAAACGCACGAAGTGGTAAAAATGTACGACGGCGTGTACATACAAAGATGGCGGAGTTGGCAACTCAATGAACCATATAATATACAGTAACAAGACAATATTTACATATTTTATATTCATATATCACATCACTCTAAGTCTTATGAAGCAATTATCATTGAAGCTGAGTGTATCTATATATGACCTACTACCTTTAAGAATGCACCGATGGCATCATTATTGGTAAATGTACTTATATTATTAGTGAACATGTTATTACAGTTGTAAAAAAAAGTAAAACACGACTTCATTGTTTACAACATCCAGATATAGTGACAGAGTGACAATGTACGAGTATTCATTATAACACAAACGTTTTATTTAGTCAGTGTATCATGTTTACCTACCTAATATCGAATATTTTCGGAATGCGAATTCCATTGATATATGGCACAATATGCCATGCCAGTAAAATGCGATGTCCTTTCTAACTAGCCATATGCACATCTTTGTGATTGTCCCTCGTAAATTTGGCAAGGGATATGTGGGTAGTATAAAATGTCATATAAACTGGCTAGAGGACAATTTTATCAACTGACCGTTCGAAATCGATACCTTTATTATCACGTTTACTTCTATCGTTTTAGCTCACCTGAGCCGTCGTCGTCTGTTCACAATTTCAAACGCCTTCTTCTCCCTAACCAGAGATGATATATGTTGGGAGCACGTAAGATTTGTAAAATTGGAGGTTGTCGAATAATCCAACATGGCCGCCGTGGAAAAGTTGGTCAAATTATTAAACAATCTTCTCACGAACCGCCAGATCGATTTCTACGAAACTTGACAGTAATGATCGATAGCCAACGCTGTTTTAGATTTGTTAAAATGGTGGCCCCAGGGTCAAAAATGGGTCAAGTAGGGGTCAAATTTCACATTTGACCGAACATGGTTATGTCATTTGGAGGTCGTTCTCCTAATCCAAGATGGCCGCCGTGGAAATGTAGGTCAAAGTCTTGTAAAATCTTCTCACGAACCGCCAGACAGATTTCAACGAAACTTAACAGGAATGATTGACAGTCACTGCTCTTTCAGATTTGTATAAATGGTGACACAAGTTTCAAAAATGGGCGGGGCCCGGGGGTCAACTAGGGATCAAATTTCACATTTGACCGAATATGGCCATGCCATTCATCAATCGAAGGTATTGAGGAGGTCACATGAAAAGTCAAAAGGCCATCCTTTAATTAAAGAGTTCAAACGTATTCTTGTCGTGAATCGCTTGGCCAGTGTTGGTCAAACTTCTTCACAGGGATGACCTATGGGTGGGAGCATGTCAGATTTTTAAATTTCGAGGTTGTCGCATAATCAAAGATGGCCGCCGTCACGGTGGAAAAGTATTTTAAATTCTTAAAACATCTTCTTCTGACGAACCGCCAGACATTTCAACGAAACTTGGCAGGAATGATGGAGAGTCTATGCTGTTTCAGATGTGTTAAAATTATACCAGGATCAAAAATGCACGGGGCCCGGCAGGTCAATTAGGGGTCAAATTTCACCAAATATGACATCGAGGAGACGATCGCTCTGAAGCGATCTTTATAAAAATCGGATGATTACGTCATCCAAGATGGCCGCCAAAAGGTCAAACCGGTATCTTTGTACTCGAGCTTTCAAACAGAATTTTCTTACTAACCGCTTGGCCGATGCTTGTCATAGTTATTGTCTTTCGTTGAAACATTTACAGATTTTTCAAATTTGAGATCGTTACATAATCCAAGATGACCGCCGTATAAAGTTGGACAAACAGTTTAAACAATGTAATGAATGTGTAAAGCTCTCTCAGATTTACTTGCATTTATATAATAACGTAAGCGATATACGGCCACAACGGCCCTCCTTTTTCTTTCGTCTCCTGAGACCTTTGTTGTGGCGGGTGTCTTATATCATACATTCGTTGTATTAGTTCGTTACGCACTATTTCTTCCGGCTTTTATGTATTGGGGGATAATACACGGCTAGTCTTAGAGCGTATCTCGGTTCCCGTTGAAGGATGTCTTATACGGTATTGCGTGTATTATATTTTTGTTGACATGGGCTCTTCGGCCTCCTCAAGGTGTATGATCACGTGGTACTAACAACAACAACAAGTACCGATTCAAAGTACGTATTATTGTATAGTGTCCTTATTACGTAACGGATTTTGATGAAATATGGCGCATCGAAGCGTGTTGTTAAGCTGCATTGGTGGTCTCTGTATTTTTGCGAAGAATCTATTTCCGTGTCGGAGACACGGAAATCGATTCTTCGCAAAAACGACATAAGTATGTTCCAAACTTCATAGACCACCAAATGCAGCTCATGAAGACGCGTTTGCTGCGCCATATTTCATCAAAATCCGTTGCATATTAAAGAAAATATCAAATAATACTTACTTTGGAGTGGGCGACGTTGTTGTTGTTGCAACCACGTGATCATGCACCTTGCTCCTCCAGTAGCCGAATTCACCAACATTGCAAAGTATACTTTTCTAGCAAAGTATACTTTGAGGGAGTAATCATTTATTTTTCCCGAAATGCATTATTTCATACAGAATTAAAGACTGCATATATTTGATGATTAAAAATATGCAGAATTATTATACTGAATTATTACATTATCACAGCCATTTTGGCTGTGATAATTAAATAAATTCAGTATAATTAAAATTAATAAATGTATCCTTAAATTGAAAATTTCTCCCTCAAAGTATACTTTGCTAGAAAAGTATATACTTTGCAATGTTGGTGAAATAGGCTACAGATGTATTGTGTCTGCGGGCCATTCTCGTTTATCGGAGTCGGGTATAAATTCGCCAAGTTACGCTGTAATCAAATAAACAAGTAACGCCATGCTTACGTAATTTCACTCGTGATTAGCGCATGTCTGGCAGGGTCTGGCAGGAGCGGTAATTTGATCATCCTGACTTCATATCGCCCGATACTGTACTTACAGATAAATGTGGAACACGCAGTATCCAAGCACATCATTACCGAGCCCCGCAAGGGACATACATTTCTTTTTTGTATTAATTCCTTCCCACGAAATAACAATTCGTTCCCTCAATTTAACAATTGGTTCCCTCGAATTAACAATTCGTTCCCACGATATAACAATTAGTTCCCACGAATTAACAGTTCGTTCCAACGATATGACAATTCGTTCCTTCAATTTAACAATTCGTTCCCTCGAATTAACAATTCGTTCCCACGATATAACAATTCGTTTCCACGATTTAACAATTCGTTCCCGTGGGAACGAATTGTTAATTCATGGGAACGAAATGTTAAATCGAGGGAACGAATTGTTATTTCGTGGGAACAAATTAATAAAAAAATAATTCTTCGTCCCCTGCGGGCTCCGTACCAATGTATTTGTAAACTAGACAAGTACATGCAAACTTGACACAATTGATAAATAATGCGTCACGTGTTCCACAATACCATCTATTGCAATGAATGTTTGTACTGTGTGACACGGAGAATACAAGCTACACATATTTGTATTGTGTTATAACCGTCTCCTGGCCAATACTACGGAGCGCCGCAGGGGACGTAGAATTATTTTTTTTATTAATTCGAGGGAGCGAATTGTTATATCGTGGGAACGAATTGTTAAGTCGATGGAACGAATTGTTACATTGAGAGAACGCATTAATACAAATATCCATGTCCCCTACGGGGCTCCGTACAATACAACAATGCCGTATTCACAAGGTCAATTATCACCAGTTTAAAGCCTAACATAATAGGGGGAAACCCTTCGGTGATGCTACACTATCATTACTAGTTACTCATTGGCTATTCAAAGTAGTTAAATTATTTCGCTTTGTCGTGAAAATAAAAGCGCTCAGTTAGCTATTTCTCCTTTCACGAAACTAACCATTGACAAAGCGGATTGGTTGTGTATATCCTCGTACTTCCGCATAGAACACGCAATCAGAAAGCACAGGTGCAAGACTCGTAACTAGGACTCGGTATATGGCGCATTTTAAAACATTACCGCACCCATTACTGTTAGGCTATACAATTGTTTGTTTCGCCCGCTTGCGGAACATTGGCGTCCGTGTTAAAGGTTTTGGTCAAAGGTTTTGGTTAAAGTATGTCGGTATACTATCAAATCGTCGGCGGGCTTACACTGTTCGCCATTCAGTCAATAACCCATGATTACTGACGTCAGCAAAGGGATTTGAGAACTGTATGAGAGAAGCGTAGATCCAGATCAGCCTGCACATCCGCGCAGTCTGATCAGGACCTACGCTGTTCGCCATTCAGTCAATAGCCCATGCATTTTCTACGCAAACGTTAAGCCTATTATCATGATTATGAATACACACACATGACAGCCGCCATCTCTCTGCGGTAACATGTTGAGTCATGGAAAACGGAAAGTATATTTTGTATTAGTTGTAATCCTGTTCATCCGGCATTCCCACAGTCCGGTTAGTTAGGCTTGAATTATTGACGCTTGTACACATGTGCCAATGTTTAAATGGCGGCTAGCCTGCTGATACGACTGCGCTCATGTAGGAAATAGGCGGCTAATACATTTCCCATAGCCGTACAGTCACATAAACATGCCAGCCACAGTTTACCTGCGACAATTCTCGTACTTTCGCCTACATTTCTAGAGCCATATCAAACACGGGTTCATGCGGATTGATCGGAGTTATTTCCCCAAATATGGCGGCACCGTCTACTTTCACTTTTGGACGGCAAGTAAAATCTTAACACCACCATCCCATTGTTTCCGCCAAACAAATTTAATCTCCAGCATGTGCACCATGCAAATAATATAAAAAAGCATGTTTGACATAGATATACCTTTGCTGTCGCCAACATTTTATTTATCTCTCTGGCATAATAATAACAATCAATGCCGTTATCCTGAGAATTTACTCCTTGTTTACCGTCTATATTATTCATAAGTTGACTGGTTCCGTCTATATTATTCATAAGTTGACTGGTTCCTATACACATTGATATATGGCTACATTTGCTGCAGTCGTCGTGAGATCCATTTTCTGCACAAATAATTATGGAGGCCCCCTGAGGCGATGTAAACCAGTGATGAGGTTCATGTCCTATAGACCATCACCTGCTATTTAAACGTGATATGTCATCAGGTACAAATTGAATAAATGATTATACAATAATCATAATAACCGAAAGGGTTCAGTGGGCTAAGAGAGCCACTATGGACTGACTGACTCCACTATGGACTGACTGACTCCACTATGGACTGACTGACTCCACTAACTATGGACTGACTGACTCCACTATGGACTGACTGACTCCACTAACTCCACTATGGACTGACTGACTCCACTATGGACTGACTGACTCCACTATGGACTGACTGACTCCACTATGGACTGACTGACTCCACTATGGACTGATGTATGGACTGACTGACTCCACTATGGACTGACTGACTCCACTATGGACTGACTGACTCCACTATGGACTGACTGACTCCACTAACTATGGACTGACTGACTCCACTATGGACTGACTGACTCCACTATGGACTGACTGACTCCACTATGGACTTGACTCCACTATGGACTGACTGACTCCACTATGGACTGACTGACTCGACTATGGACTGACTGACTCCACTATGGACTGATGTATGGACTGACTGACTCCACTAAGGACTGACTGACTCCACTATGGACTGACTGACTCCACTATCTATGGACTGACTGACTCCACTATGGACTGACTGACTCCACTATGGACTGACGTATGGACTGACTGACTCCACTATGGACTGACTGACTCCACTGACCCATTCAAATGTTAAAACAAAGAGCTGGACTACGGAACATGTTAGGTAATTATGTTTGGTCGTGCCTTATATCGATGGGGAGGCATCTGGGGCCCGTTTCACTAAACTTCGTAATACTGAAATGTTCGTAAGTGCAAACTTATTATAGTCTATAAATTTCACATTAACAATGTTATCTTGTAAACAATTATTGGATTTACATTTATTGAGCATAGGCTGCTTTGCTCAATAAATGTAAATCCATCAATTGAAATTTACAGACGATCATAAATTTGCACTTACGGACATTTTAGTCGTACGAAGTTTAGTGAAACGGGCCCCTGGTGATGGAATATATAGAGCATAGTAGGTTAGTGCCGTGAATGGCAAAAACTATATGGCAAGGCTTAGGAAACGGGATGGGCGAGGCTCTGCCGAGCACATCCCGTTTCCGTGCCGCTCCAGATATTGTTTTCCATTCACGGCACTAACCTACTATTCTTTTTATCCCGTCAATACATACATATTGCTTTAAAATGCAAAAAGAAAATAACCCCAGCCACAGCACATATTCATACGCAGTGATTAGGTCGTATTGACAGGATATCAAAAATGTTTCACGGCACCGTTTCACGGCACATACGCACTGTGTTGACGGGATAAACCGAAGTAACTGACGCTCACACAACGAGTTATTAATCTAGAACATGTACATGATGTATGACAAGCCAAATACACAATCATTCCTCAAACCAAGCCAAATACACAATAATTCCTCAAACCAAGCCAAATGCACAATAATTCCTCAAACCAAGCCAAAAAATCCAGTTCCAAAATACAAGCATTACCAACAAATCATCCTCAAACCAAGCCAAATGCACCATCATTCTCCAAGCAAGCCAAAATCACATCATATTCCTCAAACCAAGCCAAATGCCAAACATCATTCCTCAAACCAAGCCAAATACACAATCATTCCTCAAACCAAGCCAATACTAAATCCTCCTCAAACCAACAAATGCCAAATGCACAATCATTCCTCAAACCAAGCCAAATACACAATCATTCCTCAAACCAAGCCAAATACACAATCATTCCTCAAACCAAGCCAAATGCACAATAATTCCTCAAACCAAGCCAAATGCACAATCATTCCTCAAACCAAGCCAAATACACAATCATTCCTCAAACCAAGCCAAATGCACAATCATTCCTCAAACCAAGCCAAATGCACAATCAATTCCTCAAATATCCAATGCCCAAATACACAATATTCCTTCAATCCAAGCCTAATGAAATCATTCCTCAAACCAAGCAAAATACACATTCTACCTCAAACCAGCCAAATAAACAATCATTCCTCAAACCATGCCAAATGCAACAATATTTCTCAAACCAAGCCATATACACAATCAGTCTCAAAAACCAAGCCAAATTTTTAAAAATATTACACAATCATCCTCAAACCAAGCCAAATGCACAATCATTCCTCAAACCAAGCCAAATACACAATAATTCCTCAAACCAAGCCAAATGCACAATCATTCCTCAAACCAAGCCAAATACACAATCATTCCTCAAACCAAGCCAAATACACAATCATTCCTCAAACCAAGCCAAATACACAATCATTCCTCAAACCAAGCCAAATGCACAATCATTCTCACCAAGCCAAATACACAATAAGCCTCACAATCATTCAAACCAAGCCAAATCAAACCAAGCCAAATGCACAATCATTACTCACCAAACCAAGCCAAATGCACAATCATTCCTCAAACCAAGCCAAATACAACAATTCCAAATGCACTACCAAGCCAAATCACAATATTAAAACTCAACATTGCCAAATACACAATAAATTCCTCAAACCAAGCCAAATGCACAATCATTCCTCAAACCAAGCCAAATACACAATAATTCCTCAACCAACCTTCACAATAATTCTCAAAAACCCAAGCCAAATACACAATAATTCTCAAACCAAGCCAAATACACAATCCATCAATCCAAAGAAACACAATAATTCTCAAACCAAGCCAAATACACAAATAATTCTCAAACCAAGCAAATACACTAATTCCTCAAACCAACCAAATGCACAATCATTCCTCAAACCATAAGCCAAATAGCACAATAATTCCTCAAACCATTGGTAATTCCTCAAACCAGGAATTATTTTTTTAATTTGGCTTGCCATAAACATGAATGCCTAAGTTATTTCCCGTCTTTAGAAGAAGCTGGACGAACACGTGTGTAGATAATTATGGTTCCAGGCGTATTTATGTCACGGGGAGAAATTCCAGTGAAGGAATGTTTGAATGTAATAGGCGCTCAAGGTTCACACAGACAATTACTGATCTAGAACATGACCTACTTGCCGTTCCCTTGATATTCGCAACTGCCTACAATGCGTGCTACATATTCACTAGTTGAATGAGTATACACTACAGTGGCGGATCCATGATTTCGCCGAAGGCGGGGGAAGGGTGCGAGGGGGGGGGGGGGGGTGCGAGGGGGTGTGGGGGGAGTCGAATTCGAACGACATAGTTTCAGTACACAATGTGATAAAGTACATTGTGGTGATATCTGCTGAATGGACGTCGATCTGATTAAATCACCTTTATTTGAAATTCCTTGCTACTTTTATTTCGACAACTTCTCAATTGCAAAAAAGAAATCTAAAATCCTGAAAGGGATGGCCCGGGCCGCCTCCCTGAATCCGCCACTGCACTACATGAAGCCGAGGCAACGTAAATACATTTGCAAAAATAACAGAATGAAAAGTCATGCAGAGCATGATGTTATTAGCCGATCAAATCAGGGTTCAATATATGTCCACATTTTAGTAGTTACGGAATCTCAGGGAAGAGTGAGAGAAGTGTTGATTTCCTCCGCAACCAAATTCTCAAGAAAAAAAAATGAATTCTATTAGAAAAATTGGGGCCCCGAAAAAAATATTAATAGGAAATAAAATTTGATGTAGAAAAAAAATTGAAGAAAAAAAAACATCATCCTATATTTATCGATATTTTTAGTTAACACGGAGCTACGGTCATGATATTAGTTAGGCATGCAGAAACATATTTTTAGCAAAGGGATATCCCATTCACCAGTCCAGTCGAATACAAATCTTACTTAACAAAGTGACCATTAATTAACGTACTCAACAAAATGTACCAATCGAATTGATGTCGTGCGTATTCAGGCACATGCCCAGATTGGCCTTGATAACGTTGTCACTTGTTTATCCCTTGTTTATCGATTTAAATGGTTTAAATCGACTCGAAGCTTACGTTCAACGGCCGCACAAACTCGATTGAACTGCACGCCTTCCAATGATTTAAATACGCAGCGCGTTTAAATAGTCAATTACGTTTTTTTAATGTGCGCACTGGTCATTTAAAAAGGGGCCCATCCGTGATTTTGTGCGCGATGTCGGGCGCAAGACAATCAATAATTTGCGGCATTGACAATAATTAAGGGGGATTGCCACAATCGCGCGTGCTGGATGCATCCCTGCCATCCCTGCATGATACGTAAACAAATCAAAGTTCGCTATGAAGGGCAATTCTTCGTTTTGATTGGTGCAACATTTTGTGAATATTAGCTAGCGTCAAATGACGCGCATACGCGATCCAATGGGATAAACCCGAGATGCTGGGGTTGCTAGTCGGAGGAGATTTTGAGCAGAGGTCGATTATAAATTAGCCGAATAAACACATTTTACGCGATTATACGTGGCTGAAACTTGTTCTGTTTAATAAATAAAAGCTTTAAATTAGCCCAATAATCGGCGTATGTTGGCGTATATCGCCATTAGAGCCAACTATGGACTTCAACAATAACAACTTTCGGGCTGAATCTCTTCCGGCGTTCAGCTCATTACGTATTCAAAATTGTGTTATTTGGCTATATTTAAAGTTTTAAACGGAGATAATTGCCAAAAATGCAAACTTTATCGGTTGATGCAATTTGGAAGTGATGCAGCAAAATTCGCGTTCGTAGATTACCGAATAGCGGAGAAAAGGGTTGCTACAAACTTTTTCAGAATTCGATGGATGACCAATATATTAGCCGATCTATAAATAGATCGGCTAATAATGAGCTATCTATCGCGGTACATGAATGAAAACAGGCATGTCTAATCTGGCCTTCTGCTATATACTACTACAGGGTTATCTAGTACAAATAATATCCAAACAAGTCATATCTGTAAATGCCATCGGTGTAGAATTCCGATAAATATCACATGTTCCGCCTTCACTTAAATACCCCAGCAAGCGTTTACAAGGTGTATGATCACGTGGTTACAACAGCAACAACAAGTACTGAAACTTCCAGAAGCCATCTGATTCAAAGTACGTATTCTTTTATAGTGTCCTTATTACGTAACGGATTTTGACGAAATATGGCGCATCAAACGCGTCTTGTCAGGCTGCATTTGGTGGTCTCTGTATTTTCGCCCAAACTTCTGTCGTTTTTGCGAAGAATCGATTTACGTGTCTCTGACACGGAAATCGATTCTTCGCAAAAAACGACATAAGTATGTGCCAAACTCCCTGGACCACCAAATGCAGCTCATGAAGACGCGTTTGCTGCCATATATTTCATCAAAATCCGTTGCATATTAAGGAAAATATCAAATAATACTTACTTTGGAGTGGGCGACGTTGTTGTTGTTGTAACCACGTGATCATGCACCTTGGTTTAGTTGGACAACTATGTTGTCGTACCAATTGGATTTCACTTGTACAGTGGAACCCCTCTAAACAGGACACTCTGAAAAATATAGATATCTACCTTAGATGTGTTTCGGTGTTATGTATCTCTGATTACAATGACTTATCCTGGTTGCAAAACACTAGAATGTGTCACGAAGAGCTCACATGTCTGATTTACAGTGGAACATATCCACACCGGACACCCTGGGAGGTCCCCGGGGTGTCCGGTTTGGATAGGTTCTACTGTATTGCGAACAGTGTTGCCTGTATATCTGTATTACACTTAGGTATCACACTCGGTGTTTCATTCACAACAGGCGCGTACGAAACTGGGAACCAGACAAGGGACCTTCGGATGGCCCTGGAGTTTACAGTACGATGAAGTATTTGGTCCCTCGTGGTATGCATGCATGTGTGGCAGTGACTGCGGAAATGGGGGTTGTGGCATTTATGGACGGTCTATCTCTTATATGCTACATGTAGCAATTCAGGTAGCCTAACACAGTTGAACCTCTCTAAACCGAACAACCTTGCGACATCGATGTGTTAAATTATGATCGATTCCACTGTCAATTATCGCTGATGTTTATCAGTGTTCTTGACTGCAATGCACACAGGTATGTGCTTCAGGGCTCTTACGTCGGAATTACAGTGAAACATCTCTAAACCGGACATCCTGGGGACCTCCCAGGGTGTCCGGTTTAGAGAGGTTTCACTGTATAGACGTATAACGTGTGTTAGTAGCAGGACATTTGTTTCACATGCAGGCTGACTGGCGATGCTACGACGCCCCGCAGGGGATATGGATTTTTTTTATGTATTCGTTCCCACGAAAAAACAATTCGTTCCCCAATTTAACAATTCGTTCCCTCGAATTAACAATTCGTTCCCACGGTATAACAATTCGTTTCCTCGAATTAATAATTCGTTCCCACGAAATGACAATTCGTTCCCTCAATTTAACAATTCGTTCCCACGAATTAACAATTCGTTCCCTAAATTTAACAATTTGTTCCCACGATATACGTTCCCGTGGGAACGAATTGTTATTTCGTGGGAACGAATTGTTAAATTGAGAGAACGAATTGTTATTTCGTGGGAACGAATTAATAACAAAATAATAAGTATATGTCCCCTGCTGTGCTCCGTACGATGCAGATCCTTCCGCACAGTCTGAAATAGATCTATACTGGTCGTAAATGACATAAACCACATTTCCCCAGTTACAGACACATACATGTATATGCACTTACACAGAAAATACGGATGCGCCCATTTATCTGCGATCATGAGTCGACAACAATAATACTATGTCGCTATCACACGTTCTTTTATGGTTTATATTATATTATGCACGGCCTTTATGTGGCGCACATGCAGCGAAACTAATAGGTTAACTCCAGTGTGCGTGCTCGCAACAGTAGAGAAGAAAGGGCCAACAAATTAGGCTAATTTTAACACTATCCCGCTATGAACGGCCATTGTAATTGCTTGAAGTACAACATCGGCTGATCCACTTGCGCACCCATCATAAAGGTCACGGTTTGTAGGTTGGGCAGGAAACGAGACGTGCACGGACGTTTCGGCTAGCATATATCCCGATTATGTAGATACTGTCTATCAGCCTTAGAATAGCGATTAGATTAGAGCAATCAGGGGCGCGTTTCACTAAACTTCGTACCACTAAAATGTGCGTAAGTGCAAAATTAAATTTAAATTTCACATTAACAATGTTTTCTTGTAAACAATTATTGGATTTACATTTATTGAGCATAGGCTGCATAATCCATCAATTGATATTTTCAGACGATCCTACATTTGCACTTATGAACATTTTAGCCGTTCGAAGTTTAATGAAACGGGCCCCAGAACCCCGTCTCAACAGTGAGCAGTGTAGGCATAGTTCCAGCGACCAGTGTAAACTATCATGAGGATGTATGCCGTCGGTTCGTCAGGATATATCCTGGTAAGACATGAACTATGGCCGGTTGTGTTTAAGGTCATGGTCCAATAATTTGACATTCAGCTACAGAACGATCGTAAAGATTCACGAAGTTGAAGTGTAACTCAGTCGTCTTACTGACCACAAATACAAGTTCAGTGAATTAAATGCGAACAGTATATGCACTAATCAGACTGTGTTGATACACATACTGATTCGGGGCTATTGTTGTTGGAAACTTCGCCAGGTACATATTGTTCTCTCTGTAGGTGGCCCGTTCATACAAATGCAATCACAAGGTCATATATTTGCCTCGGCACGCACGGTAGCTGTCAGAAAATTCACACACACTACGGTACATTGCAGTAGTATATCGGCTGCATGGGTGTAAATTACGAAACAATGTCACGAGCGGTCACGATACTACGTGACGAGTGGTAACAATACTACTCGTCACGTGAACCTGAACATGTCAAGGATGGTCACGATACTACGTGTCACACCGACGTATCCCAACTTGTCAATCATGACCGAACTTCTAATAATAGACATTCGGTCACCGTAGTCCTATAAAAAGGCGACCAGAGATAGAAAAATACGTGGGGTCCCGCCCGGTTTCGATCCACCGACCGACTGATGATAAACCGGCGAGCTAACCGACTGAGTAGATAGATAGATAGATTCTTTATTTCCTCCTCGAAGGAGAGCATGATTTACAGGAACATGTAACAAAGCAATATAATTATACACAAAGGAACGAATTTACACGGACATGTTTTGTCTGGTGCCTGACAAAAATACTGGCGCTATAGCGGCGTCAGTCTTTATGTACCAGCACCATAACCACAGCATAAGAAAGTAATATTTACAGCTATTTTACAATGCGAAAATTGATTTTTGCCGAAGCCAACACCATTTCTACTCAATGTGTCAATGGCAAATAATTATGCCATTTTATACAAGCCAATGTAGCTCCTGACCTCTCGACTGTATGTTAGCTTTGCCCCAAATACGCTCTTATGTCAAACTGCAGAAGTTTATCGTTCAGCAAAAGGATGAAAACAAACCATGGATTTTAGTCTATGAAGGTACCATGTACCTATGTTCATAAGCCATTCGTACTGATCTGGTGATATACGTAGAATTTCTGAGGCACTACACAACACACATATTTGTTGATGAACATGTAACGAAGTGAATTGCCTGAACACATGAATACCACACTTTTTGATAATTTTGCACCACATTACCTGCCGCAGCGTCTCAGTAGCCCTACATAAGTACATACAATGTACTAACATGTCATCGGTGTAGCGCCCACACATATCACAATGACGAGACCACGTTTCGGAGAATAATTTTGCAATCATATAGACGGCAGATCTACATTGCACTGCGAGCTTGGGATTGGTTATTGAGTACGTCCATAGCGTAAACGGTGACAGCAAACCATGAAGTTCTTTAAACCACGACAAATCACTATCGACATCAGTTCTGTTCTGCCACAACAGATATTCGTGGTCACGAATCGCAGCATTTATTGTTACTTTCCACGCCGATTTCACTGGAAATGTACCGCTTTCACAGAAGAGGTGTAGAACATTGGACATCCCATACTTGTCCAGAACGCGAACTATGTCAGGTATGTAACCGTATGCAGTTGTTGGGTTGTTCATGTATGATGTTAGTCGATTCACAAATATGCGTTTTGCTATTCTGAAGGTTGGTAAATGGGCAAGCTGACCTAAGAATCGCAACTTCTGTAAGTCGATTTCTGCTTCCAGAGACATCGAACCCAGCAGCCCCACAGCAATGTCACTTCGTGTTCGTTTCGATAGTCCTTGCATATATTTGATACACTGTCGATGTGCGCGCTCCAATGTGACGTTATCGATTGAGTAAAGGCGCATGTCCACTCAGTAGGCACAACGTGTTCTTCATAGGAATTAAATAAGTGTATAATGTTGTCACCACCAGTTCTAAAACTTACGAGTGCCGGCTATACAAATACACTCACTTACAGATATACTCACTTACAGATATACTCACTTAGTAATATGTATTTTACTGATAGTGACGCGCTGTGGTATCAGGCTATTTTCATATGCAAATGAGGCATAATATTTTTTAATTATTTATACTTATTAAATGCGTCACCTGAAAAAATGATATTCCCGACAGATTATAAAGTATGATCATTGCACATACAACATTAATACAGACAATAAATATTAATGTTTGACGGGGACAATAGTATATCAATGCCGTATACGTAGTAGGTTAGTGCCGTGAATTGGAAAACATATCTGACAAGGCTTAGCCTTTCCGAGCCGGGCGAGATATTTTCCCCATTCACGGCGCTAACCTACTATTCTATTTATCCCGTCAACACCTACTAATGGTTTTAAAATGCAAAACAATAATCCCAGTCACCGCACATATTCATACGCAGTGATTAGGTCGTACTGACAGGATATCAAAAATGTTTCACGACACATACATACGACATTATGTTGTGCAATACACGATTCGTCTGCTATAAAGTCAAATTAGTGGGAATAATAACTTACAAACCCAAACAAACATACTAACTTTATAACTTCCTTATACTATGTTTGTTTGCTTGTTGATGTTTAACGGCCTATCAACAAGTAAGGTCATGTAAGGCCGGGTCAATGGGTTTAGTACTCAATCCCATATATTACCTGTACAAGTACATGTACATGTTCAAGTGCATGTACAAATGGGGGGGGGGAATCCCAAAATCAGAACTGAATATTTACAACTTCCTTATACTAACATATTACGTTTGGGTTACTGATAGGCACCGAGTCACCAAACAGTGGCGAGACGGATTGATTGAAAACACGTATTGAAACGTTACTAGGTACAAAAGAGGCCCGGGCTGAGAAAATTTACTGTATGACGTTTGTGACCAGCGTAGTCCCAGATCAGCATGTGCAGTCTGATCAGGACCTACACTGTTCGCCATTCAGTCAATAACCCATGATTACTGACGCCAGCAAAGATATTTGAGAACCGTATGACGTATGCGAGAAGCGTAGATCCAGATCAGACTGCGCAGCATCCGCGCAGTCTGATCAGGACATACGCTGTTCGCCATTCAGTCATTTTCTATGCCTATAATGACTACACAAACATGACAGCCGCCATCTCTCTGCGGTAACATGTTGGGTCATGGGAAACATCCGCACAGTCTGATCAGGGCCTACGCTGTTCGCCATTCCAGCAATAACACACCCGTCGGGTTTCTAACAAACATGGATCGTTATCGGACTGGGCTACAGGAGTGTGCTATTTAATCAAGACTGCACGGACGGAAAACGATACCATACAAGTCAGATTGTTGTCTCATAAAATGTTGCCGGAAATTACAAAGTGAAATTCCAAGACGTATAATGTTATTTTAAACATAGCTTATTTAAATCAAAGTACTGACATATGTTATATCCAAATAAAATGATCACTTGCGGAATTAGAGACTGAAAGTTGCATATTTTCTCAATCATAATCCAGAGGCAAATGTACTGTGATGGTGTAAACCCATTCCCATACATTCTCTAGAATAAGTTACTGTTTGAAACTCCCAGAAAAATATTGTACGAAACTGGCGGCTAACTGTTCACCTGAGCCAAAAACTGTGAAAACTATAGAGAATAGTATACTTATGTGGAGTATTAGATACAAAGGAAAGGGCACTATTTTCTTGGTCGTTCTCGCCATTTAGGCGTAGCATTATCAATGGCTGCCCCCATAGAAATTTGCGTGACATTATGCTATCTCAAGGGAGATAACATATAAAATCGGAACAACCAGTGTGAATCGATATACAATCTGGGCCATGTTGCTCAAAGCTTCTGTTAGCTTAACAGACTGTTAAATCCTTAGCATTGCTAAGGATTTAACAGTCTGTTAAGCTAACAGAGGTTTTGAGCAACCGGGCCCTGGTCGTATCTTACTATCATAGGACATGTGAATAATTGCAATAAAAAATGTTTTGCGGTTGGATACAATTACACAAAGTACTGTATCACGCTACCTGCAAAATAGAAACCATTCACATCCATTCACATGTTGTAACGTGATGAAATGAATGCAACCTTACTCGTAACAATAATAAGAACAAGTCGTTTCGGTCAGAAATCACTAGCCTGAAGTACTATAATAGTAACCATGGTAACTACAATGTTTTATTTGCTCCAATGATGGCCATCCTCTGCTAATTTCGCTATATACATATGATCTAGCGTGATGAACCTATTGCAATCATAAGTTCAGTTACTCCAAATTTGCCAGATTTTGAAAATTTGTCGACAGATTCCAAATTCTTTTTTTATTGCAAAATATATTCCCCCCACACCCTCCCCCACCCACGTTAATATCCCATGGACATAATATCCCTACTGAAGTATTCACAGTATTTTACGGCATTTCGTCGATAAAATAAAACAATTTTGGGAGGGTGGCTTTAATATTTACGAACTGTATCTAAAGTTTGGTGATTTTGGTGATTTAATGTGTTTTAGTAATGGCCAAAAGTTTGTGGGCTGGGAAAACGTATGTAGTAATTACTTGCTCAGCGAATGTGACAATAATTGACTGACGTCCCTTGTGCTTTCAGTGGAGGTGAAGCGCCCGATCAATCAGTTTGGGGACCATGATGATATCACGAACATGTCGTTGGACGACTGGAATCGACGCTGGGAGATGGGGCAATTTAAGTTCCATGTACCAATGATCCACCCGTAAGTCGTGAGACATTCACACATCCGTAAGTCGTGCAACAGCCATCCATCCGTAAGTCGTGCAACATGCACACATCCGTAAGTCGTACAGCATTCATCCACCCGTAATTCCGTGTTGTAGTATTTGCATCTGGGCGGTTACCAAACAACTAAAGTTACGAGATAAGCTCCATAAACCCCGAGAATAACATTGTATTTTCATTATTTCCTAAGTTAAATTCTCCAAATTTAGTGGGAAAATAGCATACGATAAAATACATCGAAGTAAATATTTTCAATAAATGTAAATGCATGACTCACGTGACGACGGTTACGATAGGAACGTAGGTATCAGGAGCCCGTTTCACTAAACTTCGTACTACTAAAATGTTCGTAAGTGCAAATTTAGGATCGTCTGGAAATTTCAATTGATGGATTTACATTTATTGAGCATAGGCTGCAAATGCAGCCTATGCTCAATACATGTAAATCCAATAATTGTTTACAAGAAATAACACGAAATAACAATTCGTTCCCTCAATTTAAGAATTTATTGCCTCGAATTAACAATTCGTTCCCACGATAATACAATTCTTTCCTTCGAATTAACAATTCGTTCCCACGAAAAGACAATTCGTTCCCTCAATTTAACAATTCGTTCCCTCGAATTAACAATTCGTTCCGACGATATAACATTTCGTGCCCTCGTATAGACGTAAATCTACCAGGTTGATTGTAGTAATTCTCTGATGACGTTACGTGACGTCATGTCGAGGCGTTTTGTATTAATTACTATTTTGCTGATTTCATCGTTGATAGTAAAGCAAGTTTGGAGTTATACTTTCCATTAAGTACAGCACGTTTTGTCATTAATAATGTTATACCGCGTCATGTGCGGTTCGCTTAGTACGGTGTGTATGAAATGGATTTCGAATTGACAAAATTAGTTATGCACATAATCGTTCTCAGAAAATGTACTCATACACATGTACGACTGGTGCACCAACTACTGCGTTCATACTAAAACAAAATAATTGTACGTACACAATTGTCAAAAGGGGTAAATAATTCACGCCCCGGTTATCAAATCCAAAATCAAATCTACTATGTGCATCTCCACCCCGTAAGTAAGCTACATTCCAAGTAGCAATCCTCCACCTTTCATAGTTTAACGGTTTTACAAGTTGCGACAAGTCCCTTCCACTATCGTGGCATGCAACGTTTTACCCTGACATTCATAAAACCAGAATGCCAAATGAATGAGTGAGATAATGGGTATAAACGTATGCCATTTGAGATAATTATCCTAGTGTGTCACAATCTATCGCGTGTTTATTATTATAGCTCGTTTGTGCAAGTTATATGTTATGTGTGCTATACGGGCAACCGCTCGCCATATCGCTTTTTTGAGTTAACCCTTTGAACCCGAAAGCCTGCTATATCGGTTTATGCAAACAGTGCAGATCCAGATGAGCCGGCTCGTAACGAGTCGTCTCATCAGGATCTGCACTTTTTGAAAGTAATTTTCATATTTTTTAGAACAAAAACACCTACTTTTCATAAATGGACTAGTCTGGAAATCATTTTGTGACGGTTGGATTGGTTGCAAAATTAGCATATCAAAATCCATTCCAGTTACTTAGGGGTGAAAGGGTTAAATGTAACTTGAATATGCCTTTGTATTATGATATTAGATTAACATATGTGTTAATAGAACAATGACTAACATTTTGGTGCAAGATCATCATATGTGGCTGTGACTAGAGAAATTGGAACTATTGGGATGTGTGACCAGTGTAGCTCCTGCTCAAATATACACACCTGGGGGCCGTTTCACTAAACTTCGTACGACTAAAATGTTCGTAAGTGCAAAATTATGATTGTCTGTCAATTGCACACTAACGCTGTTTTCTTGTAAACAATTATTGAATTTACATTTATTGAGCATAGGCTGCATATGCAGCCTATGCTCAATAAATGTAAATCCAACAATTACAATTTCCAGACGATCCTAAAGTTGCACTAACGAACATTTTAGTCATGCGAAGTTTAGTGAAACGGGCCCCTGCAGCCTGGTAACGATATGTATTGCTTGTTAGAAGCATGATGGGTGTTTCATTGATGAATGCCGAACAATGCAGACCCTGACAAGTTAATCTGGATCTACACTGGTCGCAAAACTCTTTAACCCAATTTCTCCAGTCAAGCCACAAAACAGATTGCTATTGCACAAAACCCCGCAACGTATATTTCTTGCATAACAAATAGTTCACAGTGTACTAGCAGACTATATGTGACTGTGACTGGAAAAACATGTGACTTATTGGTTGTATGAACATTAGCTCCTGATATTGTACTGCATTCCTGCAACAAGACAACGATCTATATACCTACTGTTTGTTAAAAAAGTATAAACTTTATTTATTTTAAAACGATTACAAACAAGCGCGAGAGCACTTATACAAATGCTTTCGTTGGTACATATAAAGGCGTAATCGCGGTCATTAATGTTGGAGGTAACCGGAGTACCCGGAGGAAACCCACTTGTCCGATCTGGCGACCACCACACCATCTCAGATACTGCCCCTGCCGAGGGTCGCATTGGTGAGAAGCGCGTTCGTTACCGGTTGCGCAAACCTGACAACCTATATAGAACCTACTTTTTGTTAGAAGCAGGAAGTAGCAGGACATGCGCTTCATTGAATGAATGGCGATCAGTGGAGATCCTGATCCACGCAGTCTGTTCTGGATCTCCACTGGTCGTCAATTTCATAAGCCCCATCTCTCCAGTCACAGCCACATACATGTGTTGTCGTTATGATTGCAGGATGCTGCAGAAACATATAGACACGCTGTCCGGGGGACGAACCAACCAGCGTATATTCTTGCCGCTCTGTGGCAAGTCGTTGGATCTTAAATGGTCAGTATGGTCAGGTTATAATATAGGGAGATTTCGTAAATTCTATTGGTTTAAACATATTTTATTTGTCTATTACTTACAATTATCAACACTATATTGTGTTGGTGGACCGTTAAGCACCATTTCATTTCATTCTTTCATTTTTTTGAATATTATATTTTTCGGTAAAATAAACATCCGTTTACCATTATCGGACATGTGTATTGACATTACTAGAATAATGTATTTTTATATATCAAACACGAATTAACACTCTTGAAATCAGGCGCGATAACTGTGATTCCTTAACAGGATGACGGAAACAGTATTTGTTCTGTCTATTTATGTGCTGATGTACAATGATCATGCTTTATATATCTAGATAAAATATCTATTCAGGTGACGCATTTAATTGATTTAAATACTTTAAAAATGTCCTGCGACATGTGCATACATGTAATATACAATGACGCGCGTCATTTGAATGGGTTGAAATATTCATTCGTACGAATATGTAAACAACGGGGTGGAATGGTTAAACTTGTATGTACTGTACTTGTTTATTTTCCATAATACCATATTTACCTAATCCGAGGGAGTGCATGTTTAAACTGAAGCGAGCAATAAACGAACCATTTGTAAAAGCGAGCAATAAACGTACCATTTGTAAAAGCGCGAATTCGTCTACATACAGGTGGGAATATATGGTATATACATGTAATTCGAAAAAGTACGGAGCCCCGCAGGGGACATGGATCTTTTTTTATTAATTCGTTCCCACGAAATAACAATTCGTTCGCTGAATTTAACAATTCATTCCCTCGAATTAACAATTCGTTCCCACATTATAACAATTCGTTCCCACGAAATGACAATTCGTTCCCCGGCCTCAAGTTAACAACTCGTTCCCTCGAATTAACAATTCGTTCCCACGAGATAACAATTCGCTCCCGCGAATTAACAATTCGTTCCCGTGGGAACGAATTGTTAAATTGAGGGAACGAATTGTTATTTCGTGGGAAAGAATTAATAAAAAAGATAATTCTACGTTCCTGCAGGGCTCCGTAAAAAAGGGATAGTTTACGCAGTTTATAAATAACATGAACATTCACGTGTAGATGCGCGATATCGCCTTGCACTACCGGGTGTATATAATTGCAACGTCACCCTATATGATCGCCATCACGGATGTAAAAATATTAACCATTATGAGCCGGATAAATTACATTTGTATGAAAAATCGGTGTTTTTCTCATATTCATTTTCTCTCTTTTTGTTCCGGACAGTATATGTTGTTACCACTCATATGAACCGTCTCGACGAGACGGTTCAGATGAGTGGTAACGACATACACTTTATGGAGTAATCTACAAACTTCGAAGGGTTATCTTGCAACGTTGTTTTTTTGCACTGTCACGATGATATTCAAATTCTACATACCACAAAGGGTATAGTAAATTCACATCAAATTTAGGCCATTTATAAACCAATAATAATGGCTTGAGAAACTGTGGTATCTATTTCATATCTAGTCCATGTATGTATGGTTCATCGCCGGTATTTTATTCGGTGCAAGTCGATTACAATACAATACATTTTATTCACTTTAAGCCACATACGTGACACACGAGGTATACAATAGATTACATAATACAACGATGGGTAAAAATACAAAATGCATGTGTATAAGCTCACTAGTCATTATAACCATAAAGCATTTCTTATAAAAATAGCTAAATTTCTTAATTGCTTTCCAGATTTTTTTTCAAATAGCTGTGCGAATTTTAAAATATTTGGTCTTCTAAAATAAAATGGCTTGATATACCGTTTTCGAACTTCATCATAGAAGCGGCACTCGAAAAGGAAATGAAACTCGTCACCGAGAGCACCAGCGCCACATTTGTTGCAGACCCTGCTTGCTCTCGGCACACCTGTCCATCTACCAGTGTCGAACATAACTGCAGTGGGCTTGTGTTAAATACCACGGAGCCCCCGCAGGGACGTATACTTTTATTTTGTATTAATTCGTTCCCACGAAATAACAATTCATTCCCACGAGATAACAATTCGTTCTCTCAATTTAACAATTAGTTCCCAGGAATTAACAATTCGTTCCCACGAATTAACAATTCGTTCCCTCAATTTAACAATTCGTTCCCACGATATAACAATTCGTTCCCACGGGAACGAATTGTTAATTCGTGGAACGAATTGTTATATCGTGGGAACGAATTGTTAATTCGAGGGAACGAAATGTTAAATTGAAGGAACGAATTGTCATTTCGTGTGAACGAATTGTTCATTCGAGGGAACGAATTATTATACCGTGGGAACGAATTGTTAATTCGAGGGAACGAATTGGTAAATTGTGGGAACGAATTGTTACGTCGTGGCAACGAATTGTTAATTCGAGGGAACGAATTGTTAAATTGAGGGAACGAATTGTAATTTCGTGGGAACAAATTGTTAATTCGAGGGAACGAATTGTTATATCGTGGTAACGAATTGTTAATTCGAGGGAACGAATTGTTAAATTGAGGGAACGAATTAATACAAAAATAATCCATGTCCCCGGCGGGTCTCCGTAAAATACAGCTACCAGTCATATAATACCAATATATAAGCACATTGCACTCGGTTGGATGAGAACACACTCCGTTATTGACGAAATATTGCTATGGCCAATTGTTTGGATTAATGTTATGAAAAATACGTACCTTACTGAGTAAATCCTTCTTGACCATGCATGAAACGTGAAGAAATAACTTAGCTACATACAGTGGAACCTCTCTAAACCGGACACCAATATAAAACCTGTGATCTTATTTTTCTTGGTTATTTATCTCCGGTGATAATGTCCGTTCATGATCGCAGAGCACACTTATGGCTCATAATGATCAAATACCTGATTTACAGTGACAACTCTCTAAACCGGACACCCTGGGCAGCTCCCAGGGTGTCCAGTTTAGAGAGGTTTTCGCTGTAAAATGTGCATTACTTTCTGCTAACCACTGTTCAAATGTGCTGTATATGGTATAATCATTTGATAGCGTATATTCATTACTGTTACTTGCATGTATGTTATGTTTGAAGTGTAGAATGAACTGAAGTAGTTTATCCGAATCCGTCCCTTTCTGTCGCCTGGACTTCACATACACCAATCTAAAAGAGTCCACATTAATATTATGTTCATTAATTGATTAATAATTATGGACAGGACACGAAATTGACAGCGAAAATATGTAAATATGAGTGTATTACAGAGGTGGGGTACTAACGCGTCATCATACTGACACACATGACTCATGGGCGGATTCAGGGGGGGGGGGCGGACCCGGCGCACGACCCCCCCCCCCCCCCCCCTAAAATTCGCCGAGTAAAGATTTTTTACAAGTTACAAGGCACGTTTCATGCCAAGTGCCATGTTTTCCATGCATTTTTCGGTCGTTTTCTTATTTTTTCAAAATTTAAACGTTTTCAATCAAAAATCATGTCTAAACACACTGTGACAGTGCCAATATTTTTGCTCCAAAATGCGCCAGAACGCAGGAAATGCGATGTAGATTTGCAAAATGTTCCGGTGGGAATGCCCCCGGACCCCCCTAGCGCTATCTCGACTATTTTGCAATACTTGACTATATTATCGAACGAGCTTAGCTCGTTCGATAATATAGTCAAGTATTGCAAAATAGTTACGCCCCCCCCCCCCCTAACCCGAAATCCTATTGTATTACATCATTGCACATCTAGCGTAGAAGGATTTATCAGGATACGCGCTAGTGACAAGGCTATTAGTGCAGTAATTTTAATGGGCAAACGAGCAAGCATGTTCATTTTCAAAATTGTCGGATGACTTATCTCCCCTTGCGGTCATTTTTGTATCATTGTTCACAATAACTTTCACTTGTCAGATCATAACCAAGTTTGCCACACATGTTTATCATGGCAATAGGAAGAACCATATTGGTTTTCAATGAGTTTTCTTGACCTTGCCTCGACAGCCTTATATTGTGGCCTTCGGCACTCTTGTTTTTTAATGTAATAACTATTTGCTAACCCAAACAAAATGGCTGTGATAATGTAATACATATAGCATAATATTCTGAATAATTTGAATCACCAATATAAACAGTCGTTAGCCCTAACTGAAATAATTAATTTCATTAAAATTAAATAATTACAAAGTCAAAGTATACTTAGCTTGAAGATGGGTGAAATCGGCTACTGGACACGAATTATCATCAGAGATAAATTCAGTCACTTTGAAAAATGAACATACTGATATACTGATTTTGACTGGCTTTCAGGTTTACAGAGGCTCCACTGCTATCCTGTGGAACCTCTCTAAACCGGACACTTATTTTCGATGAGTTTCTTGGTCATCTATCTCAGGTGATAATGTATGTTCGTGATCGCGTCGCATACAGCTATGGTTCAGAATGATCAAATGCCTGATTTACAATGAAACCTCTTTAAGCCGGACACCCTGGGGACCTCCCAGGGTGTCCGGTTTAGAAAGGTTTCACTGTACTATTATAATTTCAGGCTGTCCGACCAAGGTCACGTCGTTGTCGGGAATGAGTTTGTTGACTCTGCCTGTGTTGACTTTTTTGAGGAACACAATATACCGTACACGACGGAGCCAATAAACGGCATAGAGGGCGTTGTATACAAGGTATGCGTGCCGACCTGTGGTCAAATACTGTCACATGTAACCCTGTGAATAAAAGCCAGCCATGGGGAGAAACAAATCAGGGGGCCGTTTCACTAAACTTCGTACGACTAAAATGTTCGTAAGTGCAAACTTATGATAGACTGTAAATATCACATTAACAATGCTTCGTTGTAAACAATTATTGGATTTACATTTATTGAGCATAGGCTGCATATGTTCCGAGGTAATCTACAGCCCAGGTCTGTCAGCTGTTCCGAGGTAATCTACAGCACATGTTTGTCAGCTGTTCCGAGGTAATCTACAGCCCAGGTTTGTCTGCTGTTCCGAGGTAATTTACAGCACAGGTTTGTCAGCTGTTCCGATGTAATCTACAGCACAGGTTTGTCAGCTGTTCCGAGGTAATCTACAGCACAGGTTTGTCAGCTGTTCCGAGGTAATCTATAGCACAGGTTTGTCAGCTGTTCCGAGGTAATCTACAGCCCATGTTTGTCTGCTGTTCCGAGGTAATCTATAGCACAGGTGTGTCAGCTGTTCCGAGGTAATCTATAGCACATGTTTGTCAGCTGTTCCGAGGTAATCTATAGCACAGGTTTGTCTGCTGTTCCGAGGTAATCTACAGCCCATGTTTGTCAGCTGCTCCGAGGTAATCTACAGCACAGGTTTATCAGCTGTTCCGAGGTAATCTACAGCCCAGGTTTGTCAGCTGTTCCGAGGTAATCTACAGCACAGGTTTGTCAGCTGTTCCGAGGTAATCTACAGCACATGTTTGTCAGCTGTTCCGAAGTAATCTATAGCACAGGTTTGTCAGCTGTTCCAAGGTAATCTACAGCCCAGGTTTGTCAGCTGTTCCGAGGTAATCTACAGCCCAGGTTTGTCTGCTGTTCCGAGGTAATCTATAGCACAGGTTTGTCAGCTATTCCGAGGTAATCTATAGCACAGGTCTGTCAGCTTTTCCGAGGTAATCTACAGCCCAGGTTTGTCAGCTGTTCCGAGGTAATCTACAGCACAGGTTTGTCAGCTGATCCGAGGTAATCTATAGCACAGGTTTGTCAGCTGTTCCGAGGTAATCTACAGCACAGGTTTGCCAGCTGTTCTGAGGTAATATACAGCACATGTGTGTCAGCTGTTCCGAGGTGAGGTAATCTATAGCACAGGTTTGTCAGCTGTTCCGAGGTAATCTACAGCACAGGTTTGTCAGCTGTTCCGAGGTAATATACAGCACATGTTTGTCAGCTGTTCCTAGGTAATATATAGCACAGGTTTGTCAGCTGTTCCGAGGTAATCTACAGCACATGTTTGTCAGCTGTTCCGAGGTAATCTATAGCACATGTTTGTCAGCTGTTCCGATGTAATCTGTAGCACATTTTTGTCTGCTGTTCCGATGTAATCTATAGCACAGGTTTGTCTGCTGTTCCGAGGTAATATACAGCCCATGTTTGTCTGCTGTTCCGAGGAAATCTATAGCACAGGTTTGTCAGCTGTTCCGAGGTAATCTACAGCCCGGGTTTGTCTGCTGTTCCGAGGTAATCTATAGCACAGGTTTGTCAGCTGTTCCGAGGTAATCTACAGCCCAGGTGTGTCAGCTGTTCCGAGGTAATCTACAGCACAGGTTTGTCAGCTGTTCCGATGCAATCTATAGCACATGTTTGTCAGCTGTTCCGAGGTAATCTATAGCACAGGTTTGATTCAGGCTGTTCCGGGTAATCTCAGCACCCCAGGTGTCCGTAGCTGAATTCGGGGGTAATCTATAGAACCCATTGTGGTCAGCTGTTCCGAGTCTTCCAGGGGCCCAGGTGTCGGAATGTTCGATGGTAATCTTACAGCACAGGTCAGCTTTGTCGAGGTAATCACAACTCACGTTGTCAGCTTTCCGAGGTAATCTACAGCCCAGGTTTGTCTGCTGTTCCGAGGTAATCTACAGCACAGGTTTTTCAGCTGTTCCGAGGTAATCTACAGCACACGTTTTGTCAGCTGAATTCCGAGGTAATCTACAGCACCCAGGTTTTGTCGCTGTTCCGTGTAATCTACATTTGCCCATGTTTGTCAGCTGTTCCACGTTGGTAATCTGTTAGCAGCAGGTTTGTCAGCTGTTCCGAGGTAATCTGTTTTTAGCACAGGTTTGGTCTGCTGTTCCGAGGTAATCTATAGCACAGGTTTGTCAGCTGTTCCGAGGTAATCTACAGCACATGTTTGTCAGCTGTTCCGTGGTAATCTACAGCCCAGGTTTGTCAGCTGTTCCGAGGTAATCTGTAGCACAGGTTTGTCAGCTGTTCCGAGGTAATCTACAGCACATGTTTGTCAGCTGTTCCGAGGTAATCTACAGCCCATGTCTGTCTGCAATCACACAATCAGTGCGAAAACTTAATATATACTAAGTACTTACATGTAACCTCCCGTACATTCCGTGTAAAATTATGTTACTTTTACGCAACTGATCATACGTAACACATGTCTAGTTGAGCATATTTTAAATACTCTTGATCTATGAGTGCGCAGCAGCCTGGCTGTCTAAATGGGACTAAACGTGCCAAACAAATGAATAGACACGATGTAGGCACACATTGTTCATACATGTATTTAGATGGATAAGGAAGTCAATCACATTGAACTATACATGTACATCATAATTTACTTGATGAATTGTACTCAACACCGTACATGTTATGGTGCACTTCTGCATTTTTAAACTTTCTCCATATTGTCGGCAGTTATTGCGAATGCGAAAAGTGTTCTCGAAAATCACGTTTTATCACCTTACCCTGCGTTTTGAAAAGGGCGTTCATGTATATGCTCATAATTTCAATATATTTTCTTCTGGATATCCTCATTTCTTGTTATCTAATGTCAACAAATGCGTAGTTTATGTTTTATAAGGGCGCCGCTATAATATGATTTACATACATTAAATGATGCTATATGTTTCAGGCTTCTGACGATCACAAAATTGAAATCTATAGATGTGATTTCTTCGAACTCACAAGGTAATACATCACGTGATCGGTGTCGTTGTTTATGACATAGCATGTTTTAGTTTGATCACTGTTTTATGTTCCGCCATACAGTGGGCCATGTAGGCTTTAGTTATACATGTACCGGTTTGACGTTCGATATCGGCGTCTGGATTATTTGCGGACAGTAACTATGTTACATGTACCAGTGCTAAACTTAAACGGATGACCTCTGCTTTCAGTCTGGCGGTGTTGAGATTGCCTATGTCTTCACATTCTCTAAAAAAATACCAATGTTGCGCACAATAATAAAGCGGTCTGCGTAGTCCTTTCTGATCGCTACTGTCCAGCGTAAGTGTGACGTCTGGACACCACATGAGCTTCCATCATGGTGTGACACATGGTGTGACACATAATTATGATATACACATTTTTGTTTGGGTTTGTTCAAACAATGTTACCATATTTCACCAATTTGTTCCTTAGCCATATTGTCAAACATATTTTCTCCAGGAGAAGAATTCACATAAGTGTAAAAGATTATTTTCTAATCCTGTTCTCAATTGTATGTATACACATATCTCAATTGCCATAATTTTAAATACATATTGTTTAAACTAACTCTGCAAAGGTATATTTATCAATTATTTATGCATTATATTTCCAGTTTTATATTCTTATTTTAAAAAATGTTTAGGATACACCTCTGGCAGTACATAGTGTATAGTTGTTTACTACCAACTGTCTTGTTGACACATACTATACTGCCTCCATGAATGTATATGAACATAATGTTAACATTATTTACTAAGGTTTTTATTGGCGTTTACCTTTATGACACATTCATTATATTAATTTTCTTGGGGGATAGTACTAATATGTATGAACAGAACGAACTTCGGTGTCTACGGAAGAATGTGATTACCGCCATACGCTGCCTGTTTTATACCTTCTCCTTTCGGTATGCTACAGTGGGGTCAGCGTGTAAGTGCACACACGAACGAACACGACAGGTTGGAACCAACCTGTCGTGTTCGTTCGTGTGTGCACTTGCACGCTGACCCCACTGTATTTATTTTCAATTTGTGACATCGTTGCAGTGATATTATCGGGAGATTCGACAGCATCTGGGACCGCGGCTCGTTTCCTGCTATTTCGGTCAAAGATAGGAAAAGGTACATGTTAGCGTTATTTGCCCTGTACACATCTAACAAAAGTGGGTGATCGTATCCAGCCATTTCCGTAGCCAACGTATACCAAAATGACAGTTGATTACAATATTTCTGGTTTGTTTCATTTACTCACACAGGGCTCTTCGAATGTACGAGCGTACTACGATTAAGATTATGTGAGCAGCTATGATCTAATGTGGGCCTGTCTCCTATTGTATCAGGTAACCGGCCCTGTATCGACCGAATGCGTACTGACTGATAACATATTGTTGTATCAGGCACTCACCTGATACAAACACCGAAATGAAAATGGACGTTCCATTGGTTGCATGACGTCACGTGGCGTTGCCGAATGACGCCAGTGTAATAACGCAACGTAAACAAGTCCGCGTACTGTCCATAGATAACGACGTCATATGTGGTCATTTTCGAGCATAAACCGTTACCTGATAAATAGAATACCAGGCTACTGTCTTTTGATATCAAGTTTATCAGGCTCGGCTCGGAAACGGTAGGAATTCCTAGGCAGGCCTCGGAATTCCTACCCGTTTCCTAACCTTGCCTGATGCACTTGATATCAAAAGACACTAGGCCGGTATTCTCTATGTCTTGTTCGAGTACATACATACATGTATACCGCCATATGAGCAAGTGGGCGTTAACTAGTTTGTTTCCGCATATCAGCCTACATGGCTGCATACTTGGCCAATCACTGCAGTAGTATCAATGCATCCGCAAAAGGATCCGCATTGAGCAGGACTGTCGCTGAACATGGGGAGATACAGTCGAACCCCTCTAAGCCGGACACAAATTGTTATTTATCTCCGCTGAGTATGTATGTTCGTGATCGTAAATCACCCATGCATGTCTTGGAGTAGTTGTCTGTCTGTTTTACAGTAGAACCTCTCTAAACGGGACACCCGGTGGAACTCCCATTGTGTCCGATTTAGACTGGTTCCTCTGTACATACACAACTGGAAGGGTCAGTTGAAGAAGGGTGCTAAGTTCATACGGCACATAGCATCCTGCCTCAACTAATCCTTCGATGGTCAAAATGTGGCGTTTGTCAACCTTCCGGTCACGTGGGTTTGCAGGTACGCCATGTGTATTCGAGGCCTAATGAAGGAAGACTGTATATACTTGCTGGATACATTTCTCGTCGACAACAACAACTTTCAAGGTACGTCATCTCAGTGCGTGATTATAATACTTTCTGGGAATGTATTCCAGGCTCATGTCTGAAATATGGTAAGTAGTATAATTATAAATTGTTCTGCTTACATATTCCATTTGAAAGCTTGAAATCATGACGCTTTGGTTGAAGTCAAACAGCCTGATTTACCATTATTAATTTGGAAAGCATGCTCAGAAGGTTATATAAGCAGGGGCCCTGAGGGTTTGATTCGATGAGGTTGAGTTGTGCTCAGCTTCAATTAAACTGTTTGGTTCCGAGTTTAACTTTTGAGAACAGGCTCAGAAAGTTTTATAATCGTGATTTGTCACATTTATTCAAAACAGTGTATTCCAATGCTCATAAACGAATGGTTGCCATGGGTCTTGTGGCTAGGCTTTTTGGCTAGTGCTTTAATGTACCACATCTAGGGATGGACACGGTTCATATACACAGTCCGAAGTCACGGAACCGATGTGTACACACTATGTGAATACTGGACCGTCTCCAGTAAACAATATATGTATCCGTTTTTTATTTGTACGACTATCTGAGGAAATACTTTGTATAAAATATAAAATATTATCTAAACGTACATTGCGTATAGGATCTGTTGATTCTATATCGTCGCACATGTTAAAGCCTATACGCAGAGGAGGTGCGATGGTGTGTGTACGGCCCCCATTAACCCTTTCAACACCGCATGCCTGTATAGTGCTATTGGCAAAAAGTGTAGATCCAGATGAGCCGGCTCGTGACGAGCCGTCTCATCAGGATCTGCACTTTTTGCAAGTACTTTTCATAATTTTGAGAACAAAAACACCCCATGTTCACAAATGGACTTGTCTGAAAAAAATTTGTGATGATTGGATTGGATTGTAAAATTAACGTATCAAAATCAATTCCAGTTACTTAGGGGTGAAAGTGTTAATCTGCTGAGGTCTGTCCGTGGATGCGCAAAAACAATGTTTAGCCCTTCGTGTCGTCAATAACGCACCCCCCTAAATTAATTCCTGCGTAAGGGCCTGATGTATGAGTAATTTCCACCATAGTGGTGTACTGTTGGGAAAGATCCTGCTACGATAAAAAGATACGACACTGGTGTTATTAGCCAGAACAGTCGTCCACATGAAAGTGTAACACGCTGACAATGGTCTACACTATACACAGATGCACATGTATGTAATTAAGGTATATTCCCTCCGAATGCCAGCCACGAGCATGTAGCCATGACGTAACAATGTGATTCATATTACAGGACCACCATTTCACTGTTCAGCTGACGAGATCTCGGAACATTTCGGTAAGTAACATACACATTAATATGGCTATAATTCTGCCGTCCGGCATGTCACCTACGCGACATGTACAGGGGCACCGGAAGTATCATAGGATTGGCCCGGCGAATCCAGTGGATGCCCGCGCTACCCATTCAAAGTGTATGTTGTCACCATTCAGTTGAACCGTCTCACCGAGACGGTTCAACTGAGTGGTAACATCATCACTTTTGATGACAAATAAGAAAGAAATGCAGAAAAATATTTACATTCCGTTTTTTTGTTATACATGTACAGTATATGAAATATCAAATATGTAAAAATTGTTGCTCCGGCAGTCGCCGGACCTGCCGGGCCTGTTCCGACGCCCTTGCTGTACATGCACACGTATCTTCAACGAAGAGCAATTTGTGGTAAGTTTGGGGCTGCGATCCATAGCTTCTTCAATTACTGTGACACATGGTGTACTGTCGCGCTTGCGTAGCAGAAGGCGCGACTGGACTATAGTCGCCGCTTTATTCTGTCGTCGTCAGCGTCGTCGGCGTCGCCGTCGTCGTCCGCGTCAACAAATGTAAATAAGAATTCCGCCACGGAAGTGGTGTCGCGCCTGCAAATGCCTTGTCAGTACAAAACAATGTTGTAGCAGGATTTTTGTTAAAGTTACTGCATTACATTGATATGGACATGCATATCATGGGGTCATACATTGATTAACCCATTTCATGCTGATGATACGTCATTTTGTTTGTGGAAAATCCTAAATATTTTCTACAACAAGGGCCAAGTGTTTCCGCAACAATGTGAAGGTAAAAAAAGGTGAAGGTCGTGTTAATGACGGCATGAGTGTGTTCCTAATGGTTACATGTATCAAGTGTCCAAACATTGAAGGAATGCGTCAAGTAATATGAAAGTTATAGCAGGATGAGGAAGCTTGTACAAAGTATTTGAATCAAAAAAATGGCTAAGTGTTTCAGCAAATAGTTGAAGGTAAAAATGGTGAAGGTCAATATGTGAATTGGCGGTATGAGTGTGTTTCTAATGCTTACATGTATCAAGTGTCTAAATATTGATGCAATCCGTAAAGTAATATTAAAGCTATAGCATGATGACGAAGCTTGTACAAAGTTTTTGACATTTCGGACGACGACGCGGACAAAAATGCAGGCGCGACAAAAAATGTTTGTACAAGTTTCTCCACCATCATATAACTTTAAAATTACTTGACTGATTACTTCAATATTTGGACACTTTATATAATTATGTGAGCATTTGGAACACACTCATGACCATAAACATGCCCTTGACATTTTTAGCCTTCGCATGGTTGTGGAAACACTTAGCCATCTTTACGTAACAAAGTTTGTACAAGTTTCCTCATCATTATATAACTAATATTAATTCCTGGATTGCTTCAGTAGTTGGACACTAGGTACATTTGAGCATTTGGAACACATTCATACCACCATTAATATGCCATTGGCATTCTTCCTGTTTAAAGCATGCACTTATGTGATGCTTTTGTGATGCTTAATTTATCACATGTCCACGATCATGCTATGGTCAAATGCCTCGGCAGGCATGACACCGCTTCCGTGGTGGAATTATTATACATGTATTTATTTATATGACTAATAGTACATGTACCAGACTCTATAGTCTGTTTCACGAAACCTGCCCAAATTTTACGGCTATATAAACAATGCAAAAACAATATTGTTTTCGATAATATTAAATTAAAGCAAAATTTAAGAATGAGCCTTCTTTTTATTTCGTGAAATTTGGTCAAATATTGGATTTATTACGAAAAATTGATTTCTCTATGGGAATTTAACATGGGGGTGAAAAGAGGTAGCGGACTTGTGGGAGGAGTCAAAAAACATTTATTTTGGAAATTGACTCCGAAACCTAGCTAAATAGCTTGGAAATGATCTACCTAAGAAAACAAAAGTTAAATTTTAAAAATCGGTCCAGTATTTCTGAAATTCTAAAAAATGTCCCCATGTTCCGTGAAGATGTCTATGGGGATTTAACATGGGGAAATTTTGTTTTCGCAATAAAATCAATATTTGACCAAATTTCACGAAATAAAAAGAAGGCTCATTCTTAAATTTTCCTTTAATTTAATATTATCGAAACTAATCTTGTTTTTGAATTGTTTATATAGCCGTAAAATTTGGGCAGCTTTCGTGAAACT
Organism: Conchocele bisecta; assembly: GCA_029237695.1. Classification (NCBI taxonomy): domain Eukaryota; kingdom Metazoa; phylum Mollusca; class Bivalvia; order Lucinida; family Thyasiridae; genus Conchocele; species Conchocele bisecta. The sequence continues at coordinate 6,414,967 of CM055268.1, read as the reverse complement.
GACTCTAGGGAAGAAAACGAATACACTGATATTGTTAACACCATGCTACTGGCTAGTGTTAGTAACGTACTTTATCCCGTCAACACGGTGCGTATGTGCCGTGAAACACGGTGCCGTGAAACATTTTTGATATCCTGTCAATACGACATCACTGCGTATGAATATGTGTGGTGGCTGGGATTATTGTTTTGCATTTTAAAGCCATTTGTAGGTGATAAATAGAATAGTAGGTTAGTGCCTTGAATGGGAAAAATATCTGGCGCGGCACGGAAACGGGATGTGCTCGGCAGAGCCTCGCCCATCCCATTTTCTAAGCCTTGCTAGATATTGTTTTCCATTCACGGCACTAACCTACTATTCTCTATATTTGTACCATTCTCAAAGTAAAAGGTAAACATAAAGCGATAAAAGACACTTCTTTGTTTGAATTCAAGCTGGTACATGTTTACTTCAAATAATGACTCAAACGTTTACCGTGACATGTTTAGTCTTTGGATCCACAGAAATAAGAACAATGTTGAAGGTGTTATATGCCAATGTAAGGCCTCGTTAGACATACATGTCCGCGTATGGATGGTCTTCTAACTATGTTCAACCATTGAACGTAAGTCATATATTACATGACAGCTGTATCACAAATCCATGATGACGATGGTGGACATATTACAACAATGAACACCTATATACATTACACATTAATTAATGTTTCGTTTCAAATCACAAGCATCTTCAACAGTATATCATACTTTAATATGATACTTGGACATAACGCTGACACGATGCATGCGTGATACGTAATTACTAGTATCTACACCCGTCAAACAAAATACGTCGGAGTTGTCATGACGGAGTACTTAATAAAGGAACCTAATGCATGATGATGATGATGATGTAACACCTAATGATGATGCAATGGTCCTTGTTGCTGATAAACAATACATACATGTGCATGTACCTCTGTGTTTCCGTTGTAGATGGGTATTGTACCGTTGTCAAGATAGACGAGAGGGAAGTATTCTCCAAATGGCAGGAAGGCTGGGGAGTGCCGCCCTTCGTGGAACAGATTCACCGGCTGTCGGCGATATAGACCCTCGTGATGCTGAACTGCTTATACATAAACTGTCAGTTATGTTTGCTGTTTAGCATGTGGTGTATACACGACTTGTCTTATGCATCGGGTGACGATACTGTCTCGGAAACAGGCGGCTTGTGGGACGTCCAAATGACGTAATGCTATGCCGTTAGTTACTACAGGTGTGAAAGGGTAAATTATATACACTTGTATTAGAAAACGCAGTGTCATTGATTAAACTAAATGCCTTTACATGGCGATCGCATCACAAATAGTTGCAGATCATTCTGGCAATCATCACATACTTGGGTGTCATAGGGGACCGTGATATTGAACAGTCTACACATGTACTCTGTTGTTTTGTTATATAAATGTGTACGTGTGATTGGCCGGGTCTAAGCTATGCTGTGCTTAGTATCGGTTAATGAAGCTAATTGTGATCGCGAATATGAACAGCCTACTTGAATAATAGCAAATTATGTGTGTGTTGAGTCCGTATAGGTCACGTCATTCAAAGTTTTGTAAAACTTTGATCCAGATGCCACCAAAGCGTAGCGGCAAAGGAAAGGGAATGCCTCTCGCTCCCAGCCTTTCCCAGCCATACAGGTATCGCGGGCAATGACAGGGCAGATCTTGCTGCCAAAGCCGCCCTGGAGCTACCGACTTCTAATTTTCCTGTTTGCTATCATGATTTTAAATCATCCATTAACTTATTCATCTCTGATACAATTCAGACCCGGTGGGATCTGCTCAAAGATAATAAATGTTATGCTGTGAAATTGACTTTGGGCGAATGGACACCTGATTGGCGGCCCTAAATGATACCCTTTTGTATTGGTGGGCCGTTGAGCACCATTCCATTCCATTCCCGCTCCCAGCCCACCTGCGCTACCTGTACAAGGGCCAGATATCGGGGAGGAGGCTACCGATTGCCACAAGATGTTAATGCAGCTGTCCACGCCCCGACCGTCACGGTAGCAAACATCCACCCGCGCCCCAGGACCAGAAATAGTCTCAATTAAACTGTCTCAACAGGGCGAACCGCGGTTAGCAGCATCATCTTCTTCTATCTTCGTTTTCTATGATGTGATGACTGGCGTAAAGAGTGCGTCATCTACGTGTGAAATGATTTGATGCCGGATGCCTGCCTGTATTTATCGCCCTCCCTACTGGTCTGCCACCGTTGGCGAGGAGGTAGCAAGGAGGTCGAATGTCTCCGCGACAACAGGCATGAGGAGTCGTAGTCTCGCATGACTTGTCGCACTAAAGCGGTCCTCAAAAATCGCCGGGAGATTTAGAGCCCGTGCATGTATCGGGCGATTTTCATGTCTGCGACGTATGCCCTCACATATTAGACGAGGCCCGGGCTGTGCCCTTTGAACATTGTATCACAGTGGAGACAGTGCGCCCGCTAGGGCGTCGGCCGGACGCCGCTAGATAATATGGAGGGCCCGGCTGATCAGAGAACAGATCGGTAGGCGTCCTGGCGGGATTCGTGAGGGGGGGGCGTGAGGATTTTTTCCGGCAGGCCGCCGGGCAGGGCCCTAGCGACGTGTCTACGGGCTTGCCACGACCTAAAATGCCCTTATTGGCCAGTTTTAGGAGTCGCGTGGGCGCCGCGACCGATATGTGAGGGCCGCTTAACTAAAGGTCACAAGAGTAGTCGTGGGTGGGTGCGACTGGCGGGCGCCGGAGAATCGAGCGATAATTTGTGATCGCCTGCGACTGCCCGCGACTGGTCGCACAACAAGTTGTATGACATTGCGATCTCCGATTACCACTTCGATCGCAACCATGTTTTCGTGCATGCTCAGCAGCCTTGTCACGACTGATTTGGCATGTGCGAGTGTTCGAGACCGTCGATGACTGTGTGAGACTGTCGGGAGATTGGTTTTACGATTTTCTTCGATTTTCTAGGTCTCATGGGCTCGTTTTATATTACGCAAACTTCCAAAAAGCACCTTCCAACAAACAAAGTGATGAAAACTGGACACTGAACAATCGAACAATCATAAGTATGTGAACGGCTTGCTTTGTATTACACTAGTTTATTAGCATGTATAGAGCAGGTGAACCACCCTATCAAGCAGGTAATACATACCGACATACAATTTCCACAAGAGATGCACAACGGCGCATAACAAGCAATGACACGTAGAATTAAGTATATATCTAGAATTAAGTATATATCGATGCAACCACAATTATCCTCAACATTATTTTTTTAATTTTTAGTTTACTATCTACAGATGGCCACCACGTCTGACATGCTAGCAGTCGGTGTCTACGCTGGTGTCTGATGACTTGTGGAATGGTAGTGGATGGACTATGGAGTGCACCCAAACTGTAATTGATATTTCGGAAAGTTCAGTCCTCCAATATGTATGGTTATTCTCTGCCGTAGTATCTGGTGGGTGCATCAACCGACAAGGTTCATCTTGGATTTAACCCTGTCACCCCTAAATAACTGATATGGATTTTGATATGTTAATTTTGCAATCAATTCAATCGTCACAAAATGATTTATGAAAATGGGGTGTTTTTTGTTCTTAAAAATAAGAAAATTACTTGCAAAAAGTGCATATGCTGATGAGCCGGCTCATCACGATCCGGTTCATCTGGATATAGACTTTTTTCCAATACCGATATACAGGCCTGTGGTGTTAAAAGGGTTAGGCTACAACTGTGTCTTGTCTATTGTCATGGTGACTTCGGGAAACATGTTTACCAAATTAGTCGTAGAATAAGGGACATAACTCGAACATGTGTTCACCGTGTAGCAGTCAACCAACATTGTCGACCATGACTTGACACAACATATTACACTTGGTTATAAAGAATAGCGTTTCATGAAGTGTTTGTCATGTGACCGTCAGTATTCATTATCCGAATTAACATCACTAAAGTTTAGCATATTTAATTAAGTTTAAGTATTGTGAGTCCCCCAAATTATCTGTATTGATTGTATTACCTGTACGTTCTATATGAATGGCTTTCTTGGCGTTTCGAACAATCGATAACCGTAATGTCTTATTAGCCAATGACGCAAATAACGTCGGGTATTGCACAGTGTGCGTGTGTGCTCACTGATAATGTTTTGTTGTATGGCTTATTCTGCATATACAGTGGATATGTAAACTTTGATACAGATGAAACAGCCCCTCCATATGTTGAAACTGTTCTCTATATTTATCTTGGGAATAACACCAGTGCTTATGAAAAGTTAGGTGATGCTTAATAGTCTGTATATGGCTTTGCATTTGGTTTATTGTATTTGTAGCTCACATTTGTTTCTTGTATTGTCGATACCTGAATAGAACAGTATTTGAATGTATTTTCCATCCGCAGTTGGGATTGCAACATATATATATGTCGTAGATATAGTGTTATCATATTGCATAGTCAGAGACGACATTGCAATCGTATTAACTTTTAATACGATTGCAATGTCGTATTAGCTTTTAGATATATATCTAAAAGCTAATACGTATGCATTATAAACGAACAGCGAGCTTGTTAACAGCCGGGTGTGCTCAGTGTTTTTCAGCTGACATACGGTTTGCTGAAGTACATGTACAGTGGGGTCAGCGTGTACGTGCACACACGAACGAACACGACAGGTTGGAACCAACCTGTCGTGTTCGTTCGTGTGTGCACGTACACGCTGACCCCACTGTAGGACCATATATAACCGAATACGAGCAACACGATTATTCTCGTCGTATATGGGGTTGCAGTTGGTAAACAATCACAGTGGCTGCTGCTGTCACTGATCGTGGTAATCTCGGAGAGAGGTCTGCATTGGCTTTGACAGTACCATATGGAACGCCAAATCTACATAAACTCAGATAAGTATTGCTTGCTCTAAATAATTAGCATTAAATATTTAGAGCTAGCATTAAATATTTAAAACTAGCAATAATTATTTGACTTTACGTTCCTGGAACGCCAAATCTTCATAAACTCACATAATTATTGCTAGCTGTAAATAATTAAAGCTAGCATTAAATATTTACAGCTAGCTCCAAATGATTTAGAGAGATCTTCAAATGATTTGGAGCTCGCTCTAATAGAGATAGCATTACTTATTTGAGTTTATGCAGAGTTGGTGTTCCAGTTGGTGTCCCATAGTACCATGATAGATGAGGCAACTGTGAATTAAATATTTACAAATTGAATTATATATGAATATGAAAACTGATCTGCATAGAATGGCGTCAACCAGGAAGAGTGAACCCCCACCGTCGTGTGTGAGCATGCTTCATGCATTGTTCGTCACGTAATGCCTAGCACTAGACAATATGCTGGGTACCGTTGTGTGACGTCAAACGTGACGTCATTTAATATTTTTGAAATACAAATTACGCAACTGTTTCTATGAACTAGATATATCTGAGTATATGTTTCGAATATATTCAATCAAATTAACATTGTGGGGTAGTCGAGACTCTCTCCGCATTTTCAAATAACTTTATTTTGACTGTAATAAAAGACGGTGCAATTACGGGTGTTCTCTTCACGGTGTATTATTTGTAAGGAGTTGATTACAGGTTTTCTCTCACAGCAAAACCCATGCAAATAACTCACAAGAGTGTAATAAAAACGCATAACACATCTATGATACATGGCTTTATTTTCTTGCACAAACTCCACTGTACTGTGTTTCTAATAACAGGTTGCATATTGTGAGTAGGATTGAAGAAACATACCACGCATCTACAAATCAAGCACTAGTATCAAGGTGTATGATCACGTGGTACTAACAACAACAACAAGTACTGAAACTTCCAGAATCCATCCGATTGAAAGTACGTATTCTTTTATATTGTCCTTATTACGTAACGGATTTTGATGAAATATGGCGCATCAAACGCGTCCTGTTAATCTGCATTTGATGGTCTCTGTATTTTCGCCCAAACTTCTGTCGATTTTGCGAAGAATGAGACACGGAAATCGATTCTTTGCAAAAACGACATAAGTCTGTGCCAAACTCCCTGGACCACCAAATGCATCTCATGAAGACGCTTTTGCTGCGCCATATTTCATCAAAATCCGTTGCATATGAAGGAAAATATCAAATAATACTTACTTTGGAGTGGGCGACGTTGTTGTTGTTGTAACCACGCGATCATGCACCTTGAGTATCACACAAGTATCATCATATACATTATCAGAGCTCCAGATAAGCTTTGTGTCTAAATAGTAAAATAGTATTGTTCCCCCTGATTTAAAATTAATAAATGCGTATTTAATTTTACAAATGGATTATTGATTTTCTTCATTATTAAATAGGGAACAAATGCTCAAAACAAATTTAAACATTCACTTACTAGTATATGAGTGTATTATTACTCATTCACTTATTTATACAGTACTATAGTTTAAAATTTACTTAGTTGAGCTGCAAAATGTTTGCTTTTTGCAGCTCAACTAAGTACATTTTCAACTTTATTACAGTATTTCCACTACTCAATTTGAAAATCAATGCGTATTTTCACATTGCTCTGAATATTTTGTACTCAGACTGTTGATAATCAATGCGTATTCAGCTAAAACAAGTGCATAAAATACGTCAATATGCACCTTATCTGGAGCGCTGCATTATGTCACGATCGTTATATGTGGCTATGACTTAAGAAATGGGGCTTATGGCATTTGCGACCAGTGTATATCTGTGTACACCAGGATATTTACTGATGGTCATTCAGTCTGCCTGCTATAAAAACATTATACAGTCGAACCTGTGCTAAAGACCACCTCCGAATAGCAATCACCTGGCTGTAAATGCCACACTTGTGTTGTCTCAATGGCACAATTACTATATAAATGACCACCTATGCTGAATAACTGTGCTAGAGCTAGACTGGTCATAAATCCCATAAGCTCCATTTCTCCAGTCACAGCCACATATTTGTTGCCAGCACGCAGATCAGGGGCTAGGCTGCTCGAACTTCTACTAGGTCACACTCATGGGGGTCGTTTCACTAAACTTCGTAAGACTAAAATGTTCTTAAGTGTAAAATTATGATAGTCTGTAAATTTCTCGTTAACAATGATTTCTTGTAAACAATTATTGGATTTACATTTATTGAGCATATGCTGCATATGCAGCCTATGCTCAATAAATGTAAATCCATCAATTGAAATTTCCAGACGATCCTAAATTTGCACTTACGAACATTTTAGTCGTACGAAACGACGCCCAGGTGATCAGTGAATGTAGTTTGTAAAGTGAGTAAAATCATAGATTCGGGGTCATTTTAGAATTAGTTGTAATGTTAAAATGAAATAAAAGTCTCCAACATCGAAAATACATCGTTCTGCATTATATGAGACACGCCATGCGGTTTTGTACCTAAGAACATGTGCGGTATCTCATGAAAAATATGTACAAAATTTATCCTATTTTCCGTAAATGACGTCGACAGATGACCAATTTTTCATTTGCGCATTTATTATGGAAATTTCGTCATCTTTCGACGTCATTTACAGAATATATCACATTTTCTGTAAATATATTTACATCATGGTTATGCACTTATATACCGCAAGTTACGGTCTGAGAGTTTGAAAAATAAAGATATGTTCTGTTCTGTTCTATAAGCTTCATTAGGTATTTATATTACAAAGACTTACTGTCTGTTCCACGTTTTGCTGCCGAGGAAGTTTTGGCTATTAAACACACTAAATCTAAAAAATGTTACAATGTAAGTACTTTTTCATCAATAATATAAAAGTCGCCCTCCCCATTGTTTTTAGTGATGTTATTACGAAAAAAATATTTCCTATGTAATGGTAACTAACATGGGGCGAAAAGGGGCTCCAGAGTGACGAGGAGGGTAAAAAAACGAAAACAAAATGGATATTGACTCCAAGACCTGGCGAGATAGATTGGAAATAATGAAGCTAAGAAAACAAGTTAGATTTTGAAAATCGGTCAACAAATTTATTTATTTGTTATTATTTTTTTAATTGTTAGCCCCATGTTAAATTCCCAATGGAAAATCGTGTTTTCGCAATAAAATCATTATTTGATGGAATTTCATCAAATACAAAATTGCTTGTAGGGACACTTTTTTATTATTGATGAAAAAGTACTTACATTTAAATATGTTTTAGATTTGATGTGTGTAATAGCCAAAAGGTCGTCAGCAGCAAACCGTTGAACAGACAGTAGTTAGCTGCTGCGTATATCGTCTACGCTTGGCCAGCGACCACGGCTTACGATGGTGTGTTTTCTATGTAGGGATTGGCTTTGTTAGTGTGACCAATTGTCGCGAGTGATCAATGGGGTCACCTGGTCAAAGGGCGACTCCGGGTTAAATCCCCATCTGCCACGTGACACGAACTTGCACGTCATACTATTAGTTGTTTATTGCATATATATGAGACAAGCCATGAGATATTGTACCTAAGAATATGTGCATTGCTTTCATGAAACATACTTACAGAAACTGTCATATTTGCTATGAGAATATTCCTCAACTATCGAAGTAATTTACGGAAGATATCATAAATTTAGTAAATACTTGTCACGATATATCGTCCTAGAACCAACAGGACACCGCTCGTCACATATATGAAGAAGAAAGACATAACACATAACTATATACTTTTTGTTAAATCCCGTACACAGTTTGTCTGGGGCCTCTGACCTCAGCCAGTGGTGAGTAACTGGTGAACAGAGGTCAGGTTGGTTTGTTATATGTGAAAGTCAGCACACCTGGCATGTGTAATAAACAGTAGCAATGTAACCTGTGAATTACAGGCTAGGGCGGCTATAGTGTACATCACGCCGCAACCACAGGCACTTTGTGGTATGAACAACAAATGCTCTTTTAAATCATACCTAATTTTACTCTGATATTAACTATATACAAGGTAGGACACTCGCCATGTTTTCAACCATCTGAACTGGATTATTTACCTTAGGCCCGTCTACGGGGCGCCAAGTGGGACATGGCTCAATTTTGTCAACAAAATTCATTTTTGTGCCACAAAATTCAATTCTATGTCACAAAATTCACTTTCGTGCCACAGAATTCAATTCTGTGTCACAAAATTCACTTTTGTTTCACAAAATTCACTTTTGTACCACAAAATTCAATTCTGTGCCATTCTGTGGCACAGAATTGAATTCTGTCAATTCTGCACACGCATGTAAGAAGGACTACCATTGGTCAGAAACTGCACTGGAGAAATGGGTCACGGTCGCCGATCTACACATTCAATGTCGATGATTTATTTCTCATTCTGCCGATGATTCATTTCTCATTCTGCCATTTTGCTTCAACTATCTCCAAACAGTCAAACGTTGACAAACCCATTCGTATTTAAACTCATTTGCGTTATAATTGTACACATAATTCATGTACATGTAGATCTCCCGCGAGTACTGACGTCATTTAGTGTGTATCGCAAGGTACATTTGCCCCAGTTAAATCAATAATACACGCGCTGTGGCCTGTGTTCTGACTGCTGTCTGTGTTTATAAACAGAATGTGTGTATTGGGCCATTTGAGGAAACCATTTGTAGTATTTGTGTAGATACCATGGATACATGTACTAAGATGGTGTATACTGTAAATAATGCATGTAGACACATAGTTGCGAACACGTAACTTCGCAACTAGTAGACACAGATCCAATACCATTTGTTTCACAAGGTTAGATCTACTGTTAGAATACGACGTCATCTAATGTCATTTTCGAGCATAAAACGTTACCTGATAAATAGAATACCAGGCTAGTGTATTTTAATATCAAGTTTATCAGGCTCGGCTCGGAAACGGTAGGAATTCCTCGGCAAGCCTCGGAATTCCTACGCATTTCCTAGCCTTGCCTGATAAACTTGGTATCAAAATACACTAGCCTGGTATTCTCTATATATGGGCATGCTCTCAGGTCTAGCTATGTCCCGGCTACTTTATGTTTGACCCTGTTTACATAATTGAGGGAAAATTCTGAATATGTTTCTTATTTCTCCTTCAAAGTATATATGCTTATGTGGTGTGACTACTCATTTGTAATCATAATATAACCAAAATAACTGTCCATAAAGAAGTATAATATTGATATATTGGGTTATATTTTCGCATTGAAATATTTAAACCTGCAAGTGTACTCCACCATCTAGTAAAATGGACTAAGACCGATCTCAACCAATCAACGTAGAGATGACATAGACTATCCTACGCAAACTAATTATTGTGGACAAAAATGAATTCTGTCCTACAAAACTGAATTTTCTTCACAAAACTCAATTCTGTCTTACAAAATTGAATCCTTTATAACAAAAATGAATTTTGTATACGAAACGTATGCAGAATTGAATTTTGTGACACAGAATTGAATTTTGTGACACAGAATTGACAGAATTGAATTTTGTGACACAGAATTGAATTTTGTGATTTTTAGTGTTACAAAACTCAATTTTGTACACATAATTAACCTGTCCTGCATGGCGCCCCGTACCGTCTCTCTAATTCAGTACTTGTAACGCACTCGAAGGCCGGGACCAGCAGGGTCCTGGCCTTCTTGCGCGTTAAAATTACTGAATTAGCGAGCCGGGATTAAGGTGCACTAGTACAACTTCCGTTGTCAATACTTACCAAAAATGGACACTTCAGATCTCATCTAAAGGTAACACATACAGTTTATTTAAAACATCTATACATTTTGACGAGTATCTCATAAATTTACCTACTTCCCAACATTTGGCATGGATAAAATTCCGAACAAGCAACCAAAAATAAATTAGGGCGTTGGAACAATATTGATATTGCGGATAGAAAATGAGCCTTATGTAACTCAAATGATACAGGTGATGACTTTCACTACCTTTTCAATTGCTCTGTTTTTAAGGATCAAAGAAAAAACATATCAATAAGAAATTTCATATCAGACCCAACATACAACATTAAGGGAATATTGTATGGCTGAAATTTCAAAATTTAATGCAATGTAAAAATAAAATTGTAATATCAAACCTAAGTAATTTTGCAAATATTGTAATAGTAAAGAAATGTACAATTTAGAAAATAACTGAAATTATATAATTAGCAATAAAGAATATATGTGCCAATTGTGTAACCGATAAACTTAATGTTTTGATTATGACACACTAGTAGGTTGAACCGGTAACCATGTTGGTGCTTTTCATGCAGGACACTGATTTCAGACACAAACATTAGATTTATCATTACCAAGCCCTGTTTTCTTTGTTTCTCGCTGGATGTGTTTGTTGTTGCGGCCCAATTGAACCGTCTCGACGCTGGCTGTAGGCGGCAGTTGACCACTTACAGTAGCGCTTTTCTGCAGGTCAACTATACGTACTATACCAATACTGTACGTATACTATATCAATACGATATGTTTTCAATACGATATGCATATAATATAAACGTACGGTATATTTGTACCGTACATACCAACCAATATCGTATAGATATACCATTCAAATCGTACGTTTATACGATTTTTATACATGTGTATAATCCTGTTACGTTTGTATCGTACAAACATACCAGATTATGGTATTCCTGTTACGTTTGTATCGTACAAACATACCAGATTATGGTATATTCATACCATATCCGTACGAATATATCGTATATACGAACGGATATCGTATGTTTGTATAATATTCGTATAGTACGTTTGTACTATACGATGATACGGTACAAACGTACCAATATTATAGGATCATAAGATATGCTCATTAAATATACCAATACTATACGATTACGATATGTATACGATATTAGTATATACAAATAGGTAAAGAGCAGAAAAGCGCTACTGTATACACATTGGTAAATACCGGTACCCCATTTATAAATTACACACACGTATAGCATACTTACCAAATTAGCAAATTTATAGTCGTCACTTCTAACATTTCAATTCATGCTCTTTTTAGTTGCATATGCCACCTGCGTGTGGCCAGAAACACTATTGCTAAATAAATGACATGTTCTGTTCTGTTCGTTGGTTGAAAAGATGGCGAGTGTCATACCTTGTAGATATTTAATATCGGAGTTAAATTGGGTATGATTTAAAGAGCTTTTTATTGTTCATACCACAAAGTGGCTGAGTACTCAACTATAAACGGTGAGTGGCGTCCAGGCCCGTACGCAGAGGGGGTACGACGGGTGCGTAGGCACCCCTCTTAAACCTTTCAACAAATGTCTGTATAGTGGTGTTGGCAAAAAGTGTAGATCCAGATGAGCCGGCTCGTGACGAGCCGTCTCATCAGGATCTACACTTTTTACAAGTAATTTTAAAAAGTTTGAGAACAAAAACACCCCATGTTCATAAATGGACTGGTCTGAAAATCAGTTTGTGATGATTGGATTGGGTTGCAAACTGAACATATCAAAATCCATTCCAGTTACTTAGGGATGAAAGGGTTAATCTGTCCGTCTGTCCGTGGATGTGGAAAAAAATGTTTAGTCCTTCGCGCCGTCGATAACGCACACCCCTAAATTAATGCCTGCTTACGGGCCTGGCGTCATTGACACTATATACTCGCCAGAATAGTCCCTGCAGGAAAAGCTTCCAGTATTGGTATTTACGAGTATGCTTTGGGGATGTGTATGATTTTGTCTTCCTATCCGCATTTGAGCATTTTCTCAAAACGGTATCCATGATATGTGATATGATGTGTATGGAAAATGTAAAGTTGAAAGCTGACTAGAAATCCGATTCCGCGCGAGCTCTGAAAGCTTCTTCATCTTCCGACGTCATACACGGAAATTATCCTAACAGTTGAAATCAATATCGACAGAATATCAGGCTCGAAACAAGTTATCTGATGTTGTACCTATTAGGAGCCCCGCACGAAATAACAATTCGATCCCTCAATTTATTAATTCGTTCCCTCAAAATAACAATTCGTTCCCACGAAATAACAATTCGTTCCCTCGAATTGACAGTTCGTTCCCACGAATTAACAATTCGTTCCCACGATATATTGTGGGAACGAATTGTTAATTCGTGGGAACTAATTGTTATAGCGTGGGAATTAATTAATACAAAAGAGAGACCCGTACATGTCCGATTTTTCATAAAAATAAATATTTACAGAAACTGTGTTAGTCTCTGTAAATGACGTCCAAATTTGACGAAATTGTCGGAGCAAATGTGGACATTTGCTATGATCATTTTGTCAATTTTCGACGTCATGTATGGAAATATCGTAAATTGTGTAAATATCTCACTCCTTCTAACTTACAAACTCACATGGCGTGTCTCATAATGAGTTAACCTTGATGACGGGCGTTTGGTCGGCCGTTACAAATTAATCTCGATGGCAGATCACAGCGGCGATACTTGTGGCCATATTGCCGGCGGCCGCCACCACAATGATGTCCCGCCGGCTACCCGCCGCGAATATAATTAAACTGTTGTATTGTCAAGATAGAGCTGTAACTGAAAATCTGGCTACTATTTGAGAAATATTGTTTAATTATAAATATTTAATGGTAGGAATTGGCTCGAAGACGTTGAAAACCCGGTTTGGAATATGATTAGTAGGGGAACGTATACAGTGAAACCTCTATAAGCTGGACACCCTGGGAGGTCGCCAGGGTGTCCTGCTTAGAGAGGTTTCACCGTAAATAAGTCATTTGATAATTCTAAGCCATAGTTGTGTGCTATGCGATCACGAACAGACTTTATCACCTGAGATAAATGACCAGGAAACTCATCAACATAAGATCACATGTGTTTTCTTGGTGTCCGGTTTAGAGAGGTTCCACTGTATATATATTAACTGTCACGACACCATGATGCCATTGGTGGGTAATTATAGATATTCGCGCCAATTTGAATTGTTTTGTTCTAGGATGATGTAGACAGTTTTCTGTAATATTGTCATAATAATAACATCAACAATTGCGCCAATAGAAATGCACCAGCTTTTCAATCCTATATGAGACACGCTATGCGATTTTGTACCTTCGGACATCTGCGTAATTTCATTAAATACATTTACAAAATGTACAGTACTTTCCGTAAATGGCGTCAAAAGTTGACAACATTTTCAGAGTACATGCGGAATTCCGCATTTACTCTGAACATTTTGTCTACTTTTGACTTTATTTATGAATAATAATTGTAAATTGTAAACGTATTTAATGAAATTACGCAGATGTCTGAAGGTACAAAATCGAAAGGCGTGTCTCATATATACATTCTTAAAATCATTATCAAGTAATACAATATGCACAACTGCGCCGGTATATTTCTATTTGCTCGAGATTTATTTCTTAAAGGTACATGCCCACTCAGTAGGCACACAATGTTCTTTATATCAGATACATCATCTAATACATTTTCTGACAAAACAAACATTCATTCACCATTACCCCATGTATTGATTGGCATTATTATACATTGTATGCCAGTCTTAGCTTTCTACACTGATATCAGGGGCGATAACCTTGTTTCCTTAAAATGTAAACGGACATTACTATCTATACTCTGTATTTATTTTTGATGTGCAATTATCATACTTTATAATCTGTCGAAATCATTATTTTATCAGGTGACGCATTTAATTAAATTAGTATAAATAATTTAAAAATACCATGCCTCATTTGCATATGCAAATAGCCTGATACCAACGCGCGTCACTATCAGTAAAATAAATATTACTAAATGATTATACATGTATAGCGGCCACTCGTAATCTTTAGAACTGGTGGAACAGTGACATTACTATACACTTATTTAATTCCTATAGAGAATAATTTGTGCCTACTGAGTGGGCATGTACCTTTAATATACAAAAATAATAATAATAAAATATGCATGTGTTACACGTACAGTGGGGTCAGCGTGTAAGTGCACACACAAACGAACACGACAGGTTGGAACCAACCTGTCGTGTTCGTTCGTGTGTGCACTTACACGCTGACCCCACTGTACGGAGATCATCCATGTATTCATGTATGTCCCGTGTCGCAGTTGCATCGCAGTTAATACCGATCCTATAAAATGTGTCGATTGGGGCGCAGCAGTTTTGTGACACCATGGGTTGACTGTGTTAACTCTATTACACGTGTATATATGCATATGAATGTCTATACATACATGAATCTTTGGACAATATAGTGAGTAGTATATATACATGCAGCTCTGTCCTGTGTGACAGCATTTGCGTTTTTAACACGGTGAGCTCAATTTCTTAGTGTTTTATATGAACTGGGTAGATATGGCTAGAGCCATTTACAGATTATTCATATTCGTGATCATTATATTCGTCTCTTGTAATTCTTATTTAATGGAAATTGTACATGTACCTGCATTTTATTATTGTATGTATTTTATGTTGTACATGTACAGTTGATGAGACGTAAATAAACTATCTGTCGATAACTGGTCAGATTCTTCTTTTGTTATGCGAAAATGATCTCATCCATGTATTATGACGGGTCTGATACACTAACTTATACATGTACAACGAACCAAGCGGAAAGAGCATCTAATCGGCGTGCCATTAAAATCCAATTACCCAGCAAGCATCCATATTAAATGAAAATAATCCGATTGGCTCTAATAACAATGCAATTCGGAAATAAAAGGGCAATTGTGTTCCATCCGTGACCGGAGATCTGAAACAGATACTTAAACTTGGCACATGGGCAAAGTAAACACAGACTCTGCCAAATGTAGAACTGAATTAATTTTCCGAATATACAAACAGGAAACGTGGATAACATGAGACACGTCATGCGATTTTGTACCTAAGAACATGTGCGATTTTTCATGAAATATATTTACAGAAAATGAGATATTTTCTGTAAATAACGTCGAAAGATGACGAAATTGTCATAGCAAATGCGGAATACTATTCCGCATTTGTTCTGATAATTGTGTCCTCTTTCGACCTCATTTACAGAAAATATCGTAAATTTTGTAAATATCTTTCATGATATATCGCAGATGTTCTTAGGGACAACGCATGGTGCGTCTCATATGATAATCGACAAGCGGCTACAGAAAGGCTGTAGAACGTCTCTAATCCAGACATCCTGAAAACGTGAAGGGGTTCGCTGTAATGTATCCCTGGTCTGATAAAAAAAATCAATATGTGAACTATAACGTACTTATTGTTTACCAGCCCACTGGCGGAAGCTCCTTCTCTAAACGTTATCGCTATACTAGCATGTGATTGGAGGTATGACACGAAGTGAGCGCGTGTGTGGGCGGTAACACGCTTTGCGTTTCGTGAACTGATGACAACAAGGCATAAAATCAGTTCTAAATATAGCGGCTGGACATTTAATGATTATGATAATCCTCTACATGATACACATGCGCTTTGCTTACGGTTAAAATGCTGTGTATATCATGACTTATTGTGGTAAGACGAGAAACTGTTTAGTTTAAGTCAAATAAATATTCTTCTTCTTCTTAACAAATTAATTTATTACATATTGGCGAAAGTGTCGCAATTAATTGAGACGAAATGCTGTTCTTTCACTGGTCGATAAACGATGGTAAACAAGAAGAGGTTGTAAAGACATACAGTAGAACTTATCTAAACCGGACATAGAGAAAAGTGAGTGATGCTAAGTTTTTATAGGTTTTATTGTGAGTTATCTCCGATGATGATGCCTGTTCGTGGTCACAATGCACCAGCGCGTGTTTTGAAGCTGTCATTTGCCTGTGGTACTTCTCTAAACCGGACACCATGGGAACCTCCCAGGGTGTCCGGTTTAGATAGGTTCCACTGTACATGTAACAAAAAGAGAAGTAAGCTTCTGACACAGTAATCACAGCGAACTGTGCAGCTGTTTGCTTTCAGAGTCAGAGTACGGCGCTCGGTGATTTTCACAAATCATAACTACGGTCTACGGTCCCGTATAAGAATGCAACACCACAAATATGTAACATACTACCACAAATGCAACACCTGCCCCACAAACACTAGCCCCAAGGAATCACACATAAATCCACGGTTCTGAAATAAATAAAACGTCAATTAAACATTTTGAAACACGGTACATGAGAGCATAGGGCCTAATGATATACCTAGCCCTGGCGAACTGTGCCACATTCGTTGATGAAGGTGACACCTGGCGAACTGTGACACATTCTTGATGAAGGTGACACGTGGCCAACTGCGTCACATTCGTTGATGAAGGTGACACCTGGCCAACTGTGACACATTCGTTGATGAAGGTGACACCTGGTGAACTGCGCCACATTCGTTGACGGAGGTGACACCTGGCCAACTGTGTCACATTCGTTGATAAAGGTGACACCTGGCGAACTGTGACACATTATTGATGAAGGTGACATGTGGCCAACTGTGTCACATTCGTTGATGAAGGTGACACCTGGCGAACTGTGACACATTATTGATGAAGGTGACACGTGGCCAACTGTGTCACATTTGTTGATGAAGGTGACACGTGGCCAACTGCGTCACATTCGTTGATGAAGGGGAGACCTGGCCAACTGTGTCACATTCGTTGATGAAGTTGACACCTGGCTAACTTTACCATATTCGTTGATGCAGGTGACACCTGACCAATTGTGTCACATTAGTTTATGAAGGTGAAACCTGGCCAACTGTGCCACATTAGTTGATGGAGGTGACACCTCGCCAACTGTGCCACATTCGTTGATAACTGTGATACCTGGCTAACTGTGTCACATTCGTTGATAAAGGTGACACCTGGCCAACTGTGCCACATTCGTTGATAACTGTGACACCTGGCAAACTGTGTCACATTCGTTGATGAAGGTGACACTTGACCAACTGTGCCACATTCGTTGATAACTGTGACACCTGGCTAACTGTGTCACATTCATTGATGAAGATGACACTTGGCCAACTGTGCCACATTCGTTGATGAAGGTGACACTTGACCAACTGTGCCACATTCGTTGATGAAGGTGACACCTGGCCAACTGTGCCACATTCGTTGATGAAGGTAACACATGGCCAACTGTGCCACATTCGTTGATGAAGGTGACACATGGCCAACTGTGCCACATTCGTTGATGAAGGTGACACCTGAGCTTCAACTGTGGCCACACCGTTGATGAAGGAGACACAAGCCACCCTGAGCCATATTCGTTGCATGAGGTGACACTTGGCCAACCATGTTGCCACATTCGTTTGATGACGGTGACACCTGTCCAATTGGTGCCACATTCGTTGATGAAGTGACAACCTGGCCAACTGAGGCCACAATCCGTTGATGTAGGTGACACCTGGCCAAACTGTGCCACATTCGTTGATGAACTGTGACACTGGCCAACTGTGCACATTCGTTGATGGAGGTGACACAACTGCCACTGTGCCACATTCGTTGATGAAGGTGACACCTGGCCAACTGTGCCACATTCGTTGATGAAGGTGACACCTGGCCAACTGTGCCACATTCGTTGATAAGGTGACACTTGGCCAACTGTGCCACATTCGTTGATGAAGGTGACACTTGGCCAATCTGTTGTCACATTCTTGTGTTGTGGAGGACTGGCCAACTGTGACATCCTTATGAAGGTGACACTGGCCAACTGTGCCACATTCGTTGATAACGTGACACCTGCCTAAGTGTACACTTGATGAAGGTGACACTTGGCCAACTGTGCCACATTCGTTGATGAAGGTGATACCTGACCAACTGTGTCACATTCGTTGATAACTGTGACACCTGGCTAACTGTGTCAGATTCGTTGATAACTGTGACACCTGGCCAACTGTGCCACATTCGATGATGGAGGTGACACCTGGCCAACTGTGTCACATTCATTGATGGAGGTGACACCTGGCTAACAGTGTCACATTCGTTGATGAAGGTGACACCTGAAAAACGGTGTCATATTCGTTGATGAAGGTGAATGTTGTAATGTTGCAATTTTGTACCTACTGACATCGTCGATATTTCATGAAATTTATTTACAGAAAATGGATATGTTACGGAAATTGACACTAATTTCAGAGTACTTACGGAATATAATTCCACATGTACTCTTAACAGTTTCTCAACTGTTCTCGTGTCTCATATATAGAGAATAGTAGGTTGGTGCCGTGAATGGGAAAAAATATCTGGCAAGGCTCAGGAAACGGGATGGGCGAGGCTCTGCCGAGCACATTCCGTTTCCGTGCCGCGCCAGATATTTTTTCCCATTCACGGCATTAACCTACTATTCTATTTATCCCGTCAACACCTACAAATGGCTGTAAAATGCAAAAATAGTATTGACTGGATATCAAAAATGTTTCACGGCACCGTGTTTCACGGCACATACGCACTGTGTTGACGGGATAAATAAGTGATCGCTCTCTGCACTGGCAATCGGCGCATTATGTACAGTGTGTTTTCAATTGGTGCGGGCACTTAACTCTTCAATACTCCAAGTACCGTCAGACTACGGACTGTACGGGAGGTTTTGCTGAGTTATTTGCCCACAACTGTGCTGTCATGCGATGGCTAAATTTGTTAAACCTCCTCCCCGGAAATCGATACAAATTATATAAACCAGTTTGGCCTCGCATAGGGATCCGCAGCTTCGCACGTTCTACCAAATTGATTGGATGAAATTAAGAAAATAAATGTTTGCTATGACGGGCGCCTGTCAAATTGTATCTCCCAGGAAATTATTAATCTCTGATTGATTCAAATGGCTGTCTCTGTGTATAATGGGGCTGTAGCAAATCAACTCGATGCGATTGTCTGAGGAGATAAAATAGATTACTTCTGCACTTGCTCAGCTTACGGAATTGATCCACTACAAATCTGCAGCCCCGTGTATGTACATGTGGAGTATTACTGTCTGTTTCACGAACCTGCCCAAATTTTACGGCTATATAAACATTGCAAAATAATTTATTTTTGATAATATTTATTTTATTAAAATTTAAGCTTGAGCCTTTTTTTTATTTCGTGAAATTTGCTCAAATATCGATTTGATTGCGAAAATCGATTTGTGTATGAATATTTAACATGGGGAATAAGCAGGTGGATGAGCTGGGGCATGAGTCAAAAAACGAAAATATTTGGAAACTAAGAAAAGAAATGTTAGATTTTGAGTCAGTTCACTATTCTCTGAAAATCAAAAATGTCCCCATGTTAAATCCCGATAAACATCTTCACTCTATGGGGATTTAACATGAGGAATTTGTTTGTTCGCAATAAAATCAATATTGGACCAATTACGACGAAATGAAAAGAAGTATCATTCTTAAATTTGGCTATAATTTAATATTATCAAAAGAAATATTGTTTTTGCATTGTTTATATAGCTGTACAATTTGGGCAGGTTTCGTGAAACAGACAGTAAGTTTATTGACAGAACCAAACATATCCCTGAATTATTACATATCGCCTAATAGTTCACTTGTCATGAGTTGAGTGTATGTAAAGAAGATTTAATTTCGACTGCGATTGCTTCCATTTACTCGAGACTCGAATCTCTGATAGCTGGCCTCTGTATGAGAAAAAAGGTCCAAACAAGGAATGCGACCAGCGTGGCTCCAGATCACGGAGCCGCTTCACTAAACTGCGACTAAAATGTTCGTAAATGCACATTTAGGATCGTCTGGAAACTTTAATTGATGGATTTACATTTATTGAGCATAGGCTGCATATGCAGCCTATGCTCAATAAATGTAAATCCAATAATTGTTTACAAGAAAACATTGTTAATGTGTAATTTACAGACTATCTTAATTTTGCACTTACGAACATTTTAATCGTACGAAGTTTAGCGAAACGGCCCACAGCATGCGTGCTGCCATTGGCAACACGGTTAGATTATAATCCTAATTACTGAACATTCAATAGGGTCAATGTCGACAATTTTTGGAAATGTGCTAACACCATTTTGACCAGTATGTGACCCATTCGTGAAGACTACGGAAAGTTCGGGCCGAAATATATACATTTGTCACGTACGGCGTGTGTGAACAGCACCACCACTAAGACAAACACATAATAAAATAATAAATCCCAAATATTTAGAAACATGTAATTATCATAAATAGTAATGAGCACTCTCTACTTAATTGAGCCAACTCGATGTAATTAATAAGAGCTGAAAAGAACTTGAAACACGTAAGGAAGAGTTTAAATGAACGAAAGAATATTGACATGGAAACTTGGCTAGATAGTTAAGACATTATATAAGAAAAGAAAATAATAATAAATACCGAAGGTTTTTTCGACTCTACATATTCAAATAAATAGCGGAAACTGGTCATTGTTTGAAACGGCATAGATAAATGTTTTAAATTTATACATTGTAATTCTAAATATAATCTGAAATGAATATGCCTGCAAAGGAAATGATGCCAATACAAATATATTAATTATATGCGTGTTCTATCTAAACTGCAACATTCAATGCCACGATGTGTTTTAGCATGTGTCGTTATGGCGTATTACGATGATTTGCCCACCTATTTGTCGTTTCAAATTATTGCATAGAAACATATATTTTGCTCAATAAAATAAAATATATATTTGACAACGCATTCTTCGTTCAGATAATTAATGTGTTGAATAATGAAAGCCGAACGCATGCAAACAGACATACGTGAAATGGATGTACAGTGGGGTCAGCGTGTAAGTGCACACACGAACGAATACGACAGGTTGGTTCCAACTGTACAGTGGGGTCAGCGTGTAAGTTCACAAACGAACGAACACGACAGGTTGGAACCCAACCTGTCGTGTTCGTTCGTTTGTGAACTTACACGCTGACCCCACTGTAGGTACCGTTAATAGCAAACAAGGAAGGTCTGTGTCATGTAAAAGCATTGACGAACTTGCTGAGCAAAGTAATTCCACGTATACATAAATAAGTAATATAATCAGAGATCGTTATGTTTATAAAGTATTCTAAAAGAAAACAATGATGGCCATAGTGTTTGCATTGCCAATTACATGTCCGCCTCTATGTTGTTGCGCCAATGAGGATGCTGGTGTATTGACACGGCTAATCAACACATCGGCAAATATAATCATGGATATAGCAAAGCCATTTATTCTAGATTCCCCAATTGAATT
Source organism: Conchocele bisecta (assembly GCA_029237695.1). Lineage (NCBI taxonomy): Eukaryota > Metazoa > Mollusca > Bivalvia > Lucinida > Thyasiridae > Conchocele > Conchocele bisecta. Next base: position 6,392,863 of record CM055268.1, on the reverse strand, counting down.
CCTGTCAATTTACCGTCTCTGTTGAATATATAGCCCCGCAGGGGACGTAGATTTTTTTTTTATTATTTCCTTCCCACGAAATAACAATTCGTTCCCTCAATTTAGCAATTCGTTCCCACGAAATAACAATTCGTTCCCTCAATTTAACAATTCGTTCCCACGAATTAACAATTCGTTCCCACGGGAACGAATTGTTAATTCGTGGGAACGAATCGTTATATCGTGGGAACGAATTGTTAATTCGAGGGAACGAATTGTTAAATTGATGGAATTAATTGTCGTTTCGTGGGAACGAATTGTTAATTCGAGGGAACGAATTGTTATATCGTGGAAACGAATTGTTAATTCGAGGGAACGAATTGTTAAATTGAGGGAACTAATTGTTATTTAGTGGGAACGAATTAATACAAAAAAATCCATGTCGACTCCGTAATAATGTTACCGGAGTTTATCGGCTAATATAGAAATATGTACAGCGTTATATAATTGCGATCAACGGTAGAATGTTTGATAAAATAATAATAGTTAACACAAAAATCTGCAACTCGCGGTACACGGACCTTCTACAATAAAAAAGCACACATACATATATAACGTGTTGTATGTAATTAAGTGATTAAATCCGATTTCACAGGTGATTGTGTTGTTATTATCCCGTCAACACAGTGCGTATGTGCCGTGAAACACGGTGCCGTGAAACATTTTTGATATCCTGTCAACACGACCTACTCACTGCGTATGGATATGTGCGGTTGCTGGGATTATTTCTTTGCATTTTAAAGCCATTTGTATGTGTTGACGGGATAAATAGAATAGTAGGTTAGTGCCGTGAATGCAAAAACATATCTGGCGCGGCACGGAAACGGGATGTGCTCGGCAGAGCCTCGCCCATCCCGTTTCCTGAGCCTTGCCAGATATGTTTTCCCATTCACGGCACTAACCTACTATTCTCTATATATTTCCCAACCGGTATCACTGCTTTGTCTGCAGATCTGACATCAGGGGTTCAAACAATTATAGTAACGTCACAGCGCATGTGTCGATTCAGCTACCCCAAAATAGTATAGAGATTCCCATGTTATAAAATCAATATATATGTGCATTTATTCTCATTTATTGTTTACCCTAGTTTCTAGACCAATGAAAGAACAGCATTTCGTCTCAATTAATCGAATTAATCGAACACATTCGCCAATATCTATTAAATTAATATTAAATGTTCAGCCGCTATATTTAGAACTGATTTTACGCCTTGTGTCATCAGTCCACGAGACGCAAAGCATATTACCGCCCACACACGCGCTCACTTCGTGTCACACCGCCAATCACATGCTAGTATAGCGATTCGAAATCACATTTAGGGGCGGAGCTTCGCGAGTGGGCTGGTAAACAATAAGTACGTTATAGTTCACATATTGAATGTTTAATAAATTAATTTCTCGCTCGCTACGAAATTAATTTATTAAAAATTCAATAGGTGAACTATAACTAATTATACATATCTATGTTTGGAGCAACTGTGACGTCATGCCATTATTATGTTTCACCTATGGGACAAGTGTATCCTGCGCTTTTTGGATCCGTACGTTTTCAGTCTCATATCGCTCGACGTTCAATCTATACGCCGTCGCCAGCTTCTCTCGCAACAAACGTTCCATAATCCCAGGTCAATAACCCTCAAATCAAGTGTAATAAATTGTAATTTAGTGTGTTGTTTTGGATGTGTGCTGGGATTCGAAAGTTAACGACCAAAATTCAGGTCATATCAACGAAAATAACGTTACGTAACAATTTAAAGGACGTCATATTCACTGGTTTTCCCACGTAAATGACTTTGACGTGCAAAACGTTATTTGTTCGCACTTTGCAACATTTCAGTAGCCTATTTCATCAAAATTGCAAAGTATACTTATCTAGCAAAGTATACTTTGAGGGAGTAATCCTTTATTTTCCCCGAAAGGCATTATTTCATATAGAACTAGCAACTGCATATATTTGATGATTAAACGTATGCAGAATTATTATACTGAATGTATAAATTCAGCATAATAAAAATTAATAAATTTATCCTTAAATTGAAAACTTCTCCCTCAAAGTATACTTTGCTAGATAAGTATACCTTGAAATGTTGGTGAAATAGGCTACAGATGATGTGTGAGAAAAATAATCAATGGCAGAGTTGGGGCTGAGTCGGGGAATCTCAGTCGCGCCTTGCGATATCTCTCAGACTCGGCAGAGCCGTAGACAATATCGTGCCGCATGCCGTATATTCTAATACTTCCTTTAACCTCGTGAGTTACGTCCCATGCCACTATAATCACTATCAAGTCCAATTGCCACTTTACCAGATCTATGAATTGTCTATAGTAAGGTTTGTTTATGGCTTTACATTCACACGGGTGCCTTGAAACAATTCAGCTTGGTTGTCCTCTTGACGACCTTGGGCAACATTTTCAATATGCAAATTAGTTGCCGACATTACCGGAAATCATATTTCCTGTCATAGGTCAATAATTATGCATTATAATTTCACAAAAAAATAGTTTCGATACCTGTATGTTCATGGTTAAGGAGTACGATTATGGCATTTATAAAGTTGTTACATGCATATGGTTTCTCTTTATGCACATTAGATGTCACCATTACCGAAACCCCTAGTTTTGTATATAGCCCTGCTACTGTGTGTGATAATTTCTCAGAAATAGTTTCAAGACATAATTATGTTTTCATGGTCGAGGATTACAATACATGAATTTATAAAGTGATGACATGTACGTGTGTTGCCTTTATGTAAATTAATTGCTATTATTAGTATATTATTATTATTAATGTCGATTCTTATGAACCATACACTGCTGGTTCAGGAGTGCACGCACAGTAGTGCCTTATTCAAGACACCGCTGTACACGTGCCATAATTAGTATGGTACTGAAGTTATATTATTGCCACACCCCCATCCCCTGTTCTTTTTGGGGTATAATATATGATATGCCTTTGTTCATTTACTCATAATCATCAATGATGGGATTTTCTCAGTAGTCGTGCAAGCACTGTAGTATCCACGTCAAACAAACCTGCAGGTGCCGTGGGTCAAGTCTCAAAGGTGGGTGACGTGATATTGTCCTTGACGTGCCACCCAAACTGTGTGATGTGCACATCCGGAAGGCCCTGTTGATCAGCCGCCTTCCACAACATCATTCCAAGATATGCCCTGCGCACATGGTGAATCATGTTATTGTCTGTCGGAGGCAATGCCATGATGCTCATTGGCTTCCCTTTCTTCTTGGCATTTGTCTGGTGACGTGCAGCGCCCATTGAAATTCCTGTTTGCTGAACATACATAGCTGCGAAGTACCGCTTACCTGTTTCACACAGTACATCAAACAATCCTGGAAATTCGTCAGCCTTCAGAGCATTCAGTGCACGGATTTCCCCTTGCTGAATGGGTATGGTACAGTGTCACAACCGCTAAGCGCATGCATGCCCAGTATCTGCAGACACTTAGATCCCAGCTGTATACATGTCGCATTAATGTCGATCACTACCCCATTCCAGCTTTTCATCTGGACACTACAGCTAGGAAGTAGTTGCAGGGACTGTTGATGGACAGGTCATAGTCAGTAGAACCCTCACCAGCACGTCGCATCCACTCATGTTCTTTGGATGAGCTGTCGTTGTACTTGTCAAAGACCAATATATTCTCGGTGGAAGTAGGGTAAATCGAGAGGCAGTGCTGAATGCTCTCTACAATGATGGATGCCACTCCTCCGTGCAGTCAGACGATGTAACAGAAAGGTTGCTGTGAATCCACAATGACGATGTCCAGATCTGGAGCTTCAAGTTGCGGTATACCGAGACGATTGGGGAGTGAAGATTTGTTTCCTTTCCTCAAACAGCCATACTCGTCGATGATAGAGGGTGGAACAGCACACAACTCGTACTGGAAAATTGGTTCCAGTTGCATCTGTCGTTTTTGCCCGACCAACAAAAGACGGACGAAGATGGCATCTAGATCGAATACAGTATTGCCACCAATCTTCACGCCTCTCTTAAGTTTCCCCATCGTCTTGACTTGGCTGGAAATCTTGGCATGGAAGTCAATCAGCAGAGAGTTGCGGAAGGATGTGGCCATTTTCGCTCCAATGACTAGTGCATCTTATACATTAAACATTACCTCTTTGGGAGCTACCTGACCATTGTAAAGGACATCACTCTCGACTTCCAGCGGATGGAAATACTTTGCTAGCTCTGTGTCAATGTGCTGCCGATTGTCACTTTCCGGCTTTCTTCTCTTATCACCTTCATCCTTATGTTTGCTTGGTGATGATCAGCAGTGCACTTCATCTCAAATGTTCATAGCATCGGAGAGATACGCTGAGATCGGGAATGAATCAATCCATTCAGTGACCAACTCAGGTGAGAGCGTCATGCCATTCAGACCACCATTTTCCATCATGATAGCAGTTTGTTCCCCAAATTGGTCACTGGATACCGAATTCCAACAACCTGCCACGTGGCGGCATACATGCGCTCCAGCGATGAGATCTCGATATCGAAATCCTAGACCAGAAAACGTGGGTGTAGAAACAATGTTTGTGAATTTATCATAAATGGATGCAGAGCTGTGATTTGATTTGAATATGGTTTTACGTCCGTTCAAGGTCATATAGAGACGGGTCAACTGGATCAATTCCGTATTTCACCTGTAAGGAAGGGGGAACATCTCAAAATCAGAACTGAATATTTACATCAAGAAACACATATATTCAGGCCTGAAATTAGAATAACCTGATCTGGTGCCAGATTCTCACCACACCAGAATCACTTATCCCCATCACCTAAAAGTAATCGGATCAGCCATAATCCTACTAGTCTTATAAGGGGTATAACCTGATTCAACTCTCGCATACAAGAAGGCCAAAACTCTACACAAGGGCAGAATCAGGTAGTCTGGGATTCCGGAAAGGATGAACCACATTGTTAAATTACCATTCGCATGCTCCACCTGCTGCAGAGCTATGAAAGTTGGGTTTTAGGTATCGGCGGCCACTAATAATCCTCGCAGGATCCAAACTGCCAAAAAAGAAATAAAATATTTGCATGTAGCCACTTTATAAATGCATGTATTGAAGAAAAGCACCGGTCTGAAAATTCTTTTTCGTGATTTATCATAAATGGTTGCAGAGCTATAAAAAAAAATAGGATTTTCGGTAATGGCGGCAACCAATTTGCATAATGAGAAAATGTATACATATTATCACTGTAGAAATACCACCAGTGTCATCGTTGACCATGAAAACATAGGTATAGACACCATTTGTGTGAACTTGTAGTGAATAGTTGTAGAGCTATGATAGAAATGTGTTTTCTGCTAATGGTGGCAATTAATATGCATATTAAAAAAGTTGCCCAATGTCGTCAAGAGGACAACCAAACTGATTTGCTCCAAGGCACCCGTGGGAATGTAAACCCACCTTGTACTATAGACAATTCCTAGGTCCGACATATAATTAATAAGGACGTTGCGGAATTACTATACTTGTTACAACCCATGGAGATCTGTAGAGAAAACAGTGAAACCGGTTGGGAAATATTAAAAACACAAAAACAGTTAATTTTATATTATTCTGTGTACGAATCAAATACAATTTCGAAGTATATAGTGAACTACATAAGAGGTCTGATTATATGGAATAATATAATAAAGATGCAACACACCTGGAAATTAATTATAATATAAAGTGTATTTAAAGTAAAAAACTTTACACAGCAAGATACATGTAGGTGTATACACAGATCATCGCGCACGATGCATGAGCTCCGATTATTTCAAATAAGTGACTGGTAAACTCATAATAGCCCGTACCTATGAATTGTAATATTTCCCAGGGAAAAATAATAGCCAACACAGTGAAGGGGTGTTGCAAAAGTGTATTGAGAAATACACTGTCCATCAATTCATAATGGAAACGCCCATTCAACGTATTTCGTTTATACACACCCAGTACCTTACATTAGAGCCACGTGGCGTCACGCGACGTTGTTGATTCATTTGTTTGACGTCACTACTATACATGTCGTTCATCGTCGTTGTCAATAACATCACGCTATTGACGGGCATCAATGCTGTTCTATGAATTCGTACAAAATAACGTAAACTATAAGATTCCTAATTTTAACGCCGTATTTGGTTATTTACATTGTTGAAACGATCAGAACATACAATGTAAATACATGCATAAGCAATACAACATGGGCTGTGCGTTTACTGTAGTACGCAAACCATGTGTTCTGTTTTTCATACTACAGTAAAAGCAACATCCAATTTTGTCGTCATGCTCTTGTGCAGTTTTTCAATGTTGTGCTTTTTCATCTCCCGATACTTTAGTTTATCGGTAGCTTTGTTCGCGTTCGTGTCATATGGCGCATTGGTTGCATTCGTTTTATGGCATTATGTGTTTCCTATTTCATGGGTGTTCATTTTATTTAGGGACACCGTTTATAGTTCACCTCTGTGTTGGTTGATTACTATAAACCTGGTTACCGTTAGCTGTTTCGTATAACTTGCTCGTGCCGTTATGCTAATTAACCCATTCGGTGGCTCTGTGAATGTTCTCGTCAAACAAGCCGCATTATTACTTAACACAAAATGAAATATCATACGATCTACAAATTTGGTGTAATATTAAAGTTCAATGATCATACAAATGGAAAACAATTCCCAACCTGTTCGGAGTGGTATGTTGGCCAACCCACATATCATTGGACACAGCAGTTTGGAATGAATGGCTGAGTATCCATCAAGTTGACGACTAAGCGGGTTTTCAAGTGTTAGGTCCAGTCCTAATATCCTTGGACAAATAACCACCAATAGCCCAATTTAATCAACCATTCCCAATTTTCTGCAAGCGATGATCACGAATACCAAACAATTGATATTGAAGACATAATATAAACATGCACAGAATATGAACACGTCGCTGGGTAACGAGGTGACCAGTGTATCTGAAGTCGCACAAATGTTCGCTTGATACCGTGCAATCGGAAAGCATAATTAAAGGGTCAACGTAAGAAGGGGACTAACTCCTTCAGTTTACATTAGACGTGTGCGCTGATTAGCGTCAGCACAGGCCGTGTTGGTCTACGTTGTTGGCGATCGGCATGTCGTGTATCAATAGAAACTACAGGCGAGTGTTTTTTATCAGGTAACGAGGTTTGTACTGGGTGAATATGTACTGACTGATAACATATTGCTGTATCAGGCATTGACCTGATACGAATACAAAAAATTGAAAACTGACGTTTCATTGGTCGAATGGCGTCACATAACATCGAATTACGTAGGTGGCAGGACGTCACGGTAACAAGTCTGCGTTCGTTTTAACGAAAAATCGTAATAACTGTTCAGTATGTAGCTAAAATCGTTACCTGATAAATAGAATACCATGCTAGTGTATTTTGATATCAAGCTTATCAGGCTCGGCTTTGAAACGGTAGGAATTCCTCGGCTCGCCGGCTCGCAGAGGAATTCCTATGCGTTTCCTAGCCTTGCCTGATCAACTTGATATCAAAAGACACAAGCCTAATATGTTCTATATATCAATTTGATCAGGCCAGGCTGTGAAACGCGTAGGAATTTCGAGACTGGCCAAGCTTGACAAACTTGACATCAAAATACACTAGAATGGTATGCAATTTTCAGGAACATGGTGTTCGTTCAATTATAACGAACGAAAACTTGTTTACGATGCGTCATTGTTTGAGTCGGTAACGTCATGTGAAACTATTTGACTAATGGATCGTCAGGAAAGTGACTCGTGATATGCATATCTAGTCATAGCAGCCAGGATACGACAATTTTGTATCAAATCCTTAAGCTTACTACCAGGCCAATGCAAAGCTCGTTATATTTGGCAGCGCGTAGTTACTACAAATGATACACGCCATGTGAGTTTGTACCTTCGAACATCTACGTAATTTAATGAAATACGTTTACAAAATTTACAATATTTTCCGGAAATGGCATCAAAAGTTGCCAAGTTTTCAGAGTACATGCACTGTAAAACCAGCGGACGCTTCACGCGTCCAGACGCGTTCATATATAGGCAATTTTAACGCAATAGTGTTCAAATTGGCCTTCAGGAATCCAGTAAATGCATCTTTACTGAACCGATGTGTTCAAATGGTGTTCAGCACATTAACGTCTCCGTTCAAGCACTCTGCGGTCAATTTTTGATCAGCTTTCAATTGTGGTAGATACAATAAGTTTACCTTAACAATGTATTAATAACACCATTTAGATAAATTTTAAATAAATTTTAAATATTTTTTGCATAAAGTATGGTGTATGAAGCTACAATTCATAATTCGTTACGGCATTTAAACACTGCCGTTCACATAGCATCCATTGATGAACGCTCAAAGTGTACGGTGACGTAATTCTATTTTTATCGGAGTATTTTTAGTTCCACGCGGTTCCGTCATGACCATGGAATTCTGGGAATTGGGCGCAATTTTTTATCTCTTTCCGGCATTGATATTGAGGACATTTAAATGTAAACCGTACATTTAATTTACTTATTTAGGTGATTTTAACATGTAAACTAATGGTAATAGCATCTCTTCATACTCGCCAATGTTTGTGGCAGCTCTTTGTGGTAGGGGTTGCTTGATAAACATGCAAAATGAGACAGAGTCCGAATTTGCCTCCAACATGTGTTGTTTCTTTGCAGACTCCATGCAATAATTTCAAAATCATACCATAAGGTATCACAAAGATGATCCAAACTTCTCGGTTGCATGCAGTATATGTTCTTGCTCCTTCACATCAAGCAAATGGTCCATTTTAGATCGCATGTAAGCCGTAAACACGATAACCGAAATCAAAATGTAGACTTACCCCACCCACCCATGTTATTCAATGATGATGGAGAAAATGATGTTGTTATTGCGTTCAACGATACAGAAGCTCTGCAGATATGTATGCATGTAATGCTATATACTAATGTACAATGTAATGCTATATACTAATGTACAATGTAATGCTATATACTAATGTACAATGTAATGCTATATACTAATGTACAATGTAATGCTATATACTAATGCACAATGTAATGCTATATACTAATGTACAATGTAATGCCATTATATTGAATGATTCAAAATAACATGTGTAAATGAATTGCTTTTAATACCTTCTGTGCAAATTAGAACATTTCCATAATTAAATTAGAACACTTCCCTGTTCAAATATGAACACCTTTCTGTTTATATTAGAGCACCACAATATGAGTGTGCTCAAAATTGCATACCTACATGTTCATGTGGTGTTCCAAAGCTGAACACTTGTAACTTGAACATGTTCTGGGTGTTCAATATCTGTTGCATCGTATTTGAACGCTTCAAGCGTTAATAATTGGAACACTTGAAATGTTCTATCTTGAACACACAATGTTCATGTTTTGAACGGTAGTGTTCACGGTTTGAACACATAAATGTCCAATGTCTCACTCTAGTGTTCAAAGGGTGTTGAGATTAGAACACTGTGCGTTAATGCTTTGAACATTAGCGTTAAGAAATCGAATGCTCGTTGAACGCGTCATTGCGTTCTTGATGTGTTCAATAGCTGTTGCATTTTGGTGTTCAAAGTGCATTCTAAAGTTGAACGTTTGAGTTTACAGTGTGCGCATGTCAACTTTTGACTATATTTATGAAAAATATTGTAAATTTTGTAAACGTATTTAATGAAATTACGCAGATGTCCGAAGGTACAAAATCACATGTCGTGTCTCATTAATGTGGATCACTTCAATAGTATGCCAGCTGACACGTGTGGCATGCGCATGGTTCCATTATGATAACGGTAGTTGTGTTGGCCATCAGAAGGTCGCTGCAATAATTAGCTTTTATTTACGTCAACACGCTCTATAAGAGTTACCTCATAATGTCGTACGTTCTATAACGATATGATTAATTCGTTAAATGGTACTTGCTACCCATGGACATATGCAACACAAGCATACCGCCATGCACATGGCCTTCACCTTTGGACCGATCGCTGCTGCAGACAGCCCTTCATTTGTATGACAGTTGTATGTGCCACCAAGTGTATTAAATCATCATTGCTTGGAAGTAAGCAGAGGCATGTCCTACTAGGTAACTACATTTCTTGCTTTCATATTTAAATACACATGCAATTTGACTCCCATCATTGCTTATTACTACATGTAGACTTGATCGCTTACCTGTGGCCACTTTCGCTACGTCATAGCGATTATTTTTATAGCGCCACCTCACGCCAGTAGGTCGCATGAACAGGACAGATAAGCGATGACTAATTAATATATTTTGAAGGAAATACGTGATATTTGGTAATGTGAGCTTTAAGATGTAACACAACCTGCACCCATCTGGTCTACATTAATTGAAATACAGGTTTAATGTATGTTTAAAATTCAATATCCTTTGATATAATCAGAATCAGGATGTTAAACTAAGTAGCATGACAAAAAATGCACATGTCCACTCAGTTAGGTTATACTATAGGGAGACATAGTTTTATATATTCTGTAGATATGACATTTTCTGGCAAATTAAACATTCATTCACCAATAATTCCAGCACAAAAATATTTGCAAGTCTCTGTTCAAAATTTATATCCCAGTAAACTCCCACGCCGAACTACTTTCCGTAACCGTGAGGCGCAGTTAAAATAATTCTTAAGAAAATGGAAAATAAAAACATTTTCTTGATGAATTTATTTCAAATGCTGGAATTATAAGGAATGAATGGCCTTTTTGTGTAATTTATCGGGGATATAAACTTGGAAAAGTCGCGGGAATACTGGACGAGGCCTTCCGGCCTTCGTCCAGTATTCCCGCGACTTTTCCTAGTTTATACCCCGATAAATTCCACAAAAAGGCCATTCATTCCTATATTACCACACGTATGGATTGGTAATATTGTCATATATTTGATATCAGACGTAAATGTCCACACTGATATCAGGGGCGATACTCGTGTTTCCTTAACATGTTAACGGACATTACTATGTATTCTCTGTAATTAGTTTTTGATGTGCAAAGATCATTACTTTATAATCTGTCGAAAAAATAAATTCGTGTGACGCATTTAATTAGTATAAATAATGAAAAATGTCATGCCTCATTTGCATATGAAAATAGCCTGATACCACCGCGAGTCACTATCAGTAAAATGTATATTGCTAAATGATTTTATCTGTATAACAGGCACTTATAATGTTTAGAACTGGTGGAATAGTGACACATTTATACACATATTTAATTAGTATAAAGAAAATGTTGTGCCTACTGAGTGGGCATGTACCTTTAATACATCAAGTGATCAGTGTATCTATGGTCTGGAGACATACAGGGTACAGTTTTCTCCCATAAACACAACAGGACAACTGTTTAACACCAATCCCCCGTAATTGTCGGTGGTCTTATTTCCGCCCTTGGAAATGATGGCGTATGCCAGAACAGAACAGAACAGAACGGAACAAAGCGTTTATTTGCAATATTCTCAGACCACACAGTGGTATATGAGTGCATACAAGTACAGAATAATTGTATTATCAACAACAACAACATGGCGGACAATAAATATGCATGCAAATATGTCGAAACAGATATACTAATACTTAATTTTGTCTGGAATAAATCGTGTGTTGTCACAAATATTGAGCACGACTTTTGTAGAAAGAACGTAGTTGGGGATAAATTTAAAAGGATTGAAACTATGTGATTATGACGCAATGGGGCTGGTACTATTAGTCTTTTGGGAGAAATCCGAAAAAACTTACTGGAAAAAAGGCCACGAACAAATTAAATAAACAACAAAAAATAAAATGAGCGTACAAGGCCGCGTACTGCATACAACGAAACATGATGTAGAAACTTACAAGGAAATAAAAAAGAAAAGACAGTGTTATGTTGAAACTTAATGCATAAATGTATTTCCAATGTTAAGCTGTAATCCAGTACTGTAAATCCTACTGTACATACTTCAAATGACTGCATGGTGTACAGACTTAACATAACAGTATTCGCGAACAGTGCAGGCCCGTACGCAGGATTTTCTATTGGGGGGTGCGTCAGGGGGGTGCGTCAGTGGCCAGCCCCATGTAGTGGCGCGAGTACGCTAGCGTACTCGCGCCACTACATGGGGCGAGCCCCTGACGCACCCCACCCCCCCTGAAATGTGTTAAACCTAGATAGCCTGAAATGCACTCTCCTGCATTTTATGTCATTTCAATTCGAATTTCAACGGTGGTAAGTTGTGACATTTTCATGCAAATTACCTGTATATTAATGCATTTCAAGATTTGTTGAGATTACTGTTTGAAAAATAGCGGACCTCGGCGAATTTAGGGGGGTGCGTACGCACCCGTCGCACCCCCCCCCCCCCCACCCCTTGCGTACGAGCATGCAGTGTGTACATGTATCTTGAGGTGTAACCTTGACATGTGATTCGACAAATGTATGTTTGCTGCTAATGTTTATACTATACTAATCATGTATGCATGAAATTGGCAGCACAAAACACATAACATAAAACACATAACACAAAACACATAACATAAAAACAGTGGTACCTCTCTAAACCGGACACTGAGATAATAAATGTCATCTCATTTTGAGAGGTTTCCTAGTAACGCATCTTAGATAATAATGCATGTTCGTGATTGCAAAATATATAAGCATGTCCGAGAATTGTTATATGCCTGATTTACAGTGGAACATGTCTAAACCAGACACCCTGTGGACATCCTAGCGTGTCCGATGCAGAGAGGTTTCACCGTACATGTATGTGAACTATGAACTTGTATTTTAGTATAATATCTCGTCATAAGTAACTTTAAATTATATATTAGTAGCTTGGATCACGATAAATAAACATAGTATGCATTCTCGGAAAGGGAAAAGCAATTTAGTTGTATCTATAGATACAGCGTAGATCCGCTGAAATTAGTTAGTATTGAAATATAATATAAAAGGCTATATAGTTTACCTTTATTGGATGCCGATACTCGTGCATGCCAATCTTGAATAAATAGATCGATGAATGTATGTTTTATTTTGCGGGTATCTATAGCCTGCATGTCGTAGTCGAGCGAATTGACTGTTTCATTTAATATTTTGTTAATAAATTGTAACCATTTAAAATTAGTGTTTTTATGGTTGGCGATAAATTCAAACATCAAGTATAATAACTTAGATTGGTTGCCATTAACTATTTTATTCCAGAATCCTAACATCCTTGCTTTAAAAGTAATGGATAGCGGGTGTCTACCGAGCCCGGCATATAACATGTATATAGGCGTAGATTTACGACTTTTACTTATTCGTCTTAAAAAATCAGTATGTATTCTTTCCAAAATGTCCACATTTTCAAATCTCCAAACTTCCCAACCGTACGTCAAAAGTGGTAAAACTGTATATAGATATGCCAATATGTATGCCCACCCGGTCGACCGGACGGAAAGACATTGATATCGGCATAATAGCGACCCTTGCACGAGTAAACTGAGATATTCTGGTGCTTTTGATGATATGCAACTCGTCATAACATGGGGCGTATTATATGTGTGACCATTGTAGCCCCAGATCAGCCTCCGCATCCGTGCAGTCTGATCATGAGATACACTCTTCGCTGTTGGATATGTAAAACTGATATGGATGCCTTTAACAACCCCGTAGACACGAATCAGGCTGCATACATACACGTGTTGCAGTTGATCAGGCTATACACTGGGGGAAAACCAAAAATAATCCCACTTTCGTTGTGGCGGGCCACACATGGGCAACCAAATAAACGAGCGTTCAATCAATTGAATGGATTATCGACCTCGCCAAGTCTCCCGGGCTAAATGTCGATAAGCTCGTTCCCTCAAATCTCATAATAATATTGAATAGAAACTCATTTGAGATTTCCTCTTCAGATTCTACATCCGTGTCCTCAGTTAAACACATCTCGGATAAAGGTCTATTTGCATGACCACCAGCCGCCAGAAAAGTCATCCACCTTACTTTCGCCGAAACTCAACGAAACAGTCGTCGTTAGTTTCCGTATGTAAATAAAGCCGCATTTATTAGAAAATGTTTGATTAACGGTCAAACATTTTCTAATAAATGTGGCTTTATTCGCCGACAGTCAATCGCTGGGACAACAGAAGACGGTGTGATGATCGGTTGCGTTTGGGAATACGATAAAGGGTGGTTTCTTAAATGAACAATCCAAAAATTTGTCTGAGACATTCCGATCGATTCAATAGTGGCAAGTTTTGATGGCAAGACATTAGATCAGTCGTAAATCGCCCCTATGGAGTCACTAAGGGTCATTTTATGGCCGTCAATCATAACGAAATGTGGTTAAACATTGGTATTGTTGGTATAGAGGCCGGGCGTCAATGTAATGTCTTTCTCTGGATTGATGCTGGCGTTCAGATAACACCAGTGTGACTACATGTATCTATACATTAATATGGTGTTGTGACGGGTGAAATGGGGCTTATGTGAATTGTGACCGCTGTAGCTCCTGATCAAATAGCACACTCATCATAATGATATATATATATTGTTTGTTAGAAGCATGGTGGGTGTTTCATTGGTGGAATAGCGAACATCCTGATCAGAATGTGATAACGCGCCGGCTGATCTGGATCTACACTGGTCGCGAAACCCATAAGCCCCACTTTTCCAATTAGAGTCACATATAATGAATGTATGATTCTACTTGCCGCGGAGATGAACTCTCAAATGTGTAAAATGTATTTTAAATATTGTATTTATCCATGGTGATATTCCGGGGATGAATCTGCAATACTGGGGACTGTTTCACTAAACTTCGTACGACTAAAATGACTGTTCTACTCAACTTTACAAAACTTAACAATGAACTAATTAAACTACTAGGAACATATACCGGGCAAGATCAGATGATTACAGAACGAAGTACGCATTAACTAAAGTCACCAGGGACAGTTCGCATGTTCGTCATGGCTCATCGTTATTATTTCTTCATGTTAAATGTTAAATTCACGTATGCATACATCATGTAATCATTCCAACATGTATTGTATCTTTATGTATGTATATGCACTTCTTAAGAGGGCCTCGTGGAAGATTGGTTCCGACCAATCGAGTCACCCTCTATAAATACAAAATATATATCTATCTATCTATTTACACAACAGCAAATGTAACCTAGATCTTCGCCTGCTGAACGACTAAAATGTCACATGAACGATGTTTTCTTGTACACGATTATTGGATTTACATTTATTGAGCATATACTGCACATGCAACATGTGCTCGATACATGTAAATCCATCAATTTAAATTTCCAGACGATCCTAAATTTGCACTTACGAACATTAGTGAAACGGCCCCAAGAATTATTTCGAAATATAATATTAGAATGCCAGGTGCCGGAAATGTCGATCCTACATGTGTATTGTATCTACGAGATTACGGATTACCGATGCTGTTTTAGTAACCATTCCAGCACTACAAACCTCTATAGCGGTATGTGCAAGCAATGTAGATCCAGTTGAACCGGCTTGTGACAACCCGTCTCATAAGGATCTGCACTATTTGCAAGTAATTTTCATATTTAGTCTTAATATCATTTCGTCACGATTGTATTGGTCGGAAAATTAACATATGCAAATCCTTTCCATTTATTTAGGGGCGAACAGGTTAAAATAAAGCCCCAGATTATGTGCGTGTCTGCGACTGGCAATTGTAACGTGCGGATTGTTTCTATGGTGATTTGTTATAGCCCATCCAAATGTTCGGTTCTTTAGTATATCTATTGTGTTATGCAAATTCAGCGTTGCATATTTATAAAATAAGTGTGTACTAAATTATGTTACCCGCTGCATGTAACATTTTATTGAATAATGTGACTGCTTTGATTTGCTATAGATGCAAACTCAAACTAATATAATTCCAGCACAAAAAATATTTACACAATTCCCTAACATTTGATTGGCCCGTAGCAAGTCTCTGTCCAAAATTTATATCCCAGTAAACTCCCATGCCGAACTACTTTCCGTAACCGTCAGGTGCAGTTTTAAAAATAATTCTTAAGAAAACGGAAAATAAACACAATTACAAAGAATTAAAAAATAACAGAAGACGACACATTCGCCAAGAAAAACTTGTATAATTGCAAAAAACGACTTTCCTATTGGAATTTAACATGGGGACGAAAATAATTTTTTATGAAATAATTTATTATTTGTGGATCGATTTCCTAAATCTAACTTTTGTTTTCTTATTTACATCATTTCCAAGCTATATCGCCAGGTGTCGGAGTAAATTTCTAAATGTTTGCATGTTTCGACCCTCCTGATCACCATCCTCCTCATTTTTGTCCCATGTTAAATTCCCATAGGAAAATCAATATTTGATGGACTTTCACTAATTAAACAATTTGGGGAGGGTGAATTTTTTGTTATTGATGGAAACGTACTTACATTTAAATATTTTTAGATCCAATATGTTGAATAGTCAAAACTTCGTCGGCAGTAAAACGTGGAACAGACAGTATTGTATGTATCAGGAAACATGCCGACATGTTACTGCTATATAAACAATGCACACACATTTTTGTCCGATACTATTACTTAAACACAATTTTAAAATGAGCCTATTGTTTTATTTCGCGAAATATGGTCACTAAAACATTGTAAGGCTCATTCTTAAATGTTATATTTAAGTTATTAGTAGTGAAAGAAATATGCAACACTTGTATAGCCGTAACGAATGGGCAAGTTGACGTGAACTATATACATGTAGTAATATCCGTCAATGAGGGACCGTAGCTAGTTATGTCCCTTTGCATATCTATTTATAGATCTCCGGTCCTATGCTGTATTTCAGCGTTTATTTTTTTACTGAATAGCACAAAAAAAAGAGTTTTGCGAAGAGAGTAGACACAGATCAGACTGCACACCTGTGCAGTCTGATCTGAGTCTATACTGTTTGCAAAAACATTAATAAATGTGAAAATATGAATTTGTCAAATAATGCAGTCCCGGATCAGATTACGCAGATACGTAGGAGGATCTGGAACAACAGTGGAAATCACTATAACTGCTCATTTTCACATCATATCATTCCACATTCGGCCATAAACTACACTATTTGGACCGGATTTCTATAAATAAATTCAACGGGGGATAACTAGCTACGATCCCTCATTAGACAACAGTGGTCCAACCACGTGTTATTGGATTTTATTGCGAGTGGTCACTTTTAAATCAGCCGCTGACAGCTAGGAGCCCCGCACGGGACATGGATTTGTTTATTAAATCGTTCCCACAAAATGATAATTCGTTCCCTCAATTTAACAATTCGTTCCCTCGAATTAACAATTCGTTCCCACGATATAACAATTCCTTCCCACGAATTAACAATTCGTTCCCGTGGGAACGAATTGTTATTTCGTGGGAACGAATTGTTAAATTGAGGGAACGAATTGTTAATACGTGGAAACGAATTGTTAAATTGAGGGAACGAATTGTTATTTCGTGAGAACGAATTAATAACAAAACTATTTCACGTCCCCTGCGTGGCCCTACAATGCAGCAAACAGGCTATAAACTATCAACAATCGCCTCTGGTGTGATCATTGTGTTCCCCGTGCGCCGTGTCACTGTCGTTGTGTTAATAGCGCGGCCAAACATTCTTTATGACATAGACACACGACACATTGTCATGGAAAATTGAACTGTTGCTAAATAAAACCATGCTTTCTGGAACATAAAGGCATTAAACAATATAGTTGACATGTTATTCATATTTATGTGATGTTAGTTTTGAAAAAGCACTCCAGATAGTTGGCTGGAACATATTGCCATATGGCCGGTTATTGCCCGGGTGACTTTGGTGTGAACATTGGGGGCCGCCGACTGACAAAGGCTTCTGTTGACATGTTCAGGGTATGTGATCACGTGGGTTCCGTGTTTCCCAACCACGTTTTCCGACGTGACATAATGTATGACGTCAATACTACAGTGACACCTTCCTAACAAACGGACGGATTTTGATGACACTTGTTCCGTATATAGCGCACCAAATGAGTGGGCTAAATGGTAAAACTAAAATTTAAGTTTAAAATAATTCCAGCACACAAATATTTACACAATTCCCTAACATTTGATTGGCCCGTAGCAAGTCTCTGTCCAAAATGTATATCCCAGTAAACTCCCACGCCATACTACTTTCCGCAACCGTGACGCGCAGTTAAAATAATTCTTAAAGAAAATGGAAAATAAACACATTTTCTTGATGAATTTATTTCAAATGCTGGAATTATAAGGAATGAATGTCCTTTTTGTGGAATTTATCGGGGATATAAACTTGGAAAAGTCGCGGGAATACTGGACGAGGCCTTCCGGCCTTCGTCCAGTATTCCCGCGACTTTTCCAAGTTTATACCCCGATAAAGTCCACAAAAAGGCCATTCATTCCTATAATGAATCGATAGAATGTTGCATTCATTGACGATACGCGATGTTACAGCAAAATGATAGATACATTTATTGCAGTATCTGAGGCAGAATAAAATGTACTTATTATATACGTATTTTCGTTTCCCATTGAAAGACAATGCAACGCAAGACGTCAATATTTTTCCATATTGACGTCACGTGATTTCATATTGGTCAGTGTCGGAACTGCGCTTCATATCGCATAGTTCCTTGTAAATCACCGCTAATTTGTGTATTTTATTCATAGTTGGTATATTTTTTGAAGCACATATACATTACGAATGATGTACGTATAAATTAAAAGGTTATTTGATGTGTATGTCGATATATGTTTATCCCGTCAACATAGTGCGTATGTGCCGTGAAACACGGTACTGTGAAACATTTTTGATATCCTGTCAATACGACCTAATCACTGCGTATGAATATGTGCGGTGGCAGGGGTTATTTTTGTTTTTGCAATTTAAAGCCATTTGTAGGTGTTGACGGGATAAATAGAATAGTAGGTTAGTGCCGTGAATGGGATAAATATCTGGCACGGCACGGAAACGGGATGTGCTCGGCAGAGCCTCGCCCATCCCGTTTCCTAAGCCTTGCCAGATATTTTTTCCCATTCACGGCACTAACCTACTATTCTCTATCACTCGTTCCGCCGCTCCTAGAGTCGCACAATATCGCACGCTACGTCACTCGTGCATATATCCAAATACAAATCAAATAACCTATATTGCTGCATTTGCTGTGCCATTTTTCATCAAAATAGGTTCTGTCATTTGAAAGTTAACTGGAAACCTACTAATAATGACGGCAACCATTACATCACAAATGACTGCTACCACGTGATCCCAGAGCCGGATATATAACCAACACTATATAAGTGTGCACACCCTAAAACATATTACATCATACTTTGCATAATCCACTATCGATCATTCTCTGCCTGATATGTTTTGCCCTGACCAACCGTCAAATATCATCATCATATAGGATAACACTGTTACGACTGAGTCTCCATATATTACATGCACTCACACTCAGCCTTTTTCACGGTTTTACATACCGGCTTCGTGCGATAGGAGAATGAACTAGCTGGGTTAAATTAACCGCCTCATTGCCTCCTTCATTTAATGCACACATTTCGACTGTATGACAGATATTAGTAAATTCGGAAACAAACGGGCCAACTGTCATTGGCCTGCCATTTTTGGGCTCAAATGCCCGGGTTTGGAACGTCATCGAGCCAATTCCTACCCTTAAATATAAGATAATAAAAACAAGTCGGCACAGTCGTGTAGTCTAATCAGAGCCTACATGTACACATGTTATGTCACCCGTTTTTATTTTGAGTTCTTGTCGTATCATACATATGCAACGCAGCTGACCAACTACAAGTTTCCTCTTCAATTCCCATAGCGAATCTGGCTTTGACTAGAGAAATGGCGGTTATGGAACCAGTCTGGCTTCTGATATGTTAGCACAATCCTCTAACATTAGAAGGATGGTTAATGTGTGTTAGCAATCAGGGCCCGGTTGCACAAAGCTTCTGTTAGCTTAACAGACTGTTAAATAAATCCTTAGCAACAGTCTGTTAAGCTAACAAAGGTTTTGAGCAACCGGGCCCTGACGAGTAATTCACCGACTGAATGGCGAACCGTGCAGCCCCTGACCAGTCTGCCAAAAGCGCAGTCATATTCGGTGAAATAACCTGGGCAACCATGACTTAGGTATCGGCAATGATATACGTGAGGTAGTTTGCATAACATACAGCTACTTGACATGGCGGCCAAATTTCGACATCATTTGAACGGATAGCTTTACTAATACGTGTGCTGCCATCGGGGATTCAACAAAGCACCCAGGATATTTACCCATATTAAATTCCCCGAGAGTGTTCTTGCTTTTTCCGTTACATTATAAAAGTAACGGTTGATCAAATTTCAAGAAATAAAAATGACATCGCTACAATTTTAACAAATATTTTTTTCGAACCCGCTTGCAGAGTCTGTCGTCACAATGACGTGTATGTGTCCGTCAGCGCACACGCACACTTGCGTGCTCGTGTGTGTCCGTTAATGTTTTTACATAACTTCTGTCTCCACAAACCTTAGTTATATTATTCTTTATCATCATTAATATTGTCATTATACACTCAGCCAACTCAACCGCACATGCCCAAGGTCAATGTGAAATGACTTTTCAAATGTTCGTTAACGTTTCTTTTATACAATCTGCGTAATTGTTTTTACTTACCTTATATATTACCTTATATTTACTTCAAATATTTCTTTTTCTGCATCCATATTTTCATTCTATAGCCCACCGATGCGGCCCACATGTCCAAGGTCAATGTCAAATGACTTCGAAAGTTGCGTTAACGTTTACGCATCTGTGTTAAATTATTATGCCACCGGGTTTCGACCGTCCGTCTGTCCGTCTGTCTGTCCGTCCGTCAGACTTTTCGGTTAACCACTTTGTCAGAGTTTCTCAAATATGCTGAGGTGGCATCCGCGTTCGACAGACGCATTTCTTGTTTTTTACTTATATCTCCACAACCCTTACTACAATTTACATCAAATTTCAAATAAATACCAGCTCAGACGATCCACTTCTTCGGCGGGGTTTACATGCCTCGCATAGACGATTCAAATGCCTTTCACGGAAAACAACTGTGACAAGCCATGCAATTTTGTACCTTCTGATAACTGCGTTATTTCATGAAATTCATTTACAAAATTTAACAAATTTTCAATAAATGAAATACATGCTGAATATAATGTACGCATGTAGTCAGCAATTTGTGTCAACTTCTGAAGTAATTTACGGAAAAGATCCCTTTTATTTTGTAAATATATTTCATGAAATATCGCACAAGTACTATAGCACGGGGTGTCTCGTATTGTCATGGATAAATGACACGATTGTAGTTCTATTTACACCTTCCATAAATTCGTAAAGGAAACGACCATATTATTCGGCCATTCGACGTATAGCGTTTATATACAAATGACCCGCACGTGAAGTCGCGTAACGTTGTGATTGGTTAAAGGTACATGCCCACTCAGTAGGCACAGAATGTTCTTTATAGGAATTAAATAAGTGTATAATTGTGTCACTATTCCACCAGTTCTAAAACTTACGAGTGCCCGCTATACAGACATAATAATTTAGTAATATTTATTTTACTTATAGTGATGCTCGGTGGTATCAGACTATATTAATATGCAAATGGGGCATGATATGTTTTATTTATTTATACTAATTAAATGCGTCACCTGAATAAATAGTAATGTCCGTTAACATGTTAAGGAAACACAGTTATCGCCCCTGATATCGGTGTGGAAATGTACGTCTGATATAAAATGTATAATGCCAGTCAATAAGTGGGGTAATGGTGAATGAATGTTTACTTTTTCCAGAAAATTTCTCAGATGAGATAGTCTCTGCTATAAAGAACATGTTGTGCCTACTGAGTGGGCATGTACCTTTAAAGTTATTGACTTGCAGCGTCGCTGTTCCATGAATTACAAAATGACGTAACACAAACAAGATGATTCTTAAATTTAACGCCACATAGAGAATAGTAGGTTAGTGCCGTGAATGGGAAAAAATATCTGGCAAGGCTCAGGAAACAGGATGGGCGAGGCTTTGCCGAGCACATCCCGTTTCCGTGCCACGCCAGATATTTTTTCCCATTCACGGCACTAACCTACTATTCTATTTATCCCGTCAACACCTTCAAATGGCTGTAAAATGCAAAAATTGTATTGACTGGATATCAAAAATGTTTCACGGCACCGTGTTTCACGGCACATACGCACTGTGTTGACGGGATAAAATTGGATATTGACATCTTAGAAACTACCAGAACGTGCAATGCAAATATAAATAATAAAACCAGGAGCTGCTGCGTTTCATTTAGTAAGACAACTATTTCACCCCTAAAAAACTGGAATGGATTTGTATATGTTAATTTCCAGGCCAATCCAGTCGTCACAAAATGATTTTCAGATTAGTCCATTTATGAAAAGGGGATGTTTTTGTTCTCAAAATTGTGAAAATTACTTGCAAAAAGTGCAGATCCTTATGAGACGGCTCGTCACGAGCCGGCTCATCTGGATCTACACAATTTGCCAATACCACTATACATGCCTGTGGTGTTGAAAGGGTTACTAAAGTTTCGCAAACTTTAAACGCACCAAATGGTTTGTATACTACAGACCATCAGTGGATTAGTCCATAAATGAACGACTTCTTATTCGACAATTTACAATGGACGTAGGCCTCCAGAGCTTTGTGTCTAAAGAGTAATGTACCCTCTGATTTCCAATTAAACAACTGATCAAAACATAAAACAAATTTAACCATTCACTTAACTGAGTGTATTATTACTTATTCACTTATTTATACTGTAATACAGTTGAAAATTAACTTAGTTGAGTTGCAAAAAGCAAACACCGTTTGCATTTTACAGCTCAACTAAGTAAATTTTCAACTTTATTACAGTATTTCCATTACTCAATTTGAAAATCAATGCGTATTTTCACGTTGCTGTGAGTATTTTGTACTCCAACTGTTGATAATCAATGCGTATTAAGTTCAAATAAGTGCATAAAATACGCCACCACGCACCTTATCTGGAGCCCTGAGACGTCGTAGCCGTATCTCCCTACGATCATGTTTACGCAACAAGAATCACCCATGTGTTAATTAATCAAACTGCTGACGTATCTATTCATATCGGGGACGTATGCATGTGCCGGAGAAATTACTGCAGACAGAATATTCCGTTAAAGTGTTGTAAATACTCCTCGATGTTAATTGTGGCCGATGCAATCAATAAGGCAGTTTGTTTAATGAATATTTGCTTAAATGTACATGCCCTTTCAGTAACCACAATATGTTCTTTATAGGAATTAAATAAGTGTATAAGTGTGTCACTATTCCACCAGTTCTAAAAAGTAAGAGTGCCCGCTATACAGATATAATCATTTAGTAATATTTATGTTACTGATAGTGACTCGCAGTGGTATCAGGATATTTTCATATGCAAACGAGGCATGATATGTTTTAATTATTTATACTAATTAAATTCATCACCAGAAAAAATAATATTTTCGACAGATTATAAAGTATGATCATTGGACATCAACAAATAAATACAGATAATAAATAGTAATGTCCGTTAACATTATTTTTAAGGAAACACGGTTATCACCCATGATGTCAGTGTGGAAAATTACGTCTGGTATAAAATATATAATAATTCCAATCAATAATGGTAATGGCGAGTAAATGTTTATTTTGCCAGAACATTCAATTGATGGATTTACATTTATTGAGCATAGGCTGCATATGCAGCCTATGCTCAATAAATGTAAATCCATCAATTGTCTCAGATGATGTCTATGTTATAAAGAACACTTTCTGTCTACTGAGTGGGCATGTACCTTTAATGTGTCGTCCGACCGTTTTATACACATGATCGCAGTTACTTCCCTTTGTTTTATTTATAGTACCCTGTCCAATGGAATCTGTTATCATTATATGTCGTTTAAAAACATAATGAATGTGAATATGCATTCCATGTACCATGGGCGGATTCAGCGGGGGGGGGCGGACCCGGCGCGCGCCCCCCCCCCACCTAAAATTCGCCGAATAAAGATTTTTTACAAGTTAC
The DNA here is from genome assembly GCA_029237695.1 of Conchocele bisecta. Classification (NCBI taxonomy): domain Eukaryota; kingdom Metazoa; phylum Mollusca; class Bivalvia; order Lucinida; family Thyasiridae; genus Conchocele; species Conchocele bisecta. The sequence continues at coordinate 6,368,661 of CM055268.1, read as the reverse complement.
AAGGCACGTTTCATGCCAAGTGCCATGTATTCCATGCATTTTGTCGGTCGTTTTCTTATTGTTTCAAAATTTAAACGTTTTCAATCAAAAATCATGTCTGAACATACTGTGACAGCGTGTGACGCGAGCGGCGTAGATCGTGATCAGTATGCGCATCCGTGCCGTCTGGTAAGGACGTACACGTTTCGCCAGAGACACATTTTCATATTAGGAAATATCAGACATGACGAGACGTCAGTTTCCACAGAACTACAGTCTTGTCGGGTTATACGATGCCGAGGAAAATATAAAAATGCTGTTGTGTTTCTTTGCAAAATAAAAACAATAACGTGGAAGTGAATGGAGACATTTAGCTTGTGGCGTTTGCGGCCGGTGAAGGCCAAAATCAAACCTGAAGGCCAAAATCAAAGCTGATTTTGGCCTACACCGGTCGCAAAAGTCATACACGTCTGATTATGGTATGTACAAGGGCCCGTTTCACGAAACCGTGTCGTACGATGAAGAAGTTCGTAATTGAAAAATGTTAGAGTAATGTTCGCACCCGAAATTGGCAAATAACGTGGTTGACTCGTATATGGTCAAATTAACGAATCATTAATACACAATTATAATTACTTAGTACGGACCATTTTATTTACCAGGCTGCAAGAGCGACACGTACATCGGAAGCTAAACTGGCCATACATGCCAAAAGTCATATTTCTTCAGTGACAGTAACACATATATATTTCTGTTTACTTCTCTGGAATTTGTTCAGAGGAAAATAATTTACGATCGCCCAATCAATACAAAGTAGATGTACATGCCAAACTGATCAGAAACATTTCATTTATTTTGTAAATTGCGAACAATGCATAGTGGAACGTCTCTAAACCGAACATCATGAAAACATCTGTGATCTCATTTTTTATGAGTTTCTTGGTCATTTATCTCAGGTGATAATGTCTATTCATGATCGCATAGCACACAACTATGGCTCACAATGATCAAATACCTGATTTACAGTGAAACCTCTCTAAGCCGGACACTCTGGGGACCTCACAGGGTGTCCGGTTTAGAGAGGTTTCACTGTAGTTACTGGTGATATAGAAGTATTATGGTAGCTGAGCTGGATCTACTTTCTTGCCAAACACGAACGTAGTGATTTTTCCTGGTGATTCGTCATCATACATGTAATTGTTCCAGTGATTACTGTGACGTCATTTTATATATATTACATATACAAATAGTCTTCTCTTTGTAACTAGCATTACTATTTACGTCATATTGCATAATTTAATATGTCGGA